>HG993161.1:4652500-5252500 GCA_905231865.2 Boloria selene | reverse complement strand
CGCTGTATTTCGTATGATCAATTCTTACGTCTTAATTGTCTTTATTAAATTAAAAGTTATAATTAATACGTAATGACAATTATTATTTTAACAACTATCTGTTTTACATTGTGAGGTTATTGTGTGTATTTAGCGGTTTGGTAATATTGAAAAATAATACATTTTGAAAAAAATAATATAATAATAATATAATATAATAATGTATATTGTAAAAAAAATATAAAAAAAATATAACCGTTACATAAATCATAATTATTGTTATTGATATTATATAAAGGGATTCGATCGTATAGGTATAAGCGTAAGCTACCTCATGTTTATATTATATGCGTATATATAAATATATGTATGTGTAATATTATTAAAAGTTAACCTAACTTTTATTTTCTGTGAACTTTTACTTTCCCATATTCAAAAATATTAACTTTAATTTCTGACTTGTTTCTTATTCGATCTACGAACACGATCCCTAATAACACTACATATTAGATAATATTATTATATACTATAGATATAAATTGATTGGGATTGGCCATTGAAGTTTTCACTTCTGCCGAGCGGTCTTAAGCGCACACTCTTTTTTATTTGTTATTTTTTATGTTTACTAACCGATAAAATGCACTGGTTAAAAACTATAATTGCTTATATTATTTTTTCAATTCTAGATCATGTCCTAATATAAACAAAATATATCTATTAATACGGCCAAAGAAAAACAAAGACATAAATATAAGAATGCAGGAGCAGTTTGATGATTTGGTATGTATTTACATAATTTAATCAAATCGATACAGCCGTTTCCCAATGCCTGATATTTATATATTTTTAGCATTTCCCGCGGCTTCGCACGCGTTCTAAAAGCCGGAAAATAAACTCTTTCTTTCGCGCGGTATGGTACCTTGCAGATCTAACGCCCACCCTTCCCGTTCTTGCAACACTTTTCATTGATGCGCCGCTCCCATTGGTCGTGGCGTGATGTATTATAGCCTATAGCCTTCCACAATAAACACACTATCCATCACAAAAACAATTTTTCAATTCGGACCAGTAGTTCCTGAGATTAACGCGTTCAACCAAACAATCAAACAAAAAAAAAAAAAAACAAACAAACGCTTCAGCTTTATAATATTAGTATAGATATACGAATCAGAATTGCTTATTTAAGACCCTTGCAAACAGAGAACTTTCGATCGGCCGATAGTTTGGTTGGTTGCGTAATCAAAATAGAGAGGATAGAAGTGCGCACATTAGATTTTTTAGATTTAGATTTGACATTAGAACGATTTGGTACGCCCGACTAAAAAGTTTGCACATCAAACTTTTTAGTCGGCCGTACCTTTTTACAGGGGCTCTAATGGCTTAAAGAGCATTCTCAAAAAACTGACTCGTATCACTACAGAAAAAATTAAATAACCTAAAAGCATTATTATTATTAAATGAAACTATCTTTTCGGATTTTGTCGCGGATTTATTTGGATTTTTGGTTCCTGGCGTTTCGAATGCTTTACAGCAATCATGGTCACGGGAGAGACTCCTGTAGACGTGTGAGACGATGATGATGTATTTAGTGTAAAGCTGTTAATTTTAAATTAAAAACAGATATAATAATAATAATAATAATAAAGCCATTCCACATCTTTACAAAGTTATGTTTCAAATAGAATTGTTAGTAATTGTTAGTATATTTGCTTAATCTAGGTGTTAGTATCATTGTTATTTTTTTGCTTGTTCCGAGATGTGGATCCCTGTTTGGGTAAAGGCCTCCTCCAACTCCTTCCATGCTTTTCTATCTTTACCTTTCTTTATCCATTGTTTTCCTGCTATTTTCGTTATATCATCAGACCACCGTTTTATCGGTCTTCCTACTTTTCTTTTTCCCAATATTGGGCCCTTCCATCGTGTGGTTTCTACAGTCCACCTTCTGTCAGAGTATCGTGAGATATGACCAGCCCAGGCCCACTTCAGTGTCAGTGCATGTGTTAGTGCGTCAATGATCTTCGTTTTTTGTCTAAGTATATCGCTTCTTATTTTCTGTATTTTTCTTATCTTTAAAATACTCCTTTCCATTGCTCTTTGATTGCTCCTTATTTTATGTTTAATTTTTTCTGTAAAGATCCAATTTTGGCAGCTGTATAATAAACTTGGTAAGACACAAGTGTCCATTACGACTTTCTTCATGCATAGGCTGTAATCTGCTTTTAAAATTTCTTTTAATGACCAGAATCTTTTCCAAGCTATAGTAATTCTTCTTGCGACTTCTTCTTTGTTATTAGTCTTACTGAAAGATACTTGCTTTCCCAAATAAATATAGTTTTCGACATATTCTATGGTATTTCATTTTACTTTAATAGGTACTATGTCACTGTTTGTCATTATTTTTGTCTTATCAGCATTCATTTCTAAGCCAATTTTCGCACTTTCTTGGTAAAGTGATAGCATCATATCTTCTAGGTCTTTAGGAGTTTCAGCAAATATTACAATACCGTCGGCGAATCTTAGATGGTTTAGGTAACGACCACATATTTTTATGCCTTTTTTTGACCAGTCTATATTTCGAAAAATATTCTCAAGGACGGCAATAAATAGTTTCGGTGATAATGGGTCGCCCTGTCTGACGCCTCTTTCTATGTTGATGGGGGTTCCTCTAGTTTCGAGTTTTATACAGCTTTGACTATTTTCATAGATATATGTCAATATGTTTATATATTTTGGATCTACACCAAACAATTTCAAGGCATACCAAATTGAATGGTGACTAATAGTATCGAAAGCCTTGCTATAGTCTATGAACGCTATATATAGTGGTCTGTTGAACTCCCGGTGTTTTTCTATAACTTGTTCTATGCCCTGGATGTGATCGGTAGTACTGAAACCTGAGCGGAAGCCTACTTGTTCTATGGGCTGTGAGCTGTCTATCTCTTGAGTTATTCGTTTCAATATTATAGTAGAAAAAAGTTTGTACACGCTAGTTAGAAGGCTGATTGGTCTGTAATTTCCAATGTCCAGTGGGTCGCCCTTCTTAAATAACAATATTATATCGGATTTACACCATTGCTGCGGCACTGTTTCTGTATTTAAAACCATATTAAATAGACGCGTAAGATGATGTACTAGAATTGGTGCTCCTAGTTTTATAACTTCGTTGCTGAGCCCATCTGGTCCGGGACTTTTTTCATTCTTTAGCTGTTTTATTAGTTTGTAAACCTCTCCTTTTTCAATTGGTTTTACATAGCTTAATTCAGGTTTCCAATTATTATTTGTAAGTTCAAGTTTCTTGTCGTTGTCTCTTTTTTGGTACAGATCTTTGCAGAAATTTGTGGCATGACTTATTAGGTCTTTTCTTGTTTTGGTTACCTCTGATTTTAATTTAAGTTTTTGGATCCATGATTTGTGAAGGCTTAACTCCTTGAACGCTCTTTTTGTACTTCTATACCTATTTAAGTTTCTTGTTATTACTTGTTGTCTATGTGTTTGGTAGTCTGTCCTGATCGATTTACTCGTTTTTTTAAATATTCTTGTTAGTTCTTTTTTAATATCTATATCCTTATTTTTGGTATGTATGAGTTCACTCCGTCTTTTTATAAGTTGTACTGTTTCTTCACTAAATATTCTATGTTGTTTTTTCTCATTCTTTTTCCACATTTTTGAGCTAATTAAAATAATATTTTCTATTTTATTGTAATAGGATTGGACATCGGTAAGGCATTGGGTATTAAATTCATCCTCAAAGTTTTCAACGTTTGATTTTAAGTTATTAATAAAATTATTAATTTCATCTTCTGTATTTGGAATATTAGGTGAGTTAGTGAAATTTCTTCTACTAATTTTGGGTAGTTTCAATGTTATGGTGCCTCTGATTAGTTTGTGGTCCGAGGGGAAGCATGTGTTAATTACCTCGAAGTTTGTGAAGAGCCTTCGATTGTTCGTCATTATATAATCGATTTCGTTTTTCGTGTTGTTGTCGGGTGACATCCATGTCCATTTTCGTGTATTTCTCTTTTTGAAGAAAGTATTGATTACTGAGAGTTTGTATTCTAATACATAATCTATTAATCTTTCGCCTCTGTCATTGCGTTTTCCATAACAATATTTTCCCAAAATCAAGCCCTCTTCCTTTTTTGGATGTTCTATTTTGGCATTGAAGTCTCCCATTACTACTATTATTTTGTCGTCTGTCAGAGAATGTGCTTTGTCCAAATCTTGGTAAAAATAGTTAAGGTCCTCTTCACTACATGTCTCTGTAGGTGCATAGACTTGGATTAGCGATATATGAAGTTCACCGAATTTAAGTTGTAAAAGGGCTACTCTTTCTGATATTCCTGTAAAGTTTTTAATATTGGTTTTATATTTTTTGTTGATAAGGAACCCAACTCCGTGGAGCCCTTTAGTTTGTCCGATATAGCACATGATATAGTCATGGTATTCTTCGATGCTGGAGCCTAATTTTTTTACTTCTGACATCCCTAATATGTCAAATCTTACGTTCTTGAGTGCATACGTGAGTTCAAAATATCTCTCTTTACTCGACAAGGATCTTACGTTATAACTACAAATATTTAGCGACATTAAGTTTTTCATTTCTGATTCGTTATTTACAGCTGGAGGGTGGTGGTCTAATTTCCCACGATGACCAGTCGGCTTGGGAAATGTTTTGTTCTTATAATTTAGTTTAGGTTTATAAGTTAAATAAGCGCGAAACATCTAAATATAACCAATGCAAAATTAAACACATTTTAAAATATCAAAAACTCGTTGAAAAATTGAACATCAAACAAACAAAGAAATTCAAAGAGTGTAACGGAACGCGCCCGTCTACCACAGACACACACTCGTGCGGACTTCACGCAGTTGTCAATCTGTCAAAACAACCGTTGGATGATCCCACCGTTCAGGTACTAAACAAAGGTTTGAATTTTGCTGTTACACCAACGCGCATTCCCTATGAACATATAATTTGCGCTGTTGAAGATGCCCTGGCCAAAAATACTATGAAAACTGAGGATATGGAGGCCATACGTCAAGATGTTTCATCTTTGTTACGTCGTAGTACAAGGCCCAAACCTAATCTGAATAAACAAGAGTATTTAGCGTTGAAGAACCTACGCAACAGGTCTGATATCACTGTACTTCGCGCAGACAAGGAAATGCAACCGTAGTGATGGATACATCGGACTATAATAATAAAATAATACAACTTTTGTCGGACGAAAGTACATATAAAAAGGTTAAAACGGACCCAACAACCACTGTTTTAAATAACACTAAGAAGTTAATTATGAAATACTCCGACGCATTAAGTCTTGATGTTAAAGATCTCATTCCATCATGTGCAAAACCACCTAAATTGTATGGACTTCCAAAAATACACAAGCCGAACGCCCCCCTACGCCCAATTGTGAGTCAAATTGACTCACCAACTTACAAATTGGCCAAACTAGTAGGAAAAGTACTCTCACCACTCAGAGGACAAACAAGAGCGTTCACAAGGGACTCTTACCATTTTGTCAATGAAGTGAAACATCTTAAACTCATGGACAATGAAACAATGGTTAGCTTTGATGTACAGTCTCTATTTACCAGCCTACCAGTAGAGGACTGTATTGAAATAATATCTAAGAAACTTATGGATAACAACATGCCTATTGAATACACTGAACTTTTAAAACACTGCCTAACAACTGGCTATCTACTGTGGAATGATGAATTCTACAAGCAAGTGGATGGAGTGGCCATGGGTTCGCCAGTCTCCCCCGTTGTAGCCGACATCTTCATGGAGGACTTCGAGGAGACTGTCTGGAGCACATCACCTGTGACCCCTCGGTTCTACAAGCGGTATGTAGATGACACTTTCACAATATTACCAACTGACAAAATAACTGTATTCTTAGAACACCTTAATTCTATAAATCCTAAAATACAATTTACAATGGAATTAGAATCGAACAATACATTAGCTTTCTTAGATGTTTTAATTAAACGTAAACCAGATAACACCTTGAGTCATATTGTGTATAGAAAGAAGACCCATACTGATAGGTACCTGAATGGTGAATCTCACCACCACCCTTCACAGTTAGCTACCGTGGGAAAATCTTTGTTTCAGAGGGCACAAGGGATCTGTGACGAGCAACACCTAGCGGGGGAACTGCAACATGTCAAGCAGGTTCTGCGAGACAACAAGCTGCAAGTGCCACGCCTGCGTCACAGTGAACGAGTGAAACCAGCCACAGTCGAGCGCGTACCTGCAGTTCTGCCTTACATGAGAGGTGTCACTGACAAGATTGGCTACATCCTGAAGCGTGCTTCTATCAAAACATACTTCAAGCCGCCCAAGAAAATTAGTCAATTCTTACCATCAGTCAAGTGCCATATACCCCTCCAAGATGCAGGAGTATACAAGCTTGATTGTGACTGTGGGCTCTCTTATATCGGCCAAACAAAGAGATCCATTAGAACCAGGATCAAAGAACACATAGCTGATGTGAAACACCGTCGCAATGCAACATCTGCTGTCTGTAAACATAGTCAGGATCGCCCCAACCACTATATTCGCTTTGATAATCCTCAAATACTCGCGAAAGAAACTCGTTATAGACCAAGAATGATTCGCGAAGCAATTGAAATTAAAAAACATCCTAACTTTAATAGAGAGGACGGCTGGGTACTACCATCATCTTGGGATCCTGTCATTAATATAATAAAATCATCTAATAAAATTAGTCATAACAGACAGCCAGATGTAGTTAGCTCATACTGTGTAGATCTCAATGATAGTAGTGATGATTAATTATATATATTAATTATTGTATTGCAATATTGTAAACTTAAGTAAACTTATATATTTTAGATATTGATAATACTGAAATTGTAAACACATTATTTTGAAAAAAGCAAGAGCTGAGTTTCTTGCCGGTTCTTCTCAGTATCAGTTGCATTCCGAACCGGTAGTAGCTTCAGACTGACAACAATTTAACTCTATAGTCTCAAATCTATAATAACTTCAGACAGACATACCAACTGACATACTAAATGACATTAACTCTTTTTATAGTTTAAAAGTTATAATTCAAAAGAACTTAAAGAAGTCTATGTGGATTGAGCATAGTTAGATTTGTTTAATATTATATTATCAAATTTAAAAATGATTTAGTTTGCAGTGGTGTTGCTTAATATTTAACTTAAAATTATCAAAACTCAAGTTGTTTTAAACTATTAATCTTTAATTTATAATATATGAAAGTTTAATATTGCTTTAATAATTTATATTAATATAACACATTATACATATTTTAATAATAGCAACACTACTTAATATTATTTTAACAAATGTTAGAAAATTGTAATAATTATAATTATAGTAGCTAAAAATAAGTTAATAATATTGCCATATTTATAATATAATTTAAAATTTAAAAATCTTAAAAGTATAGAATTGAAATGTATAATTTTATAGTCTATCATTTTGAATATTTGTAAAAAAAAATGTGGGTAGGCACTGTCTGTAACAAGTATATAACCCCCTGAGACGTCTAATACCTTAGTCTCTCCCGTGACCATGATTGCTGTAAAGCATTCGAAACGTCGGGAACCAAAAATCATAATAAATCCGCGACAAAATCCGAAAAGATAGTTTCATTTATAATGTCAAACATTCGCGTAAACCTAAGAAAGTATTATTTATAAGTTAAGTTATTCCGGTGGCTGATGAATATTTCCTATAATTTCTGTTCGCTTGTGGAAGGAGTGGAGAAAGAGTTGCTTCTTCCTCTGATTATGTCAAATGCATTTATCCAGATCATGTCAAATGCAGATATCCAAAAACAGATAGTTTAATCTTATTTATATGTATAGATAAATGTATATTTCCAGTTATATGACGAAGTACGAAAGAAAATACCAGATTTTATACAAAAAATTGGTATTATTGAAGGAGAAATGGGTCAGATCAATTTGGGTATAAGAGATAAAGACAGAAGCAGGCTCATAAATGAGGTAAGGTACTTTTATTTAAAAAATGTTATTTATTTTAACTAGCTGATCCCGCGGCTTCGTCTGCGCTAAGTCTAGAGACAAATCCGAGAAAAGCGAGGGTTAGTTGCTAGTATGTAATATATTTTGTATTTGCTTATTCCAGGTCAATTTTATTTTACACTGCGCTGCAACCGTTCGCTTCAACGAAACGTTAAAGAAAGCTGTGGAGATCAACGTGCTAGGGACGCAAGAAATGCTAAAACTAGCACGAGCCTGTATAAAATTACGTGCATTTGTCCATGTTTCTACCGCTTACAGGTGTCTGATTTTTTTTTATGGTTTAAAGGGACAAACGGGCAGGAGGAGGCTTACCTCATGGGAAGTGATCACCTCAGCCCATGGACATCTGCAACCTGGAGCTGGAGGGAGGGAGGAGGGAGGACGGAGGAAGGAGGAGGGAGGGAAGCTGGAGGAGGGAGGGAGGACGGAGGGATGAGGGAGGAGGGGAGAGGGAGGAGGGTAAAGAGTGAGCCTCCCGGTCTCTCACTTACCAGACGAAACGCGACAGTATAGCTGTCACTTCACGCCGGTCTTCTGTGAGAGAGTGGTACTATACGGGGCGTGCCGGCCCATTCGGCTGCTACCCGAAGGTAACTAACATGGCACTACCTCTTAGAATATTTACTCTACTCTATTTATTGTCCCACTGCTGGGGGTGGGCCTCCCTTCAATACGAGGGGGGATTCGGGCCATAGTACACCGCGCTGGACGAGTACGTGTTGGCGGAATTCACATGTCTTTAGAAAACCCGACAAAATCGGTCCAGCCGTTTCATAGATTAACAAACAAATAATTGGTTTTTTGTTGCTAGTATCCTATATACTTTCATTATTATGCATTTAGTGAAAAGTTGTTAATATGAAATTAAAAACAGACACTCCTATTTTATTTATATGTATACATAATAGATGTATATCAAATCAAATAAAAATATTCTTTATTCAAATAGACATTTACAAGCTCTTTTGAATCGTCATTTTTGCATTATAAAAATGAAAGGTCAGTCTGTAAGTCTGTGAGTAAACTACCACCGGCTCGGAAAGCTGTTCTGTTGAGAAGAACCGGCGAGAAACTCAACAGTTGCTCTTTTCAAAAAAATTTTTGGTAACAATATTGTATTACAATATTTATTTATTTATCCTACGATACTTATTTACTTTTTAGTAACTGCCACTTAAGGGAGATAGAGGAGAAGTTTTACAGTCTCTGTCTGGAGACTTGCTCATTGAACTTGTTGAGAACATGGACGAAAAAACTTTGAAAAATATTACACCGGGGTAAGTTAAGAAAAAAATTGACTATTTTATCTAATAACATTTATGTATAGTGAAAGTGCAACGCCTTTATTTATGTATTCTTTATTGCACTTAAAATGTTACAAATAAATGAAATATTAAAAGGTATAGGCTAAGGTGGACTTATCCCTATAAGAAAAATCTTTCAGTCAATGTGAAAAATAATAAGAATATCTAATAAAATGAATGAAAAAATTAGATTTTTCTATTAATAAAAAAATCGCATTATAAAATTAATTATTTTTCTAGATTACTGGGCAACCTCCCCAATACATATACTTATAGTAAGTTGGCAGCAGAAGACTTGATTAAGAAACATTCTCAAGGACTTCCGATAGCCATATTCAGACCTTCCATAAGTAGGTAATTTTTTTCGCATAGGTTTGCGCTTTGTAACGTCCCACAGCTGGGAGTGGGCCTACCTTCGATACGAGGGGATCAGGCCATAGTCCACCATGCTGGATAAGTGTGGGTTGGTGGACTTCAGGTTTCTTCACGATGTTTTCTTTTCAAATTTTTTTCGTTTGGATAATAGGTAATCATGTTAAAAAGTATTCGCACATGAAAATATCAGAGGTGCAAGACCCGGATTTGAATCCGCACCACTCGATTATCACCACTGGGCTACCACTGTCTTTTAATTAAAAAAAATGATAATAATGTTCTACGAGTATGTAGATATTATGTAAATATTTATTTGTTTTTAACAGTTATATCAACGGCCAACGAACCAGTACCAGGATGGATCGACAATATATCTGGACCTACCGGTGTAAGTATACATAATACATTTAATTCTTCGTCGTTGTCGTGGCTATAGTATGGTCGTATAACGTCTTTAGTTGAGGAGTTCGACTCCCGGTCAGGGCAGATTTCATTATTGAACATCATTGACGACATGTTTGGCTCAGTTGGTACTGTCTGCGCAAGCGGTCGCGGGTTTGAGTCCCGCTTGGGGCATTTATTTGTTGAGCACGTATTATCATCATCATCTGCGCAACCGCTGAACAGATTCGACTTAATCTGATATTATGATCATAGCTTGTTATTCTGGTTAACATAAGGGATGTTATTTTTTATTACCATATTTTATATTTTACTTAGCATTTTAGGTATTATTAGGAGCCAGCTTAGCTCTCATACACACTATACATTGCAACACACAACTTAAACCCAATATGGTACCAGGGGATTACGTCACAAATGGAATTATAGCAGCAGCCTGGAAAACAGCTGTAGATTACTCTGGAAATTATGAACATTCTCCAAATATACCGGAAAATTATGAGCATTCTTCAGTTAAACTAGGAAATGATGTAAATTCTTCGGTTTATCATGAAAACTATGAAGATCCGCCTATCGTATACAATTATGTAACTTCGGCGGAAAATACTTTGACTCTGGGTAAGATTGAACCAAAGTCATGCTCCTTTAAATATTACTGCATCCTACTTGCTGTGCCGGCGGTCGCGGGTTCGAGTCCCGCTTGTGGCCATTCATAAATTCATTCATTATATTCACTTATTTAATTCAAGTATAATATGTATGTATATCACAAGCCTCGTAGCTTACCATGTCCTAGAAAAAATATATATTATTACTTATTGTAATGGACTCAAATAATGAACGAGAACTGCATGCGCGTCTCTTATGGGGCTACAGAGGGGGGAATCAACCTGTCCGCGTACCGGGCTGCCTCTGTTTCTGGCATTTGATCCGACCATCGCCGTATCTGCGCAACGCCTATCCGATCAGGTGCGCTTCATCCAGCGGCGCAAGTTGCTGGATGATGCAACACTTGATCGATTGCGCCTGGAAGTACTGGCCGCTCGCGCGGCTTCTACGTCGGCTCTGGGCGGACCCTGCTGCGCCACCGGCTCCGGTACCAATGCAGGCCAATGAGCTGCTGAGGAGGGCTTTGGAGGAGGCAATTGCGCGGTATCGATCCACACCTGAGTCTAGACCACGAATACCACGCTTGCCAATGCACAAGCGTAACCTAGCGTTAATGGGAGCCATGGACGCTTTGCTAGACCCGTACCTCCGGGCTAGCGAAGATTTAACTGATACTCACTCGATCATTTGTACTGTGGGGCCATCGCGGTGTGCCGTGTTGCTCGTGTCAGATTCCTGGACACTGATCGAGCACCGCGGACCACCGGGGGTGTTCCTGCCTGGCAAATACGGATCAAACGGCGTATCAATTCGTTTAGTACTCTCATTGCCAAGCTAATCTGTTTTAGGGAGGGCAACAGCCGCCTCCGTGTGATGCGCTACGTGACACAAGCCTTCGCGGGGACTGGTACCAGACCCTGTGATTACATGGCATGTGTCACGGAGCGCATCGACTACCTAAAGCAGAAAGTTTGTGCATGGGCAAGCCGTATTCGTCCCTACAGAGTGCGTGTGGATCGATTCCAGCAGAATCGCCTCTTCCAAACCGACCAAAGGAAGGTATACCGAAGGTGGGAGGGAACCAACCAATGTGTGAGCGACGGGCAACTGCCGGATCCTACTGCCATGACTAACTTCTGGCGTAGTATCTGGTCGGTGCCAGTCGAGCACACCGAGGGCGAATGGATGAATGTTGTCGGACGTGAGTGTGAACCGATCGAGGCCATGGGGGCTGTGACTATCAGCCCCGATGATGTAGGGTGTGCGGCCCGTACGACCTAGAACTGGAAAAGTCCTGGGCCGGACGGGCTGCACAACTTTTGGATCAAGTGGTTTCGATCCTCACACGAACGTCTGGCAGCACAATTTCCAGCCGCCCTCGAGCTTGGTTCCCTGCCATCTTTCATGACTACTAGCGTTACCTTCCTGCTCCATAAGTCCAGTAGTACCACGGAAGCGAAAAACTATAGACCCATCACGTGCTTGCCCACCTTATAAAAGCTTCTTATGTCCATTTTGAGAACAAAAATTAACACGCACATTATTGCGAACAATGTTTTGGCCTTTTCTCAGAATGGGTGTAGAGTTGGGTCCCGTGGTACTAAGGAGCTACTCCTCATTGACACGATCATTTGCCAACAGGTCCGGCGGAACCGGTCCCTCTCGGCCGCTTGGATTGACTATAAGAAGGCCTATGATTCGGTGCCTCATTCGTGGCTAGAGGGGGTCTTAGTGCTGTATAAAATCGATACAACTCTAAGATCACTCTTAGGCGCATGTATGAGGCAATGGACCACAGTCCTCCATCAGCCCGCAGGACTTGATAAGGATTAAGAGAGGTATATTCCAGGGTGACAGTTTGAGTCCTCTGTGGTTCTGCCTGGCCCTGAACCCGCTCAGCACTCTGCTGAAGGATTCAGGACTAGGTTGCCGGCTTCGAAGAGGAGGTGAGGTTATTTCTCATCTGCTGTACATGGATGATCTTAAGCTGTATGCATCAAAGCGCCAGGATCTGGTGGAACTACTGGAAGTAACAGAAACCTTCAGTAGCGCCATCAAAATGGAGTTTGGTGTAGACAAGTGCGCGATCATGCATGCGCAGCGGGGGAAGGTCGTAAATTCCGCGAATTTTCAACTTTCTAACATAATATCCCTCAGGTCTATCTCCGAAGTTGAAACCTACAAGTACCTTGGTATGTCACAGTCATTGGATATTGCGGACGGAGACATTAGGCAGGCGTTGAGGCAGCGTTTCTTTTGTCGTTTGACAAAAGTACTTAACAGCCTTTTGTCCGGTGGCAATAAGGCGCGTGCCTTCAACGCTCGGGTAATGTCTCTGCTCACTTACTCCTTTGGCATACTAAGGTGGACTCAGACTGAGCTGGACGCCCTGGATACGAAGGTCTGTCAGCTTCTCACAGCACACCGCATGAGGCACCCGCGCTCGTCAGTTATGAGACTGTACATCCCGCGTAAGTGTGGAGGCCGTGGCTTTTTAAACGCCAAGGACCTCCATAACCGCGAGGTGTGCAATCTTAGGGAGTATTTCCTAAATAACGGGTGTGGGATTCATCGCGATGTTGTAGCAGTTGACAAAAACCTCACCTCTCTCTCTTTGGCAAACGAGAACTGGTGCAGACCAAAGGTGCTTAGCACCGATGACCGTAGGACTGCGTGGAGGTGCAAGGAGCTACATGGGCGGTTCTGCAAGGCCCTTACGGGGCCCGATGTAGATCTGCTCGCGTCGGTGAACTGGCTACGCTTTGCACAGACATAACCAAGTAAGATAAGATCATCCATCAGCAACTTGCTCTTCGATACGGTCTTGTGGGGTTTGAGGTGCCATATTATAAGTACGCACCATTGCCGGTTCTTGAGAATGGTCGTGCCACGCTCTATTGGGATCGATCTATCATCACGGACAGGACTATTGTAGCCAATAAGCCTGATATCGTGCTGGTGGATCGATCAAAGCGCCAGGCAGTGCTCGTCGATATCGCCATCCCTCATGACGAGAACCTCGTGAAGGCTGAGAAGGACAAACTCAGCAAGTACCTCGACTTAGCTCATGAGGTAACCGCCATGTGGGATGTTGACTCGACGATCATTGTCCCGTTGGTCGTTTCGGCGAACGGCCTTATTGCAAAGAGTCTCGACAAACATCTTAAGAGACTCTCGCAAGATAGCTGGATCAAGGGTCGGATGCAGAAGGCGGTACTTCTGGACACGGCGCGCATTGTCAGGAGGTTCCTCTCTCTGCAGCCCTAACCACCGGTAGCCTGGGCCCTGCCCCGCTGCCGGCGGCACCCTAGGTTAGGTTTTTTATAATGTATTTTTAGCAATCAGAAGTGAAATTTGTATTAAAAAAAAAAACTAAGCAGAATTAATATTACAAAATGGCTCACGTATACAGAGTAACCTGAAGTGCGTCTGCACCGAGTACTGCCAAAGCAACAAAAAGTTCGCGCACCGCCCAGTATCGTGCCTTTTATAGATTTACTCGGTATAAAGTATCGCCAGAGTGGGGGTATAACTTATAGTGTTTATATTTTGTAAATTCTTTAATGTATTTTACTTTTGATATAACCTTATTGTAAAAAACCTAACTTAAGAAATCAAATTAATAAAGGAAATAATAATAAAATCTTTATTGTACACCAAAAAGAAATATAAAACATACAAATAAGAAAGATAAAAATATGTATGTACAAGAGGCGGCCTTATCGCTAAAACAGCGATCTCTTCCAGGCAACCTGTAGGTGTAGGAAATATTGAGAAATCACAACAAAAAAAATACCAACTTAAAAAAATATATACATTATTAGAAACAGATATATATACACTATAAGATTTAAAAATGAAACAAAAAGGCAAGATACCTACCTGACGAATGAATATATATTTAAATAGAGGAAAATAATAATAACAGCAATAGACAATAGTAGATCATAAGGTAAGAAAGTGTTCTTTGAGGAGTTTTTTAAATATTCCTAGTGATTTCGCGCGCCTGATATTTAGGGGAAGAGAATTCCAAAGACGTGGTGATCTTACAGTGAATCAATTACTATAGAAGGAAGAGGAGTGAGAAGGAATTTTGAGGATAGGGTTAAGGTCAGAGCGAAGATGACGAGAATGTGAGTTCCCAAGAAATTGGAAACGATCCTTAGGGTAAGGTGGCGTATGGGGATCGAACAGAACACAGTACAGAAGATGAAGTATGTGAGTGAGTTATTTGACGTCAGATCGGGAGCCACTTGAGCTACTTGCGAAAAAGAGATACATGGTCATAGTATTATGTGATCTGTGTTATAAATTACTTTTTTTGTATCATAATTAACTAGATTTAGTGCGAGCGAAATCGCGGGTTCAGCTAGTGTTTATATATTATAAATATAAACGTTACTCTTGAATCACTCTATCTATCAAAAAAATCCGCATCAAAATCCGTTGCGCAGTTTTAAAGACTTAGTTTTATACTACTTATGTATATAGTTTGTAAATGCAATGTCACGGTCCAAATTAGACATAATGATTCTCTTAGTTCTCTCCATCACACTTGATTTTTACGACAATAATATTTATTTTCATATTAATAAATATAAAAATAAATATTATTTTATATTAAAAAAAGGGATATCGATTATTACGTCCTTTTGACATCACTATAGCTTGTCAGTCGTCGATCTGTCAAAAAACCATTAATAAAATGGACAAACTATAGTGATATTTTTATTTGTTTTATTTATTTACAGGCACGTTTATGCATTTAATGCATTTAAATAGATACTCATTTTTGCCGATGCAAGTTGTGTGGGTTTGCTTCATTTGGATGACTCCTTCAAGATCTTTATACAAATTTTACTGCTTCTTACTGCATTGGATTCCAGCTTACATAGTAGATACCATCGCTATTATAATTGGAAAAAAGCCTGGGTAAGTTTTTAAATATTAAAAATTATTAATTTTGGACCTTCAACGTAATTTTATATGTTTTAGCATTGACGTGATGTCAGTTTGTAGTGACCCAACTTCTTGCATCAGCGGCCGCGGGTTCGAGTCCCGCTAGTGGCTTTCCTTTTTGAAGTGAAAACTTCTTTAGGCGCGCCGCACACAGACCGCACACTCTTTTATTCTTATAATGAGCACGGATGTTCGTACTCTAGTCTTAATATTTATATTATGTTTGTATTTGTTATCGTGTATGCATAACACAAGCCTCGTAGCTTATCACGAAAATAGGTGGCGTTGTATGTTTAAACTATAAACAATGATTAACGAAATTTATTTCAAATATTCCTTAATTAATTAAAATTATACAATTCAACATATTTTTTTACAGATTAAAAAAAACTTACCGAAAAATCGATGAATACTTAGACCTTATAAATCACTTCACTACCCGGGAATGGAAATTTCATAACAAAAACACTCTTAACTTATTGAGAAATATGAATGATGCCGACAGACATATATTTAACTTTGACTTAGAAAACTTAAAATGGAATGAATATTATAGGAAATATTCAAAAGGGATTCGCGTATACTTCTTAAAAGATCCCTTAGAAACAATCCCTCAAGCTCAAAAAAAGTATTTCAAATTTTTGTTGGCTCACTATTTTTTAATCACTCTTATATCTTTTGGGCTGTTTAAACTGATTTGGATTTTAGTGTCACTATTTATCTAGATTTTGTACTTTTGTAAATACAAAAATAAAAGCTCCAGAAAAGGTATTTATAAAAAGAAATTAGCTCCCATGAAAAACATAACATGTAAAAAATCTCCCGGTTCTACTGCAAAATGCATTGCAAGACTCGTATTTATTACATTTTTTATTTTTCATAGAATATAATATTACTTATTTGTATTTTAATAAATAGTAATATTAAATAGATTGAATTTTTTAGTTGTTTTATTTAACCATTTAATTAACAAATTTTTAACCATTTAATCAAAAGTCACAAAAGTTTGCCATATGACCATCTCAAGCAGAATAAACTTAGGTAGGTATGTAACACTAGTAACATCATTTTCAACTAAAACTGTTTTTGCCAGACTTCAGTGTGCACAGAGCCAATCCTCATAATATGTATTATGTATAATACTAGCTGACCCGTGCCCACTTCGTTGGGCATAATTTTAATAATCCTTTTTAGTACATAGTGTTTTTAAGTTAGACATATGCTGTCGTTGACTTTTTTGTAGGCATTTTCAAGCTCCACATCTTTTCTATAGAACTCAAAAATATATCTTTCATAGTTAAGGCAGCGTTCGTAGAAACGCTTTCATTCGACCGTTTTTTCTCCGATTCACTTTGCAAAACGGACGTAAAAGCCTTTTTATTTTTCGGTGTTTTATATAGCCTATGACACTCAGCAATAATGTGGCTTTCTATTGGTGAAAGAATTTTTAAAATAGGTTCAGTAGATCCCGAGATTACCCCTTACAATTTAACAAATAAACAAACTTTACTTCTTTATAATATTAGTATAGAAGTATAGATAACAAATTGAATCGTAACCTAAAAATGCCTCTATATGAATGTAATAAGATTGAAAAAGTCTACAATCGATTGTAAAGTCTATTGGTTAGAATAACGTAAGCATATAATTGTAAAACCAACACAATCGCACACACACATACACACACTCACACACACACACACACGCACGCACGCACGCACGCACGCAGGCACGCACGCACGCATGCACGCTCGTATTTTCCTTTGTTATTTAAAAGTTATATTGTTTACCTATAAGACCTCATTGTAACCCAATTCGGAAGGTGTGATTCATTCCAATAACAAGTATCTCTGATAATATAGGTACTGGGAAGTCTCAGTGGATTTTAGCTTGAGAGGTCTAGAAAGAAGATCAGCAGAATCCGCAATTGCTCCAAAAAAAATATTTTTTTTATATTTTTATTATTAACCAATAATGATATCATTATTGGCTAATTAAAAATATTTTTATTAAATCCATTTCTTGAGCAATTTTTCGAGATGTCATTAAAAAAGATACAATGAATTTTGGCGCTTTTATAGCAAAATTAAATTTTCGAATAATAGATTTAAAAGAATATATTTTTTTATTAACCAATAATAATTGCGGTGGCGCAATTCTGCTGGAGCATTTGAGGAGCAAATTTTTCAGATATATTTGAAGAAGAATATGATCTAAGATGTAAGATCTTTGGTGATGTATTCCATGACGATATTAAAGAGCAAGGTTATATTTATATAGGTTCTTGGTGAACTCCGACTTTCACTTTGAAGCAGTTACTCATGCCAGCAAGTGAAACAACTTGGGTGGTCACATTGTTATACATGTCTCGTATGATGCTTGCGTACTGTTACGGTACTTGTTGGACTCTGAGTGCTTGCCATATGAGTTGCCGGGGTATTCGATCAAAGGCTTTTTCCAAATCTATAAAGACCATAATATGCAGATTCTTTTTAAGGGCTTTGTATTTGTCCATCAGTTTCCGCAACGTATGTATACTGTATAGGGGTGAATATTTCATTTGGTGCATATTACAGTTCTGGCCATAAAGAATGTATAAAACGTTAAAATATTTTGAAGATGATAATATTTATTTTTAATAAGCTACGGGTTCTAATGGACGCAACTCGTTGAATATGTATATTATTATTAGGTATGTGTAAAAAAAATTAACAAAGTCGTGAAATCTAATTACCATTTGTGTCCTTTTTCCAGATTTGACCTAATCAAAATATTTTACTAAAAAACTGTCCTTAAAGAATAAGTTATCATATATATTTATGATAAAAGACTAAATAATCTATGTTTTATTTTTTTATTATTAATGAAAGAACAGTTTTAAGCAACTTTTTACTATTTTAAAAAATGTCCTTACACTTCTTCATAATTACCATTCAGCGACATATTTGTGTCGATATTTTAATACTTTCGCATCACTATGTACCTTCATTCTCACAAAACGTTCGGCATCAGTCGACACTCTGCAATAGAGCAGGATACACGCATGAAAGACTGTTACCGGCAAAGTGAAATAAGTTTCTCCGGTTAAAATTTGGTGTGGTTTGGAATATTTCTACATACCGTTTCGATTATAAAAGGTAATATATTGGTTATTTTTTATTTAATTTTAGCTAGATGTAACCAACAATAGGATATCTTTTAAACAATAGACTGCATAAATCCATGACTCTTTAAAAAAACTATATTTAACCGCATATATTGATGAATCTAATTACCAAACTTCTAATTACCATTATTTACCATTCGTTTATAGTCGAATGGTGATTAGAAGAAAGTAACGGTAATGATTTTAATGTTAAGATTTGATGAAACCTTAACCATATAAATTAACAATTATACTTACAATTAATGTTAAGTGACGCATTTTCAGAAATTAGATTAGTTAGCTTTTATTTTGGTTCTATTTGTCTGTTTGAACCCCACATACTTTAATTGTTTTTAAAAAAACCAAAAAAAAAAACCAGATTAAGGGCTAAAATAACACACAGAAAAAGATATTAAATTGAACCCAGTCTTACATGCTCTAGAAAAAGAAAAAGAAGTCCAAAAATATATGTATAAGATGAAAGGCGTTCCTTTCTGTCAATTGGTGATATGACTCCAAGAAGCAAAAGACAGCAAAGAAAAAGAGGTGAGAGACCATTTTTTTTAACAGTAAGGGGAAAACGAGTTAACAATCCGCGTTAGCTGGTGATGGTAAGTTTGTTTCCCCTCGACACCTGCAACATAACAGGAGTTGAGAGTGCCCCACATAGTAGCGCTCAGAGAAAACCCCAGGAGGAAGATCATTGCACATTTTGCATGTGCGGGCAGAAAGGAGCGAGATGCATGTTCATTTTTGGGATGCCAGGCATGGAATATATAAGGATGACATCCAACCTGACGGGGAAGAGAGCGGTGAAAGAAACGCGACGGTGGCATCACATCAAAAAGTTCGTCAGAACATTCCATTATACAGACGAAAGAATACACATAGAGAGCAACATCTATCCGAAAGCTTAAGGGTTCTTAGTCGTATGTTAGTATGGGATCATCGACAATATGAACGGCTTGTCACATGGAAGAAGTTGGTATTGAGGAGTGCCAGCCCACAGATCATAACAGTATTCCATGAGAGGGTGAACCTGTGATTTATAAAGAACAGGAACTGAAATACTGTTTCGCTCCTTTAAGCACTACTATTGTTTTGGCAGCCAATTTGGCTTTCTGTTCCAAATGACATGTAAACTGGACATGGCATTAAATCTCCGAGGATCACAACTTCCACGCAGGGATATAGCTGGAATAGGAAATCTGACCCTTCTTGGATGTCCGAAGGGTCGGTCTATTTCGGCGTTTCAACTATGAGATACACGACTATATTGGAGGATGTCCCCCATATTTTATACGTGACCATAAAATTGACAGGTCAGGACGGGGTGGCGATAACAGAGTGATATCTTCCCTGACGAACGTACAAATCCCAACTTTTGGCAGAAAGACATGTTCCAAGCTGTAACTAGGATATTTTAAGCAAGATGTATCGGCAGGACAATATCTGTCTCCATTTAAAAAAGTAAGACCGGCTTATCTGTTTCAAGATAGTGATGGACAGCATTGAGGTTGGAATGGAGTGCCTTTTTGTTGCAAAAGTCCACATTAAACGCGGAAGGGTTGGCCGCTGTGCAAATTTTTCTTACGTTTGTTGCAACCATAGTGTGTCAAAAAGGGGAAAAAAAGGAATTCTGAGATTTCGGCGGACTCGGGTTAAATAAAAATATTCAGTATGTGTATATCTGCACCACTCAAACTGTGTATTTTGCTGGCATGGGTGGGGGATAGATCTGGGTACAAACAAACGAGCGGCCAGCGGTAGAGCGTTTCATCAGGTCTCCATGGACTCCATGCCAACACGACACACTTAAACAGAAGCGACGGACTTCACTTAAATACCGATCCCGAGGTCGCCGAGATCATCGGAATTTAGGAAAGGGGCTGGCTTTGAACATATCTGCGACTGGGACATATAGCGATCAAGTTCGATATGAAACTGGTCGCGAGCCAGTAGAGAGCAATACTGGCAAGTTTTAGTGGTAGAGGGCATTGGTGAGTTACTCACATTTTAAGAGAAGCTTTAACAGTGGTAGGGGAGAAATGTATTCTAAACATGTCACAGGAACAGTAATGAATATTACCAAAGAAAACTTTTGCTCTGTCTTGACGTAACGGTGAGTATAAGTGCTAACACACCAAGTTGCAGTGGTACATGAAAATTATAAATCGATTAGTGTTTATTGTTACAAATAAAAATTGACAATTACTATTATTTACTTTGAGTTGAAATTCCTTTTTTATGATTGTTTATATTATACGCGTTTGATTATTTATACTAATTATGTTTCCTCTTTGTTACTTATTACAAATCATATTTAATTGTTAACGAATAAAATGCTGATTAAAGTACTCTGATGTTATACTTTTTAATATATTTCTAATCACCATTTGAATAAATCTCATTACCATTAGCTAAATATCAATTACCGTTCGTGCTAATCTCATTACCGTTTATTAAAAAAAACAAAGCCCTATATCTTCAATACTAAACGTCACATTACTGTAACTCCTTCATATTTAGTTTATTTTCATTATATATTATACAAAAATATAATAAACAACACCATCAGGCTTAATATTTGATTCGTCAAAAAAAAATGTAAAATATGCATGAAATGAAATATTCACCCATAGACATGCAGTTTGAGAGAACATAGCAAGTTTACGAAAGACACATGAAATAGCAGTGGGACGTTAAAAAGGGCCGAATAGGTACACAATATCACCATTTATAAATAAAATATTTTCTTAATATTTTATTATGAGAATAAAGAATCGCGATCAGTCACAGATAGACAAACAGACATAAATTTACTTTTGCACTCTGTCAAGGTTTCACATTTGAGGTTCTGAACAAAGTTTGATAATGAAGTTTATGATGAAAAGTCTAAAGTCTAGACAGTAAGCATACAACAACATAATTAAAATTTAAAATATTATATTTTTAGGTAATTTAAATTTGGATAATACGTACAATAAATGCAGACCAATGTTTAATTTAAAATGAAAATTAGCGTCATCCTGTGTCACCTTTGCGTCTGTACGATTCTTGCGAAAAAAAATAACTACGTAATGCATTTACATAAAATATACTAACTGTAGCCGCGGCTTCGTCCGCATTTTTTTTAATTGCTAATAAACCTCATTCGATCACGCGCTGGGTTAATCTGTAGGTTGCCTGAAAATTTCTTCAAAATTACTCTAGCTGTTTCAGAACCCAGCGTTAATACACTCCTGAACCGCGCGGCTATAACCTATTTCATATATGTGCACGCCCCACTCCCGCTCTTGGCACCCCCAACTTCTCCTCATTGCGCTTTATTTTTCTATTCTTCGATTGGTACACGAACAAAACCAAAAAAATGACCGAAACTGTATAGTGAATGAGACAGGAGACCGGCTTCGTTCTCATCCCTACTCCGTGATGTTTGCTGAATGAGAGGTGACAAAGGTGACACCTGACGGGGATAACTGATTGACTGATAGTTGATCACTTACACATAATAATTTAAAAAATCGCGTTGGAAAAATAGGAGTTGATTGTAGAAGGGTGAAAAATTGTGAGTAATAAAAGGGTATTATATACTAATGTATATTATATATAAGTTTTTTTTATTCTAAGTCAATTAAATAAATTAAGTCAATAAAAATAAAAATCTTGCCAAAGAAAAAAAATTAACAAATATAAATAGGGGTTGATCGTAGAATGGTTATAATTTAGGGTTATATGTTCTTTTAAATCTATGTTTTAAATGCTGTATCATAAAAAATAAAAACAAAAAAAAATTGTCTAAGGGTCCCCTTCATCTTTATTTTCACATTTTTCACATTTAGGGGTAATAAAAATAGGTGTTGACCGATCCGACCAACTCGATAAGCACACAAAATTTTATCAAAATCAATTCAGCCGTTTCGGAGGAGTTTGGGAACAAACACTGCGACACGAGAATTTTATACAATTAGAATAAATTGAAGTCTGTTTTAATATCAAATCGACAGCTTTGCATTTAATGCATATGAAAGTATTTATATATTTTGTATGTCTGTCTGTTTCTTCCAGCTAGTCTTAGAAACAGCTGGACCGATTTTGACGGGACTTTCACACACAGATAGTTAATATTATAAGAAGTAACTTAGGCTACTTATTTTAACTAGCGGAACCCGCAGCTTCGCTTGGGCTCTAGGGACCAATCTAGGGATGAACCCGAGCGAAGCGAGGGTAAGTCACTCTTATTAAATTAAAATAAAAACAGACCAACTTTACATTTTTATTGTTAATATGATAATAATATGTATAACGATATTAAAGCTATATTTCTTTGTTCGAAGAAATAATAAAAGTGCACAATTTGAAATTCAATTATTTAATTCAAATGCTAGGTCAATGCAAATTCTTCAGTGTCCACTATAAATACTATTGAGAAATTTTTCGTAGTCGATACTCCGCCGTTGACATATAAATATCATCTCAGCTTATTTAACAGTGTTCCATTTTCTCCAAGATTAGTTTAAAGGTAAATTTTAGTTTTATTTTATTACTAGTATTTCCTGCGGCTCTGCCCGCGTTCTAAAAACCGGATACAAAGTAGATTTATTAGGGTGTGATGCGTTTTATAGCCGGTTTGTAACGGTTAATTGAGATTTCTCAGAAATTAGATATTTTCCCGTAGTAAAAAGTATTCTATGTATTGACCCGGGTAACCAGCTATCATCATACCAAATTTCATCCAAATCCGTCCAGTGGTTCCCTCGTGATGCGGTCACAGACAGATCAACAGACAGACAGTCAAAAAACTAATAACAATAGATTTTGTCTCTATATCGATAATTAATTTTTAGAGATTTAGAGATTAAAATTTAGAGAGTGAGTCGCTAGTTCATGCAAAAATTAGGTCCTGACTCCTGACATATGAAATTAACATTTTATTTGGCAAACGTTAAACTTTTGTGTTGTAACTTGTGTATATTGATTTTTAGACAAACGTACACACATAGTAAGAAACAATTATATTAACAAAATGGAAGGCTCAGAAGAATCTCAGATACAGAAGATGTTTTCTAATTCAACGATATTTGTAACCGGTGGAACCGGTTTTTTGGGAAAGCTTTTGGTTGAAAAGCTATTAAGGTGAGTTATTCATTATTACGTACTTAACTGTTTTTCATGAGATATTGTATTGTATTCAGCCCTCTTTTAATGTTCCTGGTCCCGCGCCTGAGCTCTCACTGGTCGTGTCGAGTAGTCGTTCCACCAGTGCGTGAGAGTGATAGGAATACAGAGTGCACTTCTGTTTTGCGCGTATACTTGTGCACTATAATATCTCCTGCGCAGTTAGGCAGTCTCAATGAGATTGGCCGCCGTGGCTGGAATCGGTCGTCGGAGAACATTATTAATATATATATTTTTTATTGCAGATCGTGTCCAAATATTAAAACATTATATCTATTAATTAGACCTAAGAAAAATAAAAATACAAAAGAGAGATTGCAAGTGCAGTTTGATGATGTGGTATGTTTTACTAGTAATTTTATAAACTTA
Organism: Boloria selene; assembly: GCA_905231865.2. NCBI lineage: Eukaryota > Metazoa > Arthropoda > Insecta > Lepidoptera > Nymphalidae > Boloria > Boloria selene. The sequence goes on along the minus strand of HG993161.1, from coordinate 5,228,128 downwards.
TTTTTAAATTTAGATCGGCTGCCGGACTGAAGGTTTTGGGTTCAAGTCCCGAGTCGAGCTAGTAGTATAACGGCTGAACCGATTTGGCTAAAAAGGTGGTGGGGAGGTAGCTTAGAGCCAGGAGACGGACATAGGATACGTTTTATCCCGTTCGACCGCGTTCCAGTATGACGTGACGAACCGTCAAAGACAATACAAGGCCCTATAAAACGTGGTATAACAAAAACGAACATCTGACATGGAATAAAAAATGCAAATGACAACTAAACGTAATTTTGTCTATGGTTAAGTATGGTTGAAAATTTAATGATTATGAACATAGAGAAAAGTAATATTATAATTATGAATTTTGTCAGAAATCAGGAACAGAATTCGCCGTGTCAGCTAGTAATTTACATAAATTTCTTTAAAAGATAGATAGATAGATTAATTAAGATATTAATTAAGATAGATAGATTAAGATATACTTAGATATAAGAGACTTAGATCCAAATCAGAATATTTAAATAACTATTACATTTTAAAGTTTATTTCCAATTTTTAGATATATGATGAGTTAAAAAAGGAAATGCCAGATTTTTTCCAAAAAATCGTGATTGTTGAAGGTGATATGGGCCAAATCAACATGGGCATGAGTGATGCGGGCAGAAGCAAGCTTATAAATGAGGTGATTTTTGTTTATCTGCTGATTAAGTTGTTTATCTCACAAACTTTATTTATCATTTAGAATATAACAATTAAATATTTTAAGCTTCACATATAAATAGTTATTAACAACCATCTCACAAGCATCGTGTTTAACAATAAACTCCTGCACGTATTAAAATAAACTAACAGATTAAGAAAATTCTTCTTCTTGGTCGGTACAGTCTGGTCGTGGTCATCATGTAGATCTTATAACCCGATCGACTATACGCCTCCACTCCTCTCTAGAGATTGCCAATCGTAAACATTCATGCAGTGGTACCTCTATTGCTTCTTTGGCTTGTTCCGTCCACCTCATTGCCAATCTACCTCGCGCTTTAGTGCCTTCTACCTTTCTTTGCACAACGACGCGATCGATGGCTACATTATTGCGTCTAGAAACGTGACCAAGGAAGGCTAAGATTCAAGCCTGAACTGTAAAAGAAAGACGCTGTTCGATGCCGAGTTCCTCGAGGATTGATATGTTAGTCTTGAATGCGTCCCAGGGGATTCTTAGCATTCTTCTCCAGCACCACATCTCCGGGCCTTAGTGGCTTTGGTTATTTTGCAGTGCCATGCGTTAATCTCATCCATGCAACCTATAGTGTTCGAGATCAAAGCTCCCAAGTGAATGCATGATTGGACCGCTGAGCCGTTCGCGATCTGAGTAACTTCCGGCAAGTTTTTAATTATGCGGTCGACAATCATTACTTTGGTCTTACTGCGGTTAAGCTTAAGGCCATACTCGAGACTGATATTCTACATTTTTTGGAGAAGCTCTTCTAAATGGCGAGCACTAGACGTGAAAAGAGTAGTGTCATCCGCGTCGCGCAAGTTTGAAATCTTTAGGCCTCCAATTACGACTCCGTCGGTCCAGTTTTCGAGAGTGCATCGCAATATTGTTTCTGAGTAGATGTTAAACAGTATTGGTGAAATTATACATCCCTGGCGAACACCAGTGTTTGGTTGGAAGTTGTTTGATAGCTGTTCGTCTGTTCTTACTGATGCAGTACCATCCTCATACAGGCATCTAAGAAAATGGACAAGATGTTTTGGCGTACCCATTTTCAATAGCGTCTTCCATAGTTCCGATAGTTCTTGCATAATTTTGTTAAACCTTTTTTATGTAGAGGGACAAACATAGTATGTGCCCATTCTTGTGGCCAAATTTTGTTACAGAGTGCGTGCAAGATCGGTACGCCATAATCCCCTGGGGCTTTGATAGTCTCTATTCGAATAGAATCTGAACCACTGGCCTTTCTCTTTATTAGGTGTTTTATAGCAGCTCTGACTTCATCTTTAAGAATGTTTGGTTCTTTTTCTGCTTCAGTGGGTTCTGTTGACTCGAAACACTGTAAATGTGGGTCTTTAAAGAATGATTGACAGTAATTTTTCCAGGTTTCCAAAATATTCTCTATCTCTGTCACACACTCTGTAAAAATATACGAAATATGATGACATGTGATTGTACCAGAGAAAAAGTTTCGAGGTACGAAGGATTTGAAGCCAAATATTATAAAATTGAGTTTTATTTAGGTAAAGTTATTAGGTTAAAAAACAACCACTCTTGTGGAATAGCTAGGGTTTGCTCACTACGCTAATGTGTTCCTATTGAAGTTCCTACCTTGTACAAGCAACCCAGCATCATCGGCATTAGGTATTTTAAGGATAGTTCCCAATATAATACCTTGAGGTACTCTACATGTGAGGCTGGCTTCTTCCCTGACATTTTTATTTATGAAAAAAGCTTGAGTTATGGTAACTTCTGAAGAGGTAAAGTGTTCCATTTTTCGGTCGGTTCCATTGACTGGGAAAACAACATTGCTGCTTATATTACTTTACTAGCAAAAAGCTGAGCTTTACGTAGTTATATATTTCACGTAGTTTTTCTAACGAGTAATAATTTTTAAGACAGTTTTTTTTAATTATTACTTTTGTTTTCTAACAGATGGCGTTAATAGTGCAATAACATTCTATTCAATGAACACGAAACTGTTAATGTTAATTTTATTTAATAGTTATAAAATAATATTTTTTACAGATAACACAACATCTAGATATAAAGTTAAATTACTATGTTAAAGCACAAATCTATAGGCGTGATACTTTTTCAGTAAAGGGTACCACAAAATTATCCAGTTGTGGGATAGGTATAGGGCATAGAATGTTAACAAGATAGTATTTTAATGTCCCCAACATATTTGTTTTCTATTATTTATATCTTTACCTACTCTTAGATATAGGTTGTTTATCTTTCCAATACCTACCAGCTATTAATTTTTCGTTATTTCCTAGGTTGAGTTTATTTTTCACGGTGCCGCAACAGTGCGCTTTGATGAGGCGTTAAAAAGAGCTGTAGAAATCAATGTTCGAGGGACGAGAGAAATGCTTCAACTAGGTCGAGCGTGTACCAAACTTCGTGCACTTGTTCACATTTCTACCGCTTACAGGTACATGCTTTATTTTAGTTTTGTTAGTTTAAATAAATAACATTTCTTAAAAAAAAGTAGCCTAAGTTACTCCTTATATGCGAGTGCAAGTCCCATCAAAATCGGTCCCGCTGCGCAAAAACGCTGCTAATTGAAAAAAAAATCAGACACATAATACATAAATATAAATAAAAAACATAAATAATGATAAAACAATTATGTATAGATAAAACTATCTTTTCGGATTTTTGCAGGCGAGACGACTTTCAATGATTTATGTAATATATTCGAATTTTCGGAAACCAAAACTAAAATAATTTTACGAAAAAATTCTAAAATTAGTTTTTTTAAATGTCAAATGTTCGTTTAAATAAAAGTAAAAATAAATAAATATGATTTCTTATTTAATCACTTGCACCTGGATCCGATTTTATGAACGTATTGAAGGTATCAAACCCTAGACCTACCTTTTAAAAGGATTAAATTTTTACTCTCTAAAGTAATAATACCTTTTATTGTTATAAGTAACTGTAACTTAAATGAGATCGACGAGAAGATCTACAGCAGTTCCTTTTCTGGAGACACGCTCATTCAACTTGTTGAGAACATAGACGAGGATATTTTGAAGAACATAACACCGGGGTAAGTACTTAGTATGAATATTCGACCATTTCTTAATTTATACTTGTGTAGATAAATATTACAAATAAATAAGTTGAGACATTATTACACACAGCGCCATCTAATTTCGTGGTTAGTTACGAAGGAAGCTTCTGTTACGGATACTAGATAGTTGAAATACTACATGTATAAGTTTAAATACATACATATTATAAATATAAACACCCATGACTGTAGTATAAACATCCGAGTTTAACAAATGAATGGCCCCAGCGGGACTCGAACCCGTGACCGCTGGCGCAATAAAGACATTGATAGCTTTAGAACCATGATAGCATTGGTTCCAAACCAAGTGAACCTGTTTCATGTCCTGGAGCTCGACGACATTTATGACGTCACGTTTGGTTCAGTTTGTAGTGACCCTACTTCTTGAACCAGCGGTCGCGTGTTCGGGTCCCGCTGGTGTTCTTACTTCAGTCATGGGTGCTTACATTTATAATATTTATGTATTTAAAGTTAGATATTATGTGTATCAACAAATGTAGCTTAGTACGTAGAACAAGATGCGGTTGTGGTGTGCTGTGTGCTGTTAATATGTGTTCCAACATATCTATTTCCGGTGTCAGAAAACCTGTTTGCTTGAGACTTAGCTATTACATGCTCAAGAAATTCTCTAACTCCCGCACTTAGTCTCTAAGGTGAACTAAGGCCTGAACTCTCTCGTATTCGCAAATCATAATTTATAAAGAAACAATAACTCATTTGAAATACGTGTGCGGAGCCGAGAAATAAGGCCAAAATAATCAACAATCAATAATCCGAAAATATTTTTATTTCGTAGATTACTAGGCGACCACCCCAACACATATTCTTATAGCAAGTGGGTAGCAGAGGACTTAGTTCAGAAACATTCTAAAGGACTTCCGGTAGCTGTATTTAGACCTTCCATAGGTAAATAGATTTCTTTATTTTTTATTATGTTTGACATATCGGGAAATAAAAATCAATCCACGAGAAAATCTGAAAAGAACTTATATTTTTATATAAAATACTTCTGTACGTGTCTATGCAATTGAACTCCTCCTAAGCAACTGAACCGATTTTGATGAAATGCTTTGTGGGACCAAAAAGCTTAGTCTCTTACCAAAGCGGTTGAGATGAACTTCTGTCGGCCTTCACTGCCTCGGTTGGTAAAATCTGACGAATCCCTTGCTCATACGGCAAAGGAGAAGGCGTATTTACTTGCCTCTCCTTTTGCCCAAAATTATTTTCTAGACTTTGGCAATGCTACTCCACCACATCTACCTCCTACTTTCAGAATTGTGCCTGTGGAACTCGTCTACAGTTGTTGGGGATGGACACTAGCCGCAACATGAACTACGAGTTCACCGAGGTGGCTAATGTAGTAGCGACGAAAGTTGGCATCCTCATAAAAAACCGACAGTATTTCACACCGGGACAGCTTTTTCATTTTTATAAAGCTTAAGTCTGCTTCTGTGTGAAATACTGTAGTCACATATGGGCTGATGCTGTGAAATGCCATCTGTCAGCCTTAGACTCGATTGAGAGGCTTGCGCAGAGGTTTATTGGTGACTTTACGCTGGTAAAAACTAACTTACAAAGCCTCGATCACCAACGTAGTTGCCAGCCTCTGTATATTCTCTAGGTTACATTTTGGAGAGTGTGCGCAGGAATTACATGATTTAATTTCTTCCTTACAGTGATTTCAACGGCGAGTGAACCTTTGCCAGGATGGATCGACAATATATATGGACCTACGGGTGTGAGTATACAATACACGATTGACTCAGTTTGTAGTGACATCCATTTGTTAAGTACGAATGTTTGTAACCTGTGATGATAACTATCTAAAATCATTTCCGTAATGCGATGATTTTTAGGCAACAATATAGGATGTTTAGCGTCAAATGACAATGAGGATTTATTTAAACGTCCTTCTACGCGGAGTATACCATTTTTATCAATGAACGGCGAGTATGATAACAAAGATATCGCGACCTTGCGGTGTGAATTGATTGCCGAAATGTCGTCCTTAAAGACATTCGATTGTAAACAACGAAGAATAGTTACCTCAGCAACCTTAACGTGTTCAAACATTAAAAAGTCAGAGCGCGGAAATTTACGAGTAAATCTTAAAATATAAACAATGATACGAAGTAGTTTGTCCCATGTGGACACGCGTGATGCGAGTTGAAGAAGAAAATTTTCTTCAGCGACTACGGCTGCGATGAAGACAAGAGATTGATTCATATTTTTATATTCAAAAAAAATATTATTCGCGGTGTCATCAAATGTGAACCTATTGAGAGGCCACGACGCGGGGTTGTCACGAGCCCATTGTGGGCCGTTCATCCATAGCGGATGAAGTAATAGCTGTGAGGGAGACAAACCTCTAGAGATGCAGTCACTAGGGTTTTGTTTTTCCATCAACATGGAAAAAATGACGCGGCGCGAGATACTCTTGTATCTTAGAAATACGATTTGCCACTAAAGTGTCAAATCGGTGCGGAATTTTCAAAAGTGGTAGTGCCATGCTTGTTACCTACGGGTAGCAGCCGAATGGGCCGGCACGCCCCGTATAGTTCATTAGTACCACTCTCTCACAGAAGACCGGCGTGAAGTGGCAACTATGCTATCGCGTTACGTCCGGTGAGTGAGAGTCCGGGAGGCCCACTCTCCTTCCCCCCTCCCTCTTCCCTTCATCCTCCGCCTTCGTTACCCCGCTCCCTCCCACTTCCCTCCTCCTCCCTCCCTCCTCCATCCCTCCCTTTCCTGAAAGGCCGGCAACGCATCTGCAAGCCTGGCTTGCAGATGTCCCTGGGCGGAGGTGATCACTTCCCATCAGGTGAGCCTCCTGCCCGTTTGCCCCCTTTTTACCATAAAAAAAAGACGAATGTGGCCAGTGCAAAACAACGGAAGAGTCAGTAAAAGCAAACACGCCATCAACTGTACAACGTGCCGCTATTGAGGCGCGGATAAAACTAAGAAGCTGTGCCATGATCAACACAGCGCACAGTTCTAGCCTGGCCAGCGAGACGGTACGTGTCGGAGCGATGCGGCTCTTGGCCATCGCCATGGCCAGCGTGACGCGGTTTGGTTCTCCTGGAACCACAACACAAATGTAAACAACGGCTCCATAGGCTCTCTCACTTGCGTCAGAAAAACCAAAAAGGAAGAAGCGGTGTGTATCAGAGGTGATAACGAAAATTCGTGGTATTTGAAAATTATGTAAGTCATTGTTGTTTTCATTTATAATCTGTATGTATTTAAAGTTATATATTATGTTTAGTAGGTGTATCAACTATTTATTTATACATAATATATCAGATGTATAGATATACATACATAAAAATAAAATTGAAGTCTGTTTTTAATTTCAAATAAACTGGTTTTCACTAAATGTACATAAAAGTATACATGGTATGGACTGAGTACGGTGAGACTGAGAAGACTGGGTACGGTTGTGACAGTGGTTGGGGTCAGTAGTGACAAACATAGACATTCATAGTATGCTTACGCGCACCGGCTAACGCAATACTGGGAAACATGTGTAGACATTCATCGCGCTTCTTTTTTCCCTTACACTCTTCCCCGCATTCCGTATAGTTTTGTGATTATAACGACTAACACTACTGTACCCTGGCACAACCGTACCCAGTCTACCCTACTAATATAAAAAATCATTTTTTTCAATCTGTTTGTGCCGGCTAATCTCTGAAACGGCTGGGCCAATTTTGACAAGACTCACTCGCAGATAGCTAATGTTCTTAGAAGTCACTAAGGCTACTTTTATTTTAGAATTCGCTCGCGCTAAATCTCTAGTTATAAATATATTGCAAACATTAGCAAGCTATATACAATATACACTGATGTCCTCTTGCATGTTGAGGCAATCACATACCATTGCGTAGGTCGTAGATGTAAGTACTGACTTAAACCAAAAAGGATGTTAGTCTTCTAACAAACTTAATAACTGTTTTTCAGTGGTCTTGAAGCTATGAAGTGGACAGTGTTTTTTAGCCACCGTGCCTTTGAAATCACTTAAAGTCCTCGTGTTTGTACATTTCAGGTGGTAGCAGGAGCAGGTTTGGGCCTCATTCACACCATGCAGGTTAACCCACAAGTTAAAGCCAATATGGTGCCTGGCGACTACGTAATAAATGGAGTTATAGCAGCGGCCTGGAAAACCGCCAAAGATTTTCCTGGAAATTATGAACATTCTCCAGCTGATAATTCACCCGCTGTATACAATTATGTATCATCGGAGCAAAACTCTTTGAATTCGGGTAAGATTGTTGAGCCGTAGGAGCGTTGTAATTGAGTGCGCAAGCGATCCTGCGATGCCCCATTAACACTTATGCGAACAACGTCTTTACACGTCATATTTTGGTCGATGTGATACCGCACAGCGTGCTATCACGTTCAGCAAAAACTGGAATTATTAAGCACAACGTTACAGTACGGGCTCTGGTCATACTAATGTTTAAAAGTTGGGTTTCTCTGCCACAACATATCAAATTCTCAAAATTGTAGTGCTACATCACACCGAATTTTTTGCCTTCTTTGTTGGCATTCCATCTTGGTACAAAGTACCTACTTTGTTAGCGCAAACGTCACTAGACGTCGTTTCGCTTAAGAATTTCTATTACATCAGCCGACCTGTGCGCGTCGCGGGGGTAGCGCGTGCGTCGATTCTGTGTTCACGTGGAATATTGAAACGTAGTTAGTTTATGATCACATAATTAAATTCGTTCCTAAAATTTTTAATAAAATTTTTTAGTTTCTGTAAGTCTAAGTTGTAAGCATGGTATATCCGGTCTACAATAAGTTCATTTTATTATTTTTTGCTTGTTATAGTTGACTTGATCCCAATAATAAGTGATAAATGTGTCTGATTTAAACAAAACATGTATTGCACTGCTGTATTTCATAAGACTGATTAAATAATTATAGTAAATAATTTCATACAATAAAAAGAAAAGAAATAGGTTATTTCAAATAATTAGCCTTTCATTTTATGTTTGTTTTTATTGTTATAATTTATGTTAAACATTTCTAGATCATTTTTATTTATAAATAATTCTTATATGTACTTCTTATACTTTAACGTTATAGGCTTAACGGCACAGTCGACGTTGACGTTATTATACGTACGTTCCCTATTGCATCTTTTTATATATATAAGTTGTGGCACAACGTCATTAGACGTCGTTGTAATTTATACCTAAAATGAGGTGCTATATCGCATAGACTTACGATATTGATATGTTCGCATGAAAGTTTTAAGATGGGTGATGAGTGCTGGGTTTTAGTGGGTAGTACTGGCTTTTCTGACCAGTCAGTTCCACATAACCTTGTCGTATGCGTTTATGCATAAACGCGATATTAAAAAAAAGATTAGCATTTACAAATACCACTCATTCGTGCTACTCAACTTTGTGTAGTCCAAGTTTGATATCTTGTCGAAAACTTGTATTTGTGCCTCACCGGCTAGAATCCAGCCCATCTACCATCTTAATGGGGCGTCGGATTAGGTCGCTAATGCATTCAATCACGACGGCCTGGCAGGTCTGCCGAGACAGGTTACACAGCCGCATGGTTGCTCCGCAATCCACTCTGCTACCAGAGAATTAAGTGAATAAGAGGAGCCGTGGTTGAATGCTTAAGCGATCCTGCAACACTCCATTAGACGAAAGATGGGTTCTTGGGTTTTAGTGGGTAGTCTTGGCTTTGTAACAGTGAGACCCACATAACCACCTAGTTTCTACAGGTGTAATTTAAAAACTAAAAAACCCGACTGCGTTTGTGTGTAATTTGAAAATGAGAACACCCTAAAATATGTTGTGTTCTGATTCAAAATTTATACCCGGTGTAACTTTCACAAACAACACGAACCTTTGAAGTTAAAATCGATCGAGCCATCCAGGCTGTAGTTCGTGCCAGACATTTGAATTTGGCGCCAAAAATCTTCCATTTTGTTTTTTTTTTATTTTGATACACCCAGTGCCACTCTCACAGTAAATACAAATCTAACGACAACTCACAAGCTATAATCCATCGAGCGAGAGAGCGCCAAACAATTATAAATACATGCATATAGGTCTACCAGAATCTCATGGCAAATGGGGAAATAAAAATTTGTTGTGTGCAATACTAGGAAAATTGGATTAAACGATCTTGATACTATTTAATTTTATATAAATCTTTAGTATTACTGAACATGAAGTACCTATATTAGGTATGTGTATGAATTATTATTTACTAGCTGACCCGTGCCCACTTCGTTGGGCATAATGTTAATAATCCTTTTTTAGTACAGAGTGTTTAAGTTAGACATATGTTGTTTTCATATGACCTATGACACTCAGCAATAATGTAGCTTTCTATTGGTGAAAGAATTTTTAAAATCGGTTCAGTAGATCCCGAGATTACCCCTTACAATTTAACAAATAAACAAACTTTACTTCTTTATAATATTAGTATAGATAATAAATATAATATACCTATAATAAAAATAATAAATGTGTAAGAAGTATGTTGTTATACATCGGGTTCGTAACTTAGGAAAATATGTCATGAAAAATAAATGAATCGTATATTACTTTATGAACTAATTTATTATCTTTAGCATATTATCAGAACTAGAAAACGATTCCAAGAGTTCAGCTTGCATTTCTTGTTCTTCATCAGATGATGAAGATAAAGAGGTATCTTTTATAAATTACTCTTCCAGCATTTGGCTTTTAACATAGGTATTCAAAATCAATCTACTTAAGTGTAAGTCTGTAAAAAATAAAGTTTATCTTGTTAATCAAACGATAGCTTAGTCATTAATCATCATAATCATTAATCTATATACGTCCCACTGCAGGGCGCAGGCCTCCATTTACGAGTGAGAGTGAGAGGCATTATTATTACTAAAAAAAAATCTTACCTCAAAGATTATATCTCTCTCCGTTGAAATCAATATCTTGTCGAAGAATTTATAAGAGTTTTATTAATATTGGAATCTCTTTCTGATTGTTTATAATTTTTTTAAAGAAAAATATAAAATAAACTAAAAATATCAAAACAATTCAGTCCAAGTTACCTGTCAACTCTACGATGCGCTTTAAAATCATAGATTGAGTTTGATTTACGCCTTCTTCTTCCCTTATTTTACAATATACATTAAAAACAATATTTCTCGCTTGAGATCGAAGTGGCTATTTCGACATTTTCATAAAAACAACAAATTATCAGGAAGATATCACTAAATCTCAGCTGCGGTTGACAAATTTGTAATTTGATTTGAGAGGTGACAATTGACATTGCCATATGAAAATTACAATTTTTTATTATTTTTTTATGCCATGAGATTCTGGTAGACATATACTCTCGAAAAACATAACCCACCTTCTAGTGCAGTCGGGTAAAAAAAATTAGAAACAAAACTGTTAAAACATACCTGAGTGTTAAATAGCTATATAATTTACATTTATTGTATACGTTTTCAGAAAAATTCATGAATAATACACGGGTATTTAGAAAGGAAATTCCAACTATACACGCGATCCTTTTTTTGGATGACTTCTTCAAATTTCTTATACAACTTTTATTTTTTAATACTACATTGGATCCCAGCGATCATAGTTGATACAATTGCGATGTTGATTGGAAAAAAACCTATGTAAGTAATTTTTAAAGAACACGTAACTTTTCTTTTTTTCTTATTTTCCCATTTGGAAAATCAGTTATGTCTACAGACATACAAAAATACACCCATTTATCTCGTAGATTATAACAATCATGCATCTATACATATTATAATAAAATTTTAACCAAGTCGAATCTGTACATTGAATTATTTTGGAAATCCTAATTGAAATAGTATGTAATTATTATTAACAATACAGAGGCCGAATTTTATACTTTATATATTCGATAGTTTTAAGATTTTTTGTCTGTTTGTTTGTAACCGCATCACGAGAAAACCACTGGACAGATTTTGATTAAATTAAGTATAGCTGGATATCCGAGTCAACATATGGGATACTTTTTACTACAGAGAACTATCTCGTCTCTGAGAAACGTTATAACCTCCCTATGCGTCTCTATGGACAAAAGAACGAATGAGTTTAAAGCCACCCATGTAAGTAAAACCTATGAACGAACGAACGAATGAGTTTACTGTTAGTAATAATTTTAAGCCATCTTGAAGGAAACGTAAGCAAGACGAAAGTAGGTTAGTAGCAAAATATATGTATAATTTGTAGTCTCTTTATCTATACATAATAAAATTGTAACCAACTCAAATCTGTACATTAAATATTTTTTGGAAAATTTAATTAAAATAGACATCTTTATCTTATCTTTATCGATATTAAGGTCAAATCTATTAGTTTTAGAATTTTTGTCTGTCTGTGAACGTATCACAAGAAAACCACTGGACGGATTTGGATAAATTTAATATGATAATAGCTGCTAACAATTAAAACATAAAAGATACCTTTATAATTTATTATCTAGATTAAATATTAATCATTAATTATTTTACAGACTAATACCAATTTACAAAAAGGTTAGAAAGTACTTAGAAGTTATAAGCTTTTTCGCTCTACGCGAATGGAAGTTTCATGACAAAAACACACGCAGCCTACTAGAGGAGTTAAATGACACGGACAGACATATATTTAATTTTGACAACGAAAAATTAAAATGGGAGGAATACTTCAAGAACTATGTGAAGGGACTTCGTTTGTATTTAGTAAAAGATCCCTTAGAAACCGTCCCTCAGGCCAAGAAGAAATATTTCAAGTTACAATTGGCGCATTATTTCTTAGTATCCCTCATCTCTTTAGGATTATTAAGATTTATGTGGTTTTTAATGAGGCTATTTGTATAAGCTTTTCTAGTTTAAGTAATGCAAGTTTTGTATTACAAAAATATTTGCCTAAATATTGGTAGTTCTTTTGAAATAAACACTATTTTTAATTAATGGTTTAATTATCAACCTTGTATCTTTAGTATAAGGATGCTCCTAAACGGGCAATATTTTTCTGCAATTTGTGGCTGCAATATTGGCAACTAAATGCAGAAGCCATCACAAGGCTATTGCAACTATGGCCGAGCAATATGTAGCTGGACAATGTGTTGCAATATGTCTGCAATTTACTGAACCTAAATTTACTATTTATTAAACTTCAGTCGCATAGAAAAGGACACACTATGCCAGAACAATAGAGAGTGACCGAAACAACATAAGGACTGGCCGTGCAATATTGCAGAAAATCGATCGCTCATCGTCCGGCAATATCGGCCATACGCGGCCATACCAAACATGTTTGGCGATATGGCCGATATGCTTGTATTGCTTTCAATGTCGCTGGCCACTGTACTAAAACAAAGTCGCTCCCCGCTACATGTACGCTTTGACCTTTTAAACTACGCAACGGATTTTGATGTAGTTTTCATCAATAGATAGCGTGATTCAAGAGTATAAAACATGCATAAGTTAGAGACAGATCCGACATTAACAAATATGACATTAAAAAATGGGCCTACCATTTCAAAATTTTATAAATGTAAAAACATCTATCCACACAGGATGCTATTTTGGACCTTACAACTATGATTGTCAAAGATGTAGACAAAGGTAATAAAAAGGTGGTAAAGTATAAAACCCTAAAAAAGGCCTGTATCTACCCCCATCCTTATTCAGCGGCTGGAGAGCATTGGTGTATGTGAAAATGCCTGAAGTCTCTCTAAAAGTTACCCTAGAGATAGAACTCAAGTTGTTAATATTGAAAATTTTAGAAGCACCAAAAAGCAGGTCTTGTATGGAGTCCCGCAGGGAAGTGCCCTTGGTCCAATGATTTTTCTAATTTATATAAATGACCTCTGCAATTTACATAGCGTTGGAAGAAAGCGACACTGCTATCGTTTTGACTGGCAAGTCTTGGGAGGACGTCCTGGCCAAGACGGAGAGAGGGTTAGCTATTGTATCTTAATGGCTAGACTAGAAGAGATAATCTTCTGACACTAAATATATTAAAAAAAAATTAAAAGTTATATTGTTTACCTATAAGAAATCAATGTAACCCAAGAGGGAAGGTGCGAGTCATTCCTATAAGAAGTTTATCTGATAACACACTGGGAAGTCTCAGCGTAAAACCAGTGTTCCTGCACTCCATAATATACTTGCGCGTTATAATTACCTACCGCCCGGCCGAGCGGCCCGGGGCCGTTTGCGAACCAAATTCAGTGCGGTTGTCGCAAGCGCAGCGCACGCACGCTGTTTAATTATTAGATTCAGGATTTTTTCTACATTAAAATTTAATAACCGAGAATTTAGAAAGGGTAAGAAATTTATAAAAAATCATATAAAAATAAAACACATGTAACTTTTAAAGATTTTTTATTTATTTTACCTATTTTGTACCTGTGTGTATAATAATGAATTAAAATCTTTGTGTGCGTATGCTTCAATTGGTTGAACGATGTTTCATGCATTTGTATTTTATGTCAGGTCCAGTGGCTTATTCGTTCATGGTCTAAATGTATAAATAACAAATTAATTCTTAAACTACATTTTGTAGTGGACTGAATTTTGAATCTAAACCATTCTCGAATCCACTCGAACACACAACCTTTCATAACAATCGGTTCAGTACATAGACACGCACAGAAGTGTTATATATATATATATATATATATATATATATATAACTTAAAATTATGTTGTTTTTATATGATGTCAATTTTGTATTTTATAAACAATTTTAATTATATCCTAATATAATATGTAATAAATCAAATGTTATGTACACTTATAACTGATATACATGTCTGTTTTGTTCTCTGTATGCTTAAAATATATTAAAAAATGTTTTAACGTGTATATTGTTAGTGTGCTCTAAATAAATAAATAAACTCGTCCTAGCTTCGCTCGGGCTCCTCAATAGGTTTCCAAAATCCGTTGCGTAGTTAAAAAGATCAAAGCGTAAACGCGGCGGGGAGCGACTTTGTGGGTGCTTCTAAACGGGCAATATTTTTCTGCAAGATGTGACTTCAATACATTGGCCGGCAGCATTGCAGGCAATACCAGCAAGACTATGCAATATTGCAGTTTAGTCCCAACCATATTGCCAAACATGTTTGGTATGACCGCGTATGGCCGATATTGCCGGAAGATCGCTGAGCGATCGATTTTCTGCAATTAGTTACCAATATTGCAGCCACAAATTGCAGAAAAATATTGCCCGTTTAGGAACATCCTTATATTAAAGATACAAGGTTGATAATTAAACCATTAATTAAAAATAGTGTTTATTTCAAAAGAACTACCAATATTTTGACAAATATTTTTGTGATACAAAAATTGCTTACTTAAACTAGAAAATCTTATACAAATAGCCCCATAAGAAACCACATAAATCTTAATAATCCTAAAGAGATGAGGGATACTAAGAAGTAATGCGCCAATTGTAACTTGAAATATTTCTTCTTGGCCTGAGGGACTGTTTCTAAGGGATCTTTTACTAAATACAAACGAAGTCCTTTCATATAGTCCTTGAAGTATTCCTCCCATTTTAATTTTTCGTTGTCAAAATTAAATATATGTTTGTCCGTGTCATTTAACTCCTTCAGTAGGCTACGTGTGTTTTTGTCATGAAACTTCCATTGGCGTACAGCGAAAAAGCTTATAACTCTTAAGTATTTTCTGACCTTTTTGTAAACTGGTATTAATCTGTAAAATAATTTATCATTAATATTTAATCTAGATAATTATAATGGTCTAAGATCCCACTGCTCGATTCTGCAGGTACGTATTTTTTTGATTAAATTAATTTTAAATTAATGTTGAGGAAGTATTCAAAGCATTAGCGCCAGGTTGCTTATAAAAATATGGCCGCATATAACTGTAATTAGTTTTTATGTTATATAAATAGTTTTAATTAGTTTGCGAATACTATAAATTGCAGCTATATGGTTTTTTAATTAATTTTACGCTCAGAATACTCATAGAAGCCGGGATAAAATAAGAAATGAAATGCATATTATGTTTATTTTTTTTTCTTATGATGGTAATAGTGCGTAGGAAAGAGACATATAATGCCGTTCTGTTTCGTTATCATGCAGGTTATCACAAGTTAATTTTTTGATAGTGATGAGTTTATTATCGACATTGTCGTGTCCATGTCGATGAAAAACATATATTTAATTTTATTTAAAATTAAAATACCTGCCTGTACATCATATGAGTTGTATTATGTCGTAGGAAAATTGACATACCATTTTTTTGCAAAAAAAAGCGAAGGATTTCTGAAAGACACGGAGTTAGGTAGCGGCTATGATATTATTTTATTAATTATATTGAAAAAAGTTAGTTTAGATTAGGTTTTTTTAAACATAAAACTCCAAGTACTTTTTGCGAAATATATTTTGTTTGTGAAATCTTCCTATGACATCTATAATAATCTATATGTAACAGTTAACAGAACCTATTGATACACTGAATT
Source organism: Boloria selene (assembly GCA_905231865.2). Classification (NCBI taxonomy): domain Eukaryota; kingdom Metazoa; phylum Arthropoda; class Insecta; order Lepidoptera; family Nymphalidae; genus Boloria; species Boloria selene. The sequence continues at coordinate 5,211,873 of HG993161.1, read as the reverse complement.
CATTTAATTTTCATTTCATCATCGTTAGGTAATCTGCAACAGTATTGAAATTATTATCGACAATCGTTTTTACATCACTAGACATGTATCAACAAAACATAATACTGAAAAATTAAGTTGATAGCTGACTTAAAGTTTTTAACGTGTTAGATAGAACTTTTGTATTTGTTAGCATTATAAGATGACCAAAGGTGACCATTTATTTTTTGTCTTGTGACACGTTCCAAAATAATAAAAACAAACTGCCATGTTTTATTTCACTCACACCCTATGACATGCTAACTGAACTAAATGAGTAAACTATAGATAACTCGGTTTTTATTTAGCCTGGCTTCCATGCTTTGTTATTCTTCCAAGATTTAATTTAATAGAATAAAAATTGGTTGCTAGCTCTCAGTCAGCCGCAAGGTTAGGGTTACTAAGAGTAAGCAGGTATATTATTGTTAATTATTTACGGTTGACAAATGCAAATTTTTTACTAGCGATTTTTAAAAAGAAGATGCATTTTTGGTATCACGAGCATAGAAAATTAAAAAATTTCAATCTTCATTCATCAAATTCTCAACAAATCTTTCAAAAATTAAGTTATTGTTTTGTAAAATTATATATCTACTTGGATCTCATATGCCTCAGCCATTTGGACTTGGTTCAATCTATGTTAAAAAAACTTTGTGCAACATAAGTGCTCGCGAAATACGTATTGTGCAGGTATCTGATATCTTCCATCAAACATTACGAGCGTCAAAATCAAGAAGAAATTAATATTTCATATACGATTCACGGGCCTCGTTTAAACTTTCTTCTATTTTGTCGGGGTTGGTCCAAACAGACCAGATAAAATTCCATTGGTATGTCGTGCATTGCCAGCTTTTCAATATTTTTAAATAACAATAACTTTTTAACACCAAGAATTCACCACACTTTTGTACGGTGTTTAAAATGTACTAGTGTTAATAAGGCCAGATATCACATCTTCCAAAGACAATTTTCAGCGACAAGAATAATAGTTTTTTTTAAAGTGACCTGTTTTGACTTGTTGAAAATTATTAAAACTTTTCTAATATCATAATAATTAGGATTTGGCTTTCATTTTTGGGACAAAAAAAGTAGAAAAGTTACGTGTTCTTTAAAAAATACTTACATAGGTTTTTTTCCAATCAACATCGCGATTGTATCAACTATGATCGCTGGGATCCAATGTAGTATTAAAAAATAAAAGTTGTATAAGAAATTTGAAGAAGTCATCCAAATCCAGACTACCCAGAGCACGTGTATAGTTGGAATTTCCTTTCTAAATATCATTACATCATTCACGAATGTTTCTGCAAATGTAAACAATAAATGTAAATTAAATAGTTATTTAACACTCAGGTACGTTTTAACGGTTATGTTTTAATTTTTTACACGACTGCGCGAAAAGGTGGGTTATGTTTTTTCAGAGTATGTATGTATAATTGTTTGGCACGCTCTGCGGCCTGAACGGCTCTATGGATTTTAGCTTGTGAGTTGTCGTTAGATTTGTATTTACTGTGAGAGTGACATTGGGTGTATCACAATAAAAAACAAAAATGGAAGATTTATGGCGCCAAATTCAATTGTCTGCCTGAGCTGAATACTGTACTAATTCGTATTAATTGTGAAAGTGACACCGGAATCCGGATATAAATTTTAAATCAGAACATAACAAATTTTAGGGTTTTTTCATTTCCAAATTACATAGAAATGCAGTTGGGTTTTTTAGTTTTTAAATTACACTGATTTCTTTAACCTATGGAAATGCATTTACGCATACACCATAGAATCCAGGTGGTTATGTGGGATCCCCACCTATAAATGCCAGGACTACCCACTCATACCCAAGAACCCATCTTCCGACTAATGGAGTGTTGCAGGATCGCTTAAGCATTCAACTACGGCTCCTCTTATTCACTTAATACTTAAACAGCAGAGTGGATTGTGGAGCAACCACGCTGTAGTGTGTAGACTGCTTCGGCAGACCCGCCGGGCTGACGTGGTTGAATACGTAAGTGACCTACTACGATGCCCCATTAAGACGGAAGATGGGTTCTTGGATTTAAGTGACAAGTACTGGCTGCTTTCTAGCCGGTGAGCCCCACATAACTCATGTTTTCTACAAGATATTGAACTAAGACTACACAAAGTTGCGTGTTACGAATGAGTGGTATTTGTAAATGCTAATCTTTTTTTAATGTTGGGTTTATGCATTAGCACATACCACAAAGTTTTGTTGAACTCACTGGCCAGAAAAGCCAGTACTACCCACTAAAATTCAAGCACCCATCTTAATAGGGCATCGCAGGATCGCTTGCGCATTCAACCACAACGCCCCGATAGCCCGACAATCTTACCCCAATTCAATGTGTTTTGCTCCGATGATACATAATTGTATACAACTGGTAAATTATCAGGTGGAGAATGTTCATAATTTCCAGGAAAATCTTTGGCGGTTTTCCAGGCTGCTGCTATAACTCCATTTATAACGTAGTCGCCAGGCACCAAATTGGCTTCAACTTGTGGGTTAACGTGCATGGTGTGAATGAGGCCCAAACCTGTTCCTGCTACCACCTAAAATGTACAAATACGAGGATTTCAAGTGATCTGAATGCACGGTGGCTAAAAAACACTGTCCAGTTCAAAACTTCAAGACCATTTAAAAATAGTTATTAGATAATTTTGTTAGAAGAAACTAACATCCTATTTGCAAAACTCAGTACTTACATCTACGACCTACGCAATGGTATGTGATTGCCTCAACATGAAAGAGGACATCAGTGTACATTGTATATAGCTTGCCAATGTTTGCAATATATTCATAACTAGTGATTTAGCGAGAGCGAAGCCACGGGTTTTGCTAGTTGAAAACACCCATGACTTGATAACAAACATTCGCGCTTAACAAATGGATGCAACCATCGGCCACTAATAGGGTCACTACAAACTGAGTCAAACGTGTATTTTATACTCACACCCGTAGGTCCATATATATTGTCGATCCATCCTGGCAAAGGTTCACTCGCCGTTGAAATTACTGTAAGGAAGATATTGGCACAATATAATATTATAGTGTTGTCATAATCCAGTCATTTGTAAAGCCTGCCTGATAGTAAAGTCATATAAATCATCATCATCAGCCCGTTTTAACGTCTCACTGCTGGGCACGGGCCTTCCTCAGTACGAGGGAGGTCAGGCTATGGCCGCGCTGGCCTAGTGCGAGTTGGCGGACTTCACATGCCTTTCGAAAACTTGTTAGGTTTTCTCAGACATGCAGGTTTCCTCACGATGTTTTCCTTCACCGTAAGACAAGTGGTAATCATGATATAAATAATTCGCACATGAAAATATCAGAGGTTCGAGACCCGGATTTAAACCTGCATCACTCGGTTATCCAAGCGACGCGTTACCGCTGGGCTACCGCTGTCTTAAAGTCATAATATATATATATATATATATATATATATATATATATATATAAATAAATCTTCTTAGACATTATGCGCCGCTTCATAGTACCACCCTGTTGGTACCACTGAATGCGACACCATTTTTAATGTTTTTAATGCATATATGTGCAGTTTTTATCCTTACGATATCATCAATCAACACGAAATTTCAATTAAATGAAAAATGTTGATATTCATTTTTCATATTTCCCGCTTCGGTTAGCGGATCCAAACTATTACCGAGATCATACCAGCACACTGAATATATAACGTATCCTTCATGAGATTGTTGAAGCTTTAGTACATCCGATGGATTATATCAATCATATAGTCTCCTGAATATAAACGTATCTTCTCTATTTAACATTGTTGACTTAACGAATCCGGTCATTAACCGAATCATGCGGTATCTACACTGAATAAGTTTAAATCGGTCCCTCCGTCGATCGAATTATGATACTATTTTGATTTTGTATTTAATTTGAGTTTTACTTAACTATAGCAATAATTTTTTTAAGCAGAATTCTACTTATACTTGTTACCAAATACATAAACAAATATAATGTTACATTAATAAATGTGTCTATCTTTTAAGATAAACTCAAATTCGGTTTAAAGATTGCATTACTAGCGAAGGCGTTTTTATAAAATAACTAGCTGTACCCGCGGCTTCGCTCGCGTTCATTTTTTTAATTGCTAATCAACCTCATTGGGTTGATCTGTAGGAAAAAGAATTGTCTAAAAAATAAAAAATAAAATTTAGGGGTGGACTACCCTTAACATTTAGGGGGATGAAAAATAGATGTTGGCCGATTCCCCACCCTGGCTGACAATCACACTAAGGATCACAAAAATCGGTCGAGCCGTTTCGGAGGAGTTCAAGTTCGAACCCCGTGACATTTTAATTAACAAATAAAATATAAGGGTTGATCGTAGAGGGGTGAACATTTAAGGTTGTATGTATTTTTGTATGCTGTGTCATAAAAAAATAAAAACAAAAAATTTTGCCTAAAAAATAAAAAAATAAATTTAGGGGTGTACTACCCCTAACATTTAGGGGGATGAAAATTAGATGTTGGCCGATTCTCCACCCTGGCCGACAATCACGCTAAGGGTCACAAAAATCGGTCGAGCCGTTACGGAGGAGTTCAAGTTCGAACCCCGTGACATTTTAATTAACAAATAAAATATAAGGGTTGATCGTAGAGGGGTGAAAATTTAGGGTTGTATGTATTTTTGTATGCTGTGTCATAAAAAAATAAAAACAAAAAATTTTGCCTAAAAAATAAAAATAAAAATTTAGGGGTGGACTACCCTTAACATTTAGGGGGATGAAAAATAAATGTTGGCCGATTCTCAGACCTACTCAATATGCTCACAAAATTTCATGAGAATCGGTCAAGCCGTTTCGGAGGAGTTCAAGTTCGAACACCGTGACACGAGAATTTTATTTCTAACCTTAATAAATAGAAACTCATCACAAGTATTTAATTTGAAACATAATTATATTTATATTTGATTACATTTAATTTTCATCATTTATTATTTGATTTCAATAAATGTCTCAAGATATATTATAGTTTTAACATAACTTCGCAACAAAATAATGATGACCGCGTGCAAGACGGGCGCGGGGCGACGAAGGTCATGAGGGGGGAGGGTCACCGTTAGCTCTGCGAGTTACTTTACCACGCGCGAGAAAGAATTTGAATTCCAATAATTAAAACACGGGCGAAGCCGCAAGAAATAGTAGTAGAATTGTAAAAACGATACAATTTTAACACTGTCCCTCGAGCTGTAATTATTTCTTAGGAATTAAAGAGCTTATATTTATTTCTTAATTATTAAAACAGAAAAAAATCTTAAGAAGACTTTATTTTTTTAGAAAGTTTATTTTTTTTAAATTCATGTGAAGTGTTATAGCAAAATAGTCAATACATTTAATATTGAGTAAATTAAACATTTACTATTGAATAAATATAAACATTTTAATGAGGCCATCTATGAGAAAATATAACGCATCATTTCGAATATAAATAACGCCATCTACTGACATGTTTTTGAACTATTCATCTATCTTACTGAAGATATTGATTTTTTATTTATTTATCAAACGAAGTTAAATTAAAATTATGAAATAAGGTGACAACCTGTTTAAAGCTAATACACGTAAAATTATTTTGTTAAAGTAACACGTTTAAAATAACTAAAAACATATTTTCACTTAAATATACATTAAGATACGCAAATTAATAATGTCTTATAGAACACACCGTAATTATAAAATTTGTGAAACAAACACAACAAAAAATGTCTATTTTACGCTAAAATCAACTAAAAAGACAATAAAACAAAAAAACATAAATAATGCAGAAGTGCAAACAGAGTCGCCATATTAATTTGTTTGAATTTAATCTAATTTTTTATTTTGTCATTCTAAATTGAAGCAATAAATGTTTAAACGCAAAAGCCCTTTTGGGTTTTGCCCAACTTTGCCCACTTTTATATCGCAAATAAGATCGACGACAAGTAAAAACTTAAACTTTATAAATAGATTCTAAATATTATAAATTTGTTCAACGAACAAAATCTATCCGACCAAAAAATTGTATAGATAGCTAGGAGCTAAAAACATCGTATGATACTAATAGAAGCTAATTATATGCCAAGTAAGAGCGGCTTACGCAATTTAAATTAAATTAATAATAATTATATTAACATTTTTGATAAGGCCTATAATGGCCCAATCGAATCCGGGACTTAGCATCAGCACCACCGGGCCATACCCGACTCGAACATAACTGAGCGGCCCGCCTCCCCGCCGCCCCGCCGTGACGTCAGCCCTACCTGTGCTAGCTACAGCCGCGAGCGCCGGCCCTGCCGCGCGTCCCCGCCGCCCCGCCGCCCCGCCGCCCCGCCGTTGCAACCGCGAGCGAGCATATTTGTTTTATTGTAATTTACCTTACTAAACTTTTATTCAAAATATTTATTTACAATAAAAGAATTTACAAGTAGGCTTATCTATATAATAATTTATTTTATTTATGTAATTTTTAAATATGCAAATTAAAATATAAGAAGTCCTAGATTTGTTATTTGAAATCACATCACACGACTATTGCATGATGGCAGACCAGCCACGATGGACTAGCTATTCTTAACACACTCCTACAACATGTTTATCAAATGAAAGGATTTGTAGAGAATACGAATGCGGGTTAAAAAAACAACAGTAAAAGTAAAAAATAAATTAAACTCAAGCTTTTATTTAAATGTGTTAAAAAGCTAGAATATTCCTTTCCTAAAACTATTCCTTTAAAACTTTTTCTATTACCTTATGACGTCACTAGAATTAGGGCGAGCGAAGCCGCGGGATCCGCTCGTATGTTTATAATTTATAGCCTATGTGATATGCTGATGTGTAAGCTATATTATTGTAAAGTTTCATTAAAATCCATCCATTCAGTAGTTTTTGCGTATTCTTAAAAACTGTCGCTCAACTTTTATAATATTAGTAGGATAGCGCAATTTACCTACCAGTACATGAGTACATCAGTATACCTATATAAATAAAATTGAATTGTCTCTTTTTCTGATTTCAAAACAATAACTTTTTACTAAATTCATACGAAAGTTAAATACTTACCTAAATAAAAAAAAACAATTTTTAAGATTTTTGTGTCTGTCTGTTTGTTCCTGCTAATCTCTGAACCGGTTGGACCGATTTTGACAGGAATACATTTTACGAGAAAAGAAAATAAGTTAAACGGTTCTGTTCGTGATATTAATATTTAACATTAATTTAACTAAATTAACAGCAACATTAAATTAGAAAAATGTAATTCAACCGGGATTCGAACCCACGACCTCTAATGGCTCTGTGGGCCAATAACCCTATTGTTAATAAGGGCGGCAAATTCACCCATCCAAAGTCTAGATAAATAACAATTTATCAAAATAGGTATGTACAAACTTGTTTATATAATGTATGTATCTCTAAGCGATAGCATAAGTTAATCTAAATAATATTTTTAGTTACAACTTTATTACAAATTACAAGATAAAATAAAATATTTTTAAACCTCCATCAATTCACACAAACAGTCATTAAAATAATACACAAAGTTATATTATAAAATGATTTAATTGAATGATGCAATATTGAATAACAATCACTAGAAATTACAATCTATCACAATATCTTGTTACATATACTTTAAACAAAACAATGTTTAATTTATTTTCGCAAACATTCTTATAAATAACAATAATTGTTAAATTATTAGGCAATGCACTCGCTAAAATATTCGTAACTAGCAATACGCGCGGCGTCGTTCATTTTTTTAATCGCTACTAAACTTCATTCGATCACTCGCTGTGATATCAGTGATAATGTAGCATTCAAATAGTGAAAGAATTTTTAAATCGGTCCAGTATTTTTAAGCCAATTCGTTACAAACATACTTACATACAAACCTTTCCTCTTTATAATATAAGTATAGATTTAACATAACTTCGCAACAAAATAATGATCACCGCGTGCAAGGCGGAGAGGGAGTCGTGAGGGGGGAGGGGCGCCGGTATCTCTGCGAGGTATTTTGATTCGTCTTTAGAACGCGAGCGAAGCCGCGGGAAAGGCTAGTATTAAATATAGCCTATGTTCATCAGGGATAATGTAGGATTCTAATGGTAAAATTTTTTTTAATCGGTCCAGTAGTTTCGGAGCCTATTCTATTCAAACAAACAACAATAAAATCTTTCCTCTTCATAATATTGGTGTAGAATGTAGATAGTGTAGATAGATACCTATCAACCATAATACCTAATTATCACTATCACTATCATCACTACATAGTATAAAACAAAGTCGCCTTTTCTGTCCCTATATCCCTATATCCCTATGTGCGCTTAAATCTTTAAAACTACGCAACGGATTTTGATGCGGTTTTTTTTAATAGATAGAGTGATTCAAGATGAAGGTTTATATGCATAACTAGCAGATCCCGCGGCTTTACCTGTGCTAAATCTAGGGAAGAGCCCGAGCGAAGCGAGGGCGAGTCGCTAGTAATAAAATACATTCAAACTGTTATGTACCTAGAATGTACTCACAAGTTTTTAATTCTACACGAATATCGGTGATCCACCTAATACATAAGTAATTCTAATGGTAATTTTTTTTAATCGGTCCAGTAGTTTCAGAGCCTATTCTATTCAACAAACAACAATAAAATCTTTCCTCTTTATAATATATAAGTTAAAATTACAAGGACATTTACGATACCTACGAGCATAAAACAAAATTATTGTATGTATGACACAGACCACAATCCATACATAAAATTTAAAACTAAGTAGGTACATACGCACTAGAGTTTTGATTTCAAATATCAATTAAATGTAAATACAGCAAACTGTATCTCGTAACTACACACACTGAACAATCGAAGCAAGTCTTGTTAGGGGTACGAGTAGGCGAAGGGACTGGGCATTGGCCTTCCTCTACCAATAAGTTCCTCAAATCCTAGTAGTAGGTACGCGAAGCGGTACATAACCGTTGATACCGCCTGCACACATTTTATTTTACGTACGCAGAGCTCCTGATGCTGTAGCTTCGTTTTATATCATCTCCCGTTAATTAAACGGTTGTCACTGTTGAAATATGTCTTCGAACCTTGGCAATGGCAACCACTAGCGGCCAGGATGGATATTAACGAACCGCTTGGTTTATTGAAGACTGTCTAGGTACCAAATGCAAATACCATAGTAAGCATTAAAGACTAATACAGTACGACACTTTCACAACTATTACACAGATTCATTAAAATCAGTCCTTTGTCTCATGTACGTGCTCCAACTTCAACGCTTTAAAGTCAACTAAAGTAGTAAAGACCAAAAACATAAGTCATAAGCAGAGCCGCCTTTGTCAAAGGAATGCCGACAATCGACATATCAAAGAATTGCAACTTTAATTTTAGTTTTGGTAATTTTAGGCCTTTTAATATTAAAAAAAATTGAAGTAATAATAGTTCAAATACCTAAATATTTTATAAATATTATTATTTTCCTTAAGGGGCCGGCGATCGACAAATTGCTAATAAAAACGTAGGTAATAGGTACGAAAATCATTTTCAAGTTAAGCATATTTTCACCTTGTTATGCTGTTATTCGGATAGTATTAATCTAGGTTTCAAATAATTTTTAATTGCAAAATACTAATTTATAACGATTTGTAAAGTAATTGAATTTCTCACATTTTTACAGTATAAATACGATGTTATAATCTCATATGTTCTATATTAAAAAAGTTGATATTTTTAATATCGTTTGTTTTAAACATGGCTTACTATATTGTTAAATAATACAATATAAACTAACTAAAACTATTGTAAAAGCATTGAGTTTTAAATAATTTAATTCATCATTTTTGTTTATTCTTACTCGAGTGAATTTGTTAAACTCATTAATACGAGTGAAAACAAGTTTGACTCGAGTTCGTTTGCACTCGAGTTGTCGAGGGAACTCAGCGGGCCGAATAGATCAGTTAAACGCTAAAATTAGTTATTATAAGAAATATTTAGTTGTAAGTTTACAGCAAAAGTCTAATTATTATCTTATTACTGATACTTAATCAAAAACAAATTGAATTTTTAAATAAGTGAAGTTCATTTTGAACTATAAAAACTGATAATTTCTTATTTGAAATTAAATTGTACTTTTACATGGAAACTTAATTAGTCGTAATACTTACATTTTATTTCATATACCTACCTATTTAAAAATTTTATATAATATAAACTAATCGAAAATCAGCTCGAGTGATAAATTCTGAATCGAGTTGTAAGGAATGTAAGTACTAAGTAGTAAGTAGTTCACTCGAATGGCTCGAGTCGTATCTATGGTATGACACGTCATAAAATAACCAATTACATATTTATGAAGTTATACATTTATTTCATTTCAATATAGTTTTAAATGCTATTGTCTTAGAGCATAATTTGGCGCACACGACTCGTGACAAAAATATTATACGGCTAGCACGAAATGTCGAGCGCGGCAGTTGTGGTCGTATTATATGTAATAAAAATAATTTTAAAAATTAACGCTTGCCTGAGGTAATAGGCGATTTGATTATTAATTAATAATAGGGTATTTTTTCAGTTATCTAATATAACGAACACTCCTAATGACGGCACGCAATACACATTCTAACTACATATTCGCAAATGTTAAACGGCTAGTCATGCTTTCTTATCAAGTATTGCGATTTGCGCGGGAACAAGCGCGGCGCGGCGCGGGACGTATCGGTGTGTCGACGTAGTCTATAGCGAAACATGTAAATGTGTGCGTGAGCACGACGACTAGGACTAGTAGGTGAAAATATAACAAACGGCAAAACTATTTTTATAAGATATATTTATTCTTTAATTATAATCAAAAGAAAAGAAATGAGGATAAAGGTTACCTTTGGTATGCCATCAATTTCATTACTCTGTATGGATATTTAATTGCAACAATTAAAATATTTTCGAAAAACGAATGTGATTTCGTTTTGTTCTATAAGCATGGTTACATTTAATCGTTATATCGTATTATTTTTTAAATCTCTTATATTCTCTTCTCTCTTTTTAGATCTTTGAATCGATAATAATTGTAGGAAGGCACCGTAAAGAAATATTCTAGGTAGGTATTTGATTTGCGCACGGAATTTTATTTTAATAAAAATCAAAGTTAAATTACAATCTTTTATCTAACTTGCAAATTGCAATGTGTGTTTGTTGGGATGGAATATTGTGACTCAATTTTGAATGAAAAGCGCTTGCATTTTTAACAATTTTAATTTAAAGAAAATAATAACAGCGCTGCAGCGCTTTAAGCGCTTAAAGCGCTTGCATTTTTAACAAATTTCACCGCAACTAAATAACTAGCACTTAACTTAAAAATAACAGCGCTGCAGCTCTTTTATCATCAAAGAGGACTTTGTCACCTTCCAAACAAAAACTTACATCAAAATCGGACAATGGATTACGGAGTAATAGCTAAAAATAGAAGACAAGTTAAAAAATTGGGTGCGGCTCCTAAAGCCCTTTTACCTGACACCAATATTATAAAAATCCGTTGAGTAGTTTAGGAGTAATACACGATTTTGTCCGAGGGGGTGAGGTAAAATTGGGGGGGGGGGGTCGGTTTTCGTGGGAAGATTGGCGGGGTCGAGTTTTGGGAAGGTGTTAGAATTGGAGTGGGGGTGCACGTGCCGAATTTGAAATTTTTGAAGTAAAGGTAGGGGGGGGGGGTATTGGTAAGGGTATACTCTACGATCACGATTGACAGATATGAATTAAAAGAAACATATTTTTTCGAAAAACAGGTAACGGGTTCGATTCCCGTTCCAGATTATACCTATACACAAAATATGAAATAATAATTCTTATATCTAAACTTAATATTTAAAACTGAAAACTTCTCAAGTCTTAATTTTTCAAGTAAAATAAATAGGATAATAATCCTATGTCTTGGCACTTTTAGCTCCTCCCATCAACTAATATGAAAAATATTGTACAAATTTTGTTTGTTGAATTTTATTATTCATATTATTTTTCTATACAAAATCTCGGTTTTATAAAAAAAAATTGATTATACTAATTTTACTGATTTAGTTTAATTAATTACTTATTCTACTACTACTTTTTTTAATTTTAACTTTTTAACAAAATTGACTTTATTTAATATAAAAGTTACAAGGATATCCAAAGAATCTAATATGTATGTCGATATCTGTAAAATATTTACGTAAACAATTTTTAAACTATAATTTTACATGTCATTTTAGTACCTTAACTTATATCTAGTCCGATATCTCCGGATCCACTGAACGGATTTGAGTGCTGTTTTCTTCTCTGGAAAGAAGAAGAGTTGCTCCGTTGGGTCTAATAAGTTCCAGGGTGGGGCATCGATCTAGATTCTTAGTTATTTAGGTCCAAAGTTAGGTTTCAATTTTCAAAATTTTGTATGTTAGATAACTCCGCAACTACTGGGGCTATTTTGCTGGGATTTCGCGTTTTGTGATCCTATTGTTATGGGTTTTCCTCTGATGTCTGTCGTGACCGTCTAAGTTTACCGACGGCGAAAAGAGCAATTTTGCTGGAATTGTTTTTTTGCCTTTTTAGCGCACTTAGTGGAGTCCAAAAAATTCAGTTTTTTGGTCATAGGTGGAGGTCAATGAGCACTTTAGAACGCACTATTTAGAAGCATATGTCGTAGATCTTAATCGAGCAGCGTCCACGAAAAACTAAATCGGTCACTCACAAAATTACAGTTTTTATGCCAAATTAGGTTCAAATTGTTCGATTTTGAAGATTTAAAATAGTCTGTGCTATTCACTGTCACTTTTTACACCTATATAGTCACTTTAAAGTTTTAAAATCGTCACTTTTTCCACTTTTTATGAAACGGTTGGTTTTGGCGGGAATCCATTTTTCGAGAAAAGAAAATGAATTGCTTGTGAGGTATTATGTTATACGGTTCCGTTGGTGATATTAAACTTAACATAAATTTAACTAAATTAACAGCAACAGTAAATTAGAAAAATGTAATTCAACCGGGATTCGAACCCACGTCCTCTAATGGCTCTGTGGGCCACCCTATAAGCGCGTAAATTTTTCTGCCTCGTGTCTCACAATCACGATTTTACACAAGCTATTCTTTCTCTTCTACATATTTATTTTTTAAATTAACATGATTAGTAAATAAAATAATAATTTATTGTAATAATCTTTTTTTAAAATAACAACGCCTACAAGAAGTCAAAATCAATAAAAATGTATTTCTTGCTTAAATCCTTCTTCATAGAAATGCCGCGATAAGACGTAGTATAATTGTGGCTTACCGTTTTCGTGTATCATTCATGTCTTTGGATTGTATTACATCGATATATTAAAATTAGCCCTTTTACATATTCTTATGTGCGTGCACGCACTTCAAAACTTTTAAGTCAACTGAAGAAAAGAAATAGAAATTAGAAAAACATTTTTAAGGATGTTCTTTATATTTTAACATAATTTTTATTACATATAATACGACCACAACAAAGAGAATGTAATCAATATGGACCACAACTACCGCGCTTGACACTTTGTGCTAGCCGTATAGTATTGTTGTTACGAGTCAAATTATGCTCTAAGACAATAGCATTTAATACTATGTTGGAATGAAATAAATATATTACGTATTAAATTATAGGTATTTTTTTTCTTTTTAAGATATTTGTCCGCCAAATTATGCTCTAAAACATTCATTTTTAAAACTATATTGAAATGAAATAAATGTCGTGCTAACCGTGTAATATTTTCGTCACGAGTTGTGTGCGCCAAATTATGCTCTAAGGCAATAGCATTTAAAACTATATTGAAATGAAATAAATGTCGTACTAACCGTGTAATATTTTTGTCACGAGTTCTGTGCGCCAAATTATACTTTAATACAATAGCGTTTAAAACTATACTAACTATACTAACTTGAAATAAATATATAATTTATGTACATATTTGGTTATTTTGTTCCTAATATAATATTTGTTTGTATTATACGTTACGTTAGATTGTTTTTAAAATAATATTAGTGCGGTTTACTCGCTTGAATTGTTTATCAATATAAAGAACACTCCTTAAAAAACATAAACCGCGTTTGCCAAAGAAATGCCGACATAGGGGTCAAGGACATAGCAAGTGTGACTACCGTAGTTGCGGCGGTAATTGTATTGCTTTACTTAATTGCTACTTTAATATTATTATTGATATTTTTAGGCCTTTTAATATAAAAATCATATTATTGATGTTTTAAAATATTGACGTAATAATAGTTTAAATTAAAATATTTTATGAAAAGCTTTATTAAATATAATGTCAGAAACGTAATAAGAACATATAATCTCATCTTTTTTGAAGTCGGTTAAAAGTATTGTCTGAACACTACTTGTGAAATATGAGCTAACAAATATATTAAACACAAAACGCGCATGCCGCTCCGCCTTTACCCGTGCACCCAGAGTGGCCCCCTCAGTAGTCAGTGAGACACAATAAAATCGACAAAGTAAAGGCGAAATATACGTAGTTTACAAATATTATAAACACGGAAACGCACCCCCGCACCACCCCGCTCCGCCTTTACCCGTCAACCCAGTGCGGCCCCATAATTCGTAAGTGGGACACAATAAAATCGATAAATTAAAAGCAAAATATACGCGGCTCGCGAGCACCCTCCAAATTTCGCGCGGCCGATGGCTGAACTATGATATTCGCCAAAAATCACCCTAGGAATAAATTTGTGTCCGAGCCAAGTTTCCGCCCGTGCACCCAGAGTGGCCCCCTCAGTAGTCAGTGAGACACAATAAAATCGACAAATTAAAATCGAAATATACGTAGTTTACAAGTATTATAAACACGGAAACGCACCCCCGCACCACCCCGCTCCGCCTTTACCCGTCAACCCAGTGCGGCCCCATAATTCGTAAGTGGGACACAATAAAATCGATAAATTAAAAGCGAAATATACGGGGCAAAATATACGCGGCTCGCGAGCACCCTCCAAATTTCGCGCGGCCGATGGCTGAACTACGATATTCGCCAAAAATCACCCTACGAAGAAATTTGTCTCCAAGCCAATTTTTCGCCCAGTCATTTCAAACATCGAAACAAACCTTTGGACAAAAAATCAGGGTTGGTTAATATTGTATCCGGAATACGGATACAATAGACCGGTGGATACAAGAGCGCAGCCAAATTTCCCCATACTTGGGACAATATGATTCGCAAGATTTATATATATATATATATATATATATATATATATATATATATATATATATAATATTATAATAATATTAGAAGGACTGTATTAGCGAGGCTTTTGTATATTAAAATAAGACTAAGTATAACATGAATTTTATTGTGTTTAAGCGTTGTCCATCTAATACTGAATACAATGTGTAAGCATTTGCCAGAAGCTTTTTTTGTTGATGGTAAGTCGCACTAATTCAGTAGCCACCTATTCTCTGTTGTCTTGAAGACACCAATATTTAAACCGGACGTAAACACGAACGCCGGCAGGTTGTTCCAATCCTTAGCCGCACGTATAATGAATGACGAAGTGAAACGCTTCGTCCGGACGGGTGAAATATCCACGACATAAGGATGGAGACCAGCGGTTCGTCGCATCGTTCGATGATGGAAAGGGAATGGGGGAACTAAATCATATAATTACTGCGCACACTCTGCAAAATGTAACCTAGAGAATATACAGAGGCTGGCAACTATACGTCGGTGATCGAGGCTTCGTAAGTTAGTTTTTACCAGCGTAGGGTCACCAATAAGCCTCTGCGCAAGCCTCTAGCCTCTAGAAGTGGAGTGATAAGAGATTTGTGTGCAATCCTCGGATATTTGTGAGATGCACTGTAAGTGAGGGGGAGTGCAGCCGCTTAAAAAGCCGCTTTATGCTTCTTGTCATTAAATTGTATGCCTAGTGGAAGAGTGAATAGGATGGAGAATGGCAGTTAAACTAGGTGCTGCACGAGCCAGGCGGTGAATGATATTGTCATATCATAGAGGGCTTAGTCTGGAGACTGCGGGGGCGCCCGAAATAAAGATTCGCCATCGAGCCCCCTCCTCCCTCCGGATGGCTAGCCCACTAGTTGCAGTCGGCCAGCGGCAAGCCGTGCTTCGTATCCCGCGACTAAGCTCTCGATACAACAAACAACAATCCACCACCAACACGGCTACTGTGCAACACAACTATTCAGACCCATTCTCCATAAGGCTTCATAAAATATCTTTTGCTCCCGGTGAAATGTTTCAGTACCCATGCGCAAAACAACGTGACCAAACGTGAACAAACTTATTTATTATTGAATATGTCATATATTGTCTAAACATATAGTATATTAATACCAAATCAATTCAAAAAATACGTATTGTAGTGGACTGAATTGTGAATCTAAGCCATTCTCGAATCCACTCGAACACATACAAAGCATTTCATCAAAATCGGTTCAGTCGTTTAGGAGGAGTTCAATTACATACACACGTACAGAAATATTTTATATATAAAGATAAGTCCTTTTCAGATTTTCTTGTGGATTGATTTTTATTTCCCGATATGCCAAACATAATAAAAAATAAATAAATCTATTTACCTACGGAAGGTCTAAATACAGCTACCGGAAGTCCTTTAGAATGTTTCTGAACTAAGTCCTCTGCTACCCACTTGCTATAAGAATATGTGTTGGGGTGGTCGCCTAGTAATCTACGAAAAAAAAATATTTTCGGATTATTGATTGTTGATTATTTTACCCAAATTCCTCGGCTCCGCACACGTATTTCAAATGAGTTATTGTTTCTTTAAAAATTATGATATGCGAATACGAGGGAGTTCAGGACGTTTACCTTAACCACTAAGTGCGAGAGTCACAGAAATTCTTGACCATGTAACTAACTACTCTCAAGCTAATAGGTTTTCTTGCACCGGAAATAAATATGTTAGGATACATATTAACCGCACACAGCACACTGTGGTGTGCCGTGCCCCATCTAGTTCCGTACTAAGCTGCGAGGCTTGTGTTACGGACACCAGATAGTTGATATACTATATATATGTATATAAGTTTAAATACATAAATATTATAAATTTAAACACCCATGACTGGAGTACAAACCCAAGTGCTAGTAACCCTACTTTCTTGCGCCAGCGGTCGTGAGTTCGATTTCCGCTGGGGGCATTCATTTGTTAAACTCGGATGTTTGTTTTGTTTCGGATCACAGTGGTAGCCCAGCGGTAACGCGGTTGCTTGGATATCCGAGTGATGCGGGTTCAAATCTGGGTCTTGCATCTCTGATATTTTCATGTGCTAATCATTTATATTATGATTCCCACTTGTCTTACGGTGAAGGAAAACATCGTGAGGAAACCTGCATGTCTGAGAAAACCTAGAAAGTTTTCGAAAGACATTTGAAGTCCTTGTAGCTTACCACGAAACTAGATGGCGCTGTGTGTAACAATGTCCCAACATATTTATTTATTTATTTAAAATATTTATCTACACAGGAATAAATTAAGAAATTGTCGAATATTCATACTAAGTACTTACTCTGGTGTTATTTTCTTCAAAATTTCCTCGTCTATGTTCTCAACAAGATCAATGAGCATGTCTCCGGAAATGGAACTGCTGTAGATCTTCTCGCCGATCTCATTTAAGTTGCAGTTACTATTAAAATAAAAGGTATTATTATTTTAAAGCGGATCTAGGTGCTAGTGATAAAATAAAAAATCATGTTACTTTCTTTTTTTTTACTTTTATTTATAACATTTGACATTAAAAAAAACTAATATTGGATTTTTTCCTAGGATTATTTAAGTTTTGATTTTCGACAATTCGAATACATTACAACAATCATTGCAAGTCTCGCCTGCATAAAAATCCGATAAGACAGTTTTATACATATTAAAAAAATTGAATTGTTTTTTTTTTCAAATGCATATGAAAGTATATAATATATATACGGTACTTACATATAAAAAAAACAACTTTTAAAATTTTTGTCTGTCCGTCTGTTTGTACCGGCTAATCTCTGAAACGGCTGCGCCGATTTTGACATGACTTTCACTCGAAGCTAGCTATTGCTACTAGGAATAATTTAGGCTACTTTCATTTAAAAAATGTTATTTATTTTAATTAGCGAAACCCGCGGCGTCGCTTGCGCTAAACCTAAACCTAGTTTGAAATAAAACATGTACCTGTAAGCGGTAGAAATGTGAACAAGAGCACGAAGCTTAGTACACGCTCGACCTAGCTGAAGCATTTCTCTCGTCCCTCGAACATTGATTTCTACAGCTTTTTTTAACGCCTCATCAAAGCGCACAGTTGCGGCGCCGTGGAAAATAAACTCCACCTAGTAAATAAACAAAAAAATAATAGCTAAAAATTAGTTACGAAATAAATGTAACAGACTCTGTCGAGATGCACAGCGCGAATATGTTCATGCTTCATTAGAAAATAAGGATTCTGCTAGAGTTTGGAAATTCTTGGATGCAATGGGTATCGGGAATGAACGTAAATACTCTTTTATTTCCAGCAATTTCGACGTAGAAGCCTTAAATAGACATTTTGCAACAGTACCCTCAATGGATCGTTCAATTAAAGCTCGCAAACTTAATACAATTGCATTTAACTCTAAAGACTTATCTATACGCCTTTTAAATTCTCGCCTATTTCACCTAAGGATATTAAGACGCATATAATGGACGTTAAATCTGATTCCATCGGGAGTGATGGAGTAAGTCGAAAGATAGTTCTCCTCGCACTCGAGCACATCCTTACAGTTCTCTGCCATATATTAAACCATTCTCTCTCCTCTAATACATTTCCTAACTGCTGGCGTTCTGCTTATGTTATTCCTATTCCAAAGATTTACAATCCTTCTTTATTTTGTCACTATAGACCTATTTCAATTCTTCCTTTTCTCTCCAAGGTTCTCGAGCGTATAGTTCACAGCCAACTCTCTTTACATCTTTCCAGGTATAATTTGCTCAACCCTTTCCAATCTGAATTTCGATCCGTACATAGCACGACCACTGCTCTTATTAAAATCTGCGATGACATAAGAAATGGAATTGATAATCATCAGGTTAGCATCGTTACTTTATTAGACTTCTCAAGTGCTTTAATACTGTCGACTTTGACATTCTCTTTGCTATATTACAGTCAATGAATATTTCGTTAGATGCTATTGCCTGGTTTCGTTCCTATCTCTATGGTCGCAAGCAGTGCATACGTATTGAGGACAAGTACACAACGTTCTGTGACCTTAAAGGGGGTGTCCCTCAAGGTGGTGTCTTGTCTCCCCTCCTTTTTTCTATCTTCATTAACTCTATAACTGAGCTTCTTTCTTAACCCTTTCACCTTTATGCTGATGACTTGCAGATTTACGTACTACTTCTATAGATGATCTTCACAATGCCATAGTCAAACTCAATTCAAATCTTAACACTATAAGGTCGTGGAGTAAATCGTTTGGGTTATCTGTTAGTTCAAACAAATCACAGGTATCCCTTTTTGGCTCTAGTCAACAAATCTCCAAGGTAAGCTTGTCGTCTCTTCCTCCTATTATATACGATGGAACTCGACTTCAATTCTGCAGCTCAGTCAGAAACTTAGGCCTTATCTTGGGTACCCCAAATTTCTGAGGTAAGCAGGAAGTTCTTCGCCGTCCTTGGTCGTTTGGGGAAATGGAAAAAATGTCTACCAATTAAGACCAAATTATCCCTAGCTCAATCCCTTCTCCTTCCCCTACTAGATTATGCAGATGTGTGCTATCCTAATCTGTCATAGATACACCTCAATAAACTGGAACGCTTACAGAACATGGCAATCAGGTACGTCTTTGGTTTGAGGAAATACGACCACATATACCAATATAGAATGCAACTCAAATGGCTCACCATTAGACAATGCCGTAATCTGCATATTCTAACACTTCTATATACTATCTTTTTTCAGCCTCACTCACTCTTTCTTACCTTAAAACTAGGTTCAAATTTCTCGCTACTGTTCATTCCTTAAACCTTCGTTCAAAATTCAACAATAAATTAGTCCTACCTGTCAGCCGCACTCAAACCTATGGTGACTCCTATACTGTCAATGCCGCTATTTTATGGAATGCCCTACCACATGAAATTTGTCAATCGGAATCAGTACAATTAGTCTTCAAACGTCGTCTTAAAACCTACTATTTATCACTATAAGTTTATGTAGGTATATTTATGTTATCTCTATGTAAGTATATTGTAGACTATATATGTATTTATTTATATTATATAAGTATAGTATTTATAGTATAATATTATGTATATTTAGCGTATTGTATGTATAATGTATTTTTCTTTTTCTTCCTCACTACACCAACCCCTGTCCGTGCAACCTCACAGGCATTTTTATCGATTCGATTGCCTGAAAGAAATCACTTTTAGTGATAAGGCCGCCCTAATACCAGATTGCTCTCTTTATAAGATGTATATGTACTGTATCTTTATACTATTTTTTTGGTGCAATAGAGGATTTATAAATAAATAAATAGCTTCCACAATGGTATATGAATATGAGGTTTGGGAAAGATAAATAACCTATATCTAAGAGTAGGTAATGTAAATAATAAAACACAAATATGTTGGGGATATTAACATACTATCTTGTTCCATGGCAAGCTACGAGGCTTACGTTACGGATACCAGATAGTTACTTAGCATACATATAAATAAACTTCTTACTACTTATAATACTTACTAACCTAACCTATCCCACAACTGGAGCATTTTGTTGTTAAACACGCTTAACTAAAAAACTATCACGCTTTTAGATTTATGCTTTAACATTGTAATTTTACTTTATAACTTATTGTGTTATCTGTTAAAAATATATAATTTTATAACCATTATGAACACTAACAATTTTTGTTCTTTGAATAAACTTTCTTACTTCTTCAATAATTCAGGTCTGTAATTTGTGCTTATCTAACGGTGTATTCCCTACTTTTGGAGCATCCAATTTTAAAAATTGATGCAAGGATGGAGAATTGTATTAATAACTAAAGATCTGTCACTGTTCTGATCTGACTATCTAGGTATGATTCTTGAAAAACCAATAAACGATAGTCTTATTTCTTATTTCGATAAGCATGGTTTACTTGCCAATAACAAATTTGGTTTTAGACCTGGCAGAATAATTTGTGTTAAGAAAATTGCACTTCACCTCTTCAGAAGTTACCTTACAGGCATAAGTTAAGCTGTTTCCATAAATAAAAATGTCAGTGAAGAAGACAACCTCACATATGGAGTGCCTCAAGGTATTATGCTGGGACCTGACCTCAAAATACCTAATGCCGATGACGTCGCGTTGCTTGTACAAGGTAGCAACTTTAATAGGAACACATGAGCGTAGTTAGCAAAACCTAGCTATTCCACAAGAGTGGTTGTTTTTTAACCTTACCTAAATAAAACTCAATTTTTAAAATTTGGTCTCAAATCCTTAGAACCCCGAAACTTTTTCTCTAACACAATCACAAGTCTTCATATTTCGTATATTTTTTCTTTTGATTATTATAATTTTAACTTATTTTGTACTTTTGGTTAAATTAATTTTCTTAATCTGTTGTTACTTTATTTTAATACGTGTAGGACTGACTGTTAGACACAATGCTTGCGAGATGGTTGTTAATAACTAAAAAAATCGCCATGTATATTCTAAATGATAAGTTTGTGAGATAAGCAACTTAATCAACAGATAAACAAAAATCACCTCATCTATAAGCTTGCTTCTGTCCGCATCACTCATGCCCATGTTGATTTGGCCCATATCACCTTCAACAATCACGACTTTTTGGAAAAAGTCTGGTATTTTCTTTTTTAATTCATCATATATCTGAAAAATTTAGAAATAATCTTTAAAATATAAAAGTTATTTAAATATTCTGATTTGGATTTTTGTAAGTCTGTTACGGTTTAAAAGAAATTTAGATAAATTATAAATCAATAAAGTAGTAGCTATACTCGAACTCAAAACATTCGGTCCGGCAGCCGATCTATGTTTAAAACTAAGTGACAAAATTACTAGTAAAACATACCACATCATCAAACTGAACTTGCAATCTCTCTTTTGTATCTTTATTTTTCTTAGGTCTAATTAATAGATACAATGTTTTAATATTTGGACACGATCTGCAATAAAAATATATATCTTAATAATGTTCTCCGACCGATTCCAGCCTACTCGACACGGTCAGTGAGAGGCTAAGGCGTAGGACCGACGGCTTTACGTGCTCTCCGTGGCACGGGGGTGACTCACAGTCAACTTCCCGAGCTGTTACTGAGGCTTACTAAACAGTTCTTTCAGAAAATAACTCAATAATTACTTGGCACGACCCAGGACTCGAACCCAGGACCTCTTGATGTATGACCTTACAGGCTAGCCACTTCACCACCGAGACAGTTAGTATTAACATGGTAACGCGCTCGGATAACCGAGTGATACGGTTACAAATCCGGATCTCGCAATTCAGATATTTTCATGTGCGAATCATTTCTGAAATGATTACCATTTGTCTTACCAACTTACTAGGCTAGCGTGGTGGACTATGGCCTGGTCCTCCTTGTGTTGAAAGACTGGCCCGTGCCCAGCAGTGGAACAGTAAAAGAGGGTTGAATACAATACAATATCTCTTCAAAAACAGTTAAGTACGTATTAATGAATGACTCACCTTAATAGCTTTTCGACCAAAAGTTTTCCCAAAAAACCGGTTCCACCGGTTACAAATATCGTTGAATCAGAAAAAATCTTCTGTATTTGCGATTCTTCTGAGCCTTCCATTGTGTTAATATAATTGTTTAATACGTGTGTTTGTATGTTAGTCTAAAAATCAATATAGTACACAAGTTACAACAAAATGTTAATTTCATATGTCAGGACCTAATTTTAGCATGAAATAGCGACTCCCTCTCTAAATTTACCCACTTCTGCCTTTTTAAGTTTTCTCTTTAAATGGAATATTTATCGGCATTAAAAAGTAAGTTAAGTGATGAACCGAATAATAAATTATGATTACACAAAATTAAGTTAAAATCGGTCCAGTAGGGCTATAAAAAATCTGAAAAAATCAGCACCTAGCAAAATAAATAAAATATAGTCTACGACCTATTCTCAGGGCTACTAAATGTACCAGAAAGAAGTTGGCGCGTTACTTTGTATTTTATTATTTCATTATACGTCAAAAAATTGCTCCTCAAATGCTCCAGCAGAATCTGTAATTGCTCCAGCGCTATCATTATTGGTTAATTAATAATAAATTTTTTTAGAATCCATTTTTGAAAAATTATTTTCTTCTTAAAAAGCGCGAAAATTCATTATTTCTTCTTCAACTATATCTCAAAAAATTGCTCCTCAAATGCTCCAGCAGAATCCGTGATTGCTCCACCGCTACCGTAATTGGTTAATTAATAATTAATTTTTTAGAATTTGTTTTACCAAAAAGAAGTTGGCGCGGTACTTTGTATTTTTTTATTTCATTATAGGTCAAAAATTCATTATTTCTTCTTCAACTATATCTCAAAACATTGCTCCTTAAATGCTCCAGCAGAATCCGTAATTGCTCCACCGCTACCGTAATTGGTTAATAAAAAAATTTTTTTAGAATTCATATTTTGAAAAAATTAAATTTTTCTTAAAAAGCGCGAAGATTAATTATTTATTCTTCAACTATATCTCAAACAATTGCTTCTCAAATGCTCCAGCGGAATCTGTAATTGCTCCAGCGCTATCATTATTGGTTAATTAATAATGAATTTTTTTAGAATCCACTTTTAGAAAAATTTAATTTTTCTGTAAAAGCGCGAAAATTCTTTTATTCTTCTTCAACTATATCTCAAAACATTGCTCCTCTTACGGATTCTGCTGGAGCATTTGAGGAGCAATGTTTTGAGATATAGTTGAAGAAGAATAAAAGAATTTTCGCGCTTTTACAGAAAAATTTAATTTTTCAAAAAGTGGATTCTAAAAAAATTCATTATTAATTAATCAATAATGATAGCGCTTGAGCAATTACAGATTCTGCTGGGGCATTTGAGGAGCAATTGTTTGAGATGTAGGTGAAGAAGAAATAATGAATTTTCGCGCTTTTTAAGAAAAAAATAATTTTTCAAAAATGGATTCTAAAAAAATTTATTATTAATTAACCAATAACGATAGCGCTGGAGCAATTACAGATTCTGCTGGAGCATTTGAGGAGCAATTTTTTGACGTATAATGAAATAAAAAAATACAAAGTACCGCGCCAACTTCTTTCTGGTACTAAATGTACACAAAAAAATCATAAAAATCGGTCGAGCCGCGTAGGAGGAGTTCTATAACGAACACTGTGACACAAAAATTTTATATATAAGAGAAGAAGATAATATTGCAAAACGGTTTTTTTTAAAGTTATTTTTACTCTTTACTAAAACTCAGACAAAGACGCGGAGAAGTTGGTAGTGAAATATATGTATACACATAAATAAAATTGAAGTGTCTGTTTTTAATTTCAAATTAACAGCTTTTAACTAAATGCATATGAAAGCATATACGAATACGATACTAGCAATAAAAAGCCAATTTTTAAAATGTTTATCTGTCTGTCTGTCTGTCTGTTTCGGTTAATTTCTAAAACAGCTGGACCGATTTTGATGGGACTTTCATTCACAGATAACTAATGTTGTAAGGCCTAACTGCTACTACTTTACTACTTTTTAACTGACTCAATAAAGGATAGCAACCGAATGGGCCGGCACGCCCCGTATCTCTCACAGAATACCGGCGTGAAGTGGCAGCTATGCTGTCGCGTTTCGTCCGGTGAGTGAGAGTCCGGGAGGCCCACTCTCCTTCCCCCCTCCCTCTTCCCTTCATCCTCCGCCTTCGTTTCCCCCTCCCTCCCACTTCCCTCCATCCTCCATCCCTCCCTTTCCTGAAAGGCCGGCAACGCATAGGCTTGCAGATGTCTATGGGCGGAGGTGATCACTTCCCATTAGGTGAGCCTCCTGCCCGTTTGCCCCCTTTTTACCATAAAAAAAAACTAGCGGAACTCGTGGCTTCGCTGACGCTAAATCCGAACCCGAGCGAAGAGAGGGTGAGTCACTGGGATATTTTATCAATTTTCGATAATGTCTCTATTAGATTCTGTAGTGCTAATAAATCACTAAAAAAACACCAAATAATTATTCAATCGATACGTGTTACGTGTTAACAATAGTTGCTAACAATATTGTATTACAATATTTATCTATTTGTGTCTCACGTAGGATAAATAGATAAATATTGTAATACAATATTGTTACCAATTTTTTTTTGAAAAGAACAACTGTTGAGTTTCTCGCCGGTTCTTCTCAGCAGACAAGCTTTCCGAGCCGGTGGTAGTTTACTCACAGACTTACAGACTGACATTTAATTTTAATAATGTAAAAATGCCGATTCAAAAGAGCCTGTAAAAGTCTATTTGAATAAAGAATATTTTGGTTTGATTTGATTTGTTATAAAAATGCATTTAAATTTTTCGCCTCATTAGTTTTGAAAACGCTGAACGCAGTCGACGCCATTCGTACTCTGTGTTCTGATGTTAGATTGCTTTGTAAACAAATGCGCTGATAATTTGTATGATATTGATTATTTAAACGGCCAATCTCGAACGTGACTCTTCTAATCGACTTGACATTGGCGAAATAATTTGTGCTCAACTAGCACGCATTGAAGCCAAAAAACCAAAGAATTGAATTGTTATTGATTATTGTTTATAATTTAAAAATGAGTTATAATTCTACTTCTAATTAGACAGTGGTAGCCCAGCGGTAACGCGTCGCTTGGATAACCGAGTGATGCGGGTTCAAATCCGGGTCTCGCACCTCTGATATTTTCATGTGCGAATCATTTCTATCATGATTACCACTTGTCTTACGGTGAAGGAAAACATCGTGAGGAAACCTGCATGTCTGAGAAAACCTAACAAGTTTTCGAAAGGCATGTGAAGTCCGCCAACTCGCACTAGGCCAGCGCGGTAGACTATGGCCTGATCCCCCTCGTACTGAGGGTGGCCCGTGCCCAGCAGTGGGACGTTAAAAAGGGCTGATGATGAATTCTACTTATCGTTGATGTGCTGTTCCTGAATTCAAGAATATTAGTGTGAAAACACCGAACAAATTATGGATTTATTTTACGTAATAACATGGCGTCTTCTATTTCGTGGTGTTTAAAAACAGATAAAAAAACTGAAAACTTTGAATTTAATTTTAAAATTTATTTTGTTATATTATGAACTAAAACTAACATTTTCCTAATGCTTAATTAATAATATAATTTTAGGTTGATTTTCATATAAAGTAAAATAACCTATTATATGATTCAAAGGTCGACTTATTGTATGTAAATGGCAAACCGCAATGAACGGGTATTCATAATTCATTATATCAATATAATAAATAATAGCAAAACAAAAACTTTCTAGTTGGCTCAGTTTGTTTGTTTCTGCGCCAGCGGCTAAAGGTTCGATTCCCGCTGAGACAATTTATTTGTTGAGAACGAATGTTTTTACTCCAGTCATATAACAAATATAAAAACCCGTTTTTGTATTTGTTATATGTATGTATTTAAAGTTATATATGTGTGGTGTAACTATCTGGTATCCGTAACACAAGCCTCGTAGCTTACAACGGAAATATATTTAATACCCGTGCGAAGCCGGAGCGGGCCGCTGGTTGATAATAATTCTAAACTATCATCAACCCAAAGTTCATCAAAATCCGTCCAGTGGTTTTCTCATGATGCGGCCACAGACAGACAGACTGACAAAAATTCTAAAAATAATAATATATTCGGCCTCTGTATCGATAATAATGACTATTTCAATAAGAAGTTCCAAAACATATTCAGTGTACAGATGATATTTCAAATTGGGGTTGTTCAATAAAGAAGAGCTTTGGAAAGTCACGTTTAAATCAAAACACGAAGTACTAGGCTCTCAGACACTTATAGGAGATGTGTTATAATGTATGAATTACACTGTGTTTTGCTTATATAATAAGGCACCCCCACCCAACCCGTAATGCTTTTCGATGCTCCGCTCCTATTGGTCGTAGCATGATGTAATATAGCCTTCCTCGACAAACGGACTATCCAACACAAAAATATTTTTTTCAATTCAAGTTCAAACAAACAAAACCTTCAACTTGATAATATTAGTATAAGTAGATTATGTCATTTATTGATTAAATTTATAAATAACTAAACTAAACTAATTAATTAAAAAACATTTTGTAGTGGACCGAATTGTGAATCCAAACCATTCTCGAATCCACTCGAACATGTACTTACAAAACATTTCCTCAAAATCGGTCCAGCCGTTTAGAAGGAGTTCAATTACATACACACGCACAGAATATTTTATATATACTCGTACCTAGCGGAACCCGCGTCTTCACCCGCGCTAAATCTAAAAAGCCCGAGCGAAACGAGGGCTTGTAATTTGTGTGTGGTTTGTAAATTGTTGGTAGGCAATGTCTGTTACAAGTATATAACCCCCTGAGACGTCTGATACCTTAGTCTCTCCCGTGACCATGTACGCTGTAAAGCATTCGAAACGTCGGGAACCAAAAATCGTAATAAATCCGCGACAAAATCCGAAAAGATAGTTTCATTTATAATGTCAAATATTCGCGTAAACCTAAGAAAGTATTATGTATTGTATTTTGTTATGTACTCGTATGCGTAGATCACCTACTTATGTAATACCATATAAATTAAGAATTTAAATTTTAGAAAACTGCATACAAAAACAATAATTGTTAAAGAATATAATATTGGTCTAAGAGCCGGTGGAAGATCGACCTTCACCGACCTGATAACCAGATGAGACATATTATTTATTAAATATAATTTATAAACAAATATGCCTATAATTACTTGCCTATCTGAAAGTGCTCATGGCTATTTTTAATTAAATTAACTTTAATCGATTTTTTTTTATCACTTTCATTCTTTTGATAACCAAATGAATTTTATTTCACTGTTAGTTTTTAACACACAGAATATGCCTCAGTAGGCTTGCCTACTCATTTTTGTGTATAGCTACCAAAGCCGATGTAAACAGGTAAGTCAATATAGGTGACTCCATCGTTCTGCTAACTTATCGAAAGTTATATCAAATTTTAGATTATTTTATTACAAAATCAGTCATATAGACTTGCCTGCAAAAAATCATACTTAAAGCACTGTTGCCCAGCTAAAAATAGCCATGAGCACTTTCAGATAGGCAAGTAATTATAGGCATATTTGTTTATAAATTATATTCGATAAAAAATATGTCTCATCTGGTTATCAGATCGGTGAAGGTCGATCTTCCACGGTCTCCTCTACTATATTATAATATACACAATTCTAACCGAGTCAAATCTGTACATTACATATTTTTTGAAAAATATAATTGAAATAGACATTATTATCGATATATAGAGACCAAATCTATTGTTATTAGATTTTTTTGTCAGTTTGTCTGTGTGTGACCGCATCACGA
Organism: Boloria selene; assembly: GCA_905231865.2. Lineage (NCBI taxonomy): Eukaryota > Metazoa > Arthropoda > Insecta > Lepidoptera > Nymphalidae > Boloria > Boloria selene. The sequence goes on along the minus strand of HG993161.1, from coordinate 5,183,288 downwards.
GAAAACCACTGAACGGATTTGGATGAAATTTGGTATTTATTTTATTTATTTTGTTTATTTGGTTCACCAGTGGTAATTACAATGTTACAATATTTAAAAATTGTGTTTACAGACATCATTCTTATGACTAAACGCATTACCTTTTAAGGTGAATACCGCATGCATATTATTATAGACATTTTTGAATTTTTTTTTAAATATCTAAAGTAATAAAATTAACTCACAATACTAAAACACTTTTTAACACAAAAGAAAGGAATTCAAAGACATTCCTTAGCTTTCTTTTGGAACTTTGGTAACAAGTCTCCGAATAGATCTAAGGTAGCATTATTGTTAAGAATGTCACAAAAACGTGACATGGGCGAGTACTTTCCTAAGATAGATTAACGTGTAGGTGCTATGAAGAACTTAACAGGTTTGCGTGGACAACTAGGTACTTTTAGGTTAAAAGATGACAATAGTATAGGATTATCGTATATACTATTGATTGTTTTATAGACAAAACCTAAGTCTAAAATATCTCGCCGTTTAAAAAACGCAGGCCTTTCTGTTTAAGTTGCAAGCGATCTAGACTTGCCCAGTGAGAAAGCCAGATGATACAAAAAACGCTTTTGCAGTATTTCGATTCTCAGATAATGGGTAGCATAATGAGGTCTCCAGAAAACACTTCCATACTCCAAAATACTCAAAACTAAACTTTTGAAAAGAGCAATTTTTGTACAACTCTTTTTAAAAACCCTAGAATTCCGGAATACGAACCCTAACATTTTACTAGCCTTACTAACGATACTATCTATGTGTGGTACAAAAGTGTGGTTATCAAATATAACTCCTAAGTCTCTGATAGTATATACGGTACTGATAGGCCATTCAAATGATATTTTGTTGTAATGTTTGCTTTTTTCTTTGTAAAGGTAATATGGGAGCATTTACTTGAGTTCAATATCATACCATTTAGTTAACACCAAGTATTCAAGCTAGTTAAATCCTCCTGTAGCGCAATAATGTCATTTGGATTGTAAATAATTTTAAGAAGTTTGAGATCGTCAGTAAACATAAATGGTGTGGAGTAAGAGAAGCAATTAGGCAAGTCATTTATAAAAATATTGAACAGTAGAGGACCTATGAAGGTCCAAAAAAACTTAGAGTTGGACGTTATCATATTCTCAGCAGATTCAATGTATGCATTATTATAACATTGCAACGAGAGCTTTTCACATCTTTTTTCTAATAGAGACAAAACTACCTCATCCATAGGATTTTTGTATTTTTTATATCATAATCTAACTTTTTCTTTTTCCCTGATACGCTTAATGAGAGTTTTACTAAACCACGGAGGGTACTTGAAATTATGCGCAATAGGTATTTTAGGAATATAAAGGTCCATCGACTTATAAATCACGTTATACAAAACATCCACCATCTCATCAATATCTTTACATGCCGAGAGTATGATAGTCCAGTTTGCATGGGAAAGGTATTCATTAAAATGGGAGATCTTTGACTGAATACTGATCTAAGACTGAATATTTATAAGAAGGGGTGGATGTAATGGGTCGATTCGACTGAGCGCAGTTGATGAGGATTCAACTGATATTTTTGGTTGTTCATTATTAAAGAATACAAAGGTCTAAAATTCTATTTTGATTGTTTTTGATATGATTAAATTGAGTGAAATTGTTAACATGGCAGAAATCGACCAACATTTTAGCCACGTCGGACGTACAGAATCCATTACAGAGATCATCAACCAAGTCCCAATCTATACAACTTAAATTAAAGTCATCGACAATGAGCATGCTAAAGTTATATGTTTCTACAACATGATTAAAATTGTTTATGAAATTTTCAAGTAACATTTTATTTACTGGTGGAGGAATGTAGGCTGCATAAATTGCAACTTTTTCATTTTTATTTAATTCTATAATGACCCACAAGTCCTCACAAGTTTTGAACTTAATTTTTTTGAAACTGCAACTAACACCCCTCCACCGTCCTTCTTTACAGAGTTAATTAGATCTCGGTCCCTTCTATAGACATTGTAGTTATTACCAAATAATTCTGAATTATAAATACCAGTACATAGCCAGGTTTCAGTAAGTATAACAAGGTCATAGTTATTACAACACACATTTTTAAAAAGCTCATGAGTTTTGGTACCTAAGCCTTTTACATTTTGATAGTAAATGTTTAACTTATCGAATTTTAAAATGTTCAACATCAATTCATACATATTAAAATAAAAATCACATTTAAATAGGTAAGGTATGATGATAGCTTCGTCAATACATAGGATAGTTTTTACTGCGGGAAAATATCTCATTTCTGAGAAATCTCAACTAACCAAGTCATTTATAAAAATATGGTACTCCGGAAGTTTTACTATACTTTGTAGACTCAAACCCGTTGGCTAAAACATAAAAATGTCTGCAAGTTAACTATGACTTCAGCCAATCCAGCACAGAGTTAATAACGCCATAAAGTAATAGTTTATATAGTAATATAGAGATAGGCACTAGGTCAAACGTCTCAAACAAACGTTTACTCAAATCAGTCAATCTCAACTAACCGTTACAAAGTGGCTATAAAACATCACACATTATGTGAAATCTATATTGTTTCCGGTTTCCTTTTTTTAAAAAACGCGGATGGCGTCGCGAGAAATGCTAATAATAAAATAAAATCAAAATTTACCTTTAAACTAATCTTAAAGAAAATCGAACACTGTAAAATAAGCTGCGATGATATTATACGAGTATGTCAACGGCGGAGTATCGACTACCTTACGAAAAATTTCTAAATAGTTTTATAGTGGACTCATAAGAATTTGTATTAACCTAGTATTTGAATTAAATCATTGAATTTCAAATTTTGTACTTTTATTATTTCTACGAACAAAGAAATATAGCTTTAATAACGTTATACATATTATTATCATATTACCAATGAAAATGTAAAGTTGGTCTGTTTTTACGTTTAATTTAATACTAGCAACTTACCCTCGCTTTGCTCGGGTTCGTCTCTAGGTTTAAAGCAAGCGAAGCTGCGGGTTCCGCTAAAATTAAAATAAGTAGCCTAAGTTACTCCTTATAACATTAACTATCTGTGAGTGAAAGTCCCATCAAAATCGGTCCAGCTGTTTCCAAGATTACACAGCAAAAAGACAAACAAAAATTAAAAAAAAATATATTTTTTGTTGTAAGTACCATATATAATTTCATATTATGCATTTAGTGAAAAGCTGTTGATTTGAAATTAAAAACAGGCACTTTATTTATATTACTGGATATAGATGTATATAGTGTATGTCATTTTCATGCAAATTTATTTTATGTAAATGAATTACTTATACTTTGTCCATTTTGTTAATGGTTTTTTGACAGCTCACGCCCACGAAGTTCGTATTTAATGGTTAGCCATTAAAGTTAAAATGTCATACACATTAATATTGTACTTCATGGACGGGTATCTCCCCCTTATTGCTGTGCCACATATAACGATTACTACGATTGTGCCACAGATTACAAATAATCGATAGAAATCAATGCTAATATGTAAATAAGGTGTAATATGTTATTTAATAAGGAAGACAAAAAAATTTAAGATTTAAACCAATAAATTAAAACATTAAAGTTAATAGTAAAGTTTTACTTTCTTCTTAGTATAAGGCATACAAATAAAACAACTAAAATAGTTTAATTCCTTTTATTAACATGATTCGTCAGAATCACCATTTATATTAAATTTGTCCGATGAGGAGTCTTCAGTCATATTAATTATTAACTCTTGTGTGCATAAATTATCAAAATATGCAATGTCACGGCCCGATTCACATTATGATTCTCTTAGTTCTCTCCACCACACTTGATTTTTACGATAATAATATTTATTTTCATATTAATAAATATAAAAATAAATATTATTTTATACTTAAAAAAATAAGAGAAATCGATTATTACGTCCTTTTGTCATCACTATAGCTTGTCAGTCGGCGAGCTGTCAAAAAACCATTAACAAAATGGACAAACTATAGTTGTTTTTTTTTACAAGAATCGTATAGATGCAAAGGTGACACAGGATGAAGCTAATTTTCATTTTTAATTTTATTCATATCCATTGGCGTAACTATACTATCTGAGGCCTGTGGCAGATTCTTCGAATGGGGCCCTCCGGAGTCCCAGTAAAAATAGTTACGTTAGAATTTAATTTTAAAAAACCACCAAATCTATTAATAATTTTGTGTGCGTATTAGTTAATTTCTAGCTAGTTTTATTTTGAAATGTATGGGCGCTTTAATAAAATTCTACTTCTCTATTTTTCTACTTCTCTATTTGGATGTGACTGAAGAGCATCTTAAGAAATTACTTGCGTAAGCATGATCATATATCAGACTTTCGTGCTCAACTAAAATGGCTCCCAATCCGACTTCGCCATGATATGCACATCCTTTCGTTGCTTTTCAATATTCTTAATGACCCAAAATCTCCTCCCTATCTCCGTTCTCGAATTAAAATTCTCCCACCCCCTTCACGTTCTATGCGATCTTGCGTCATCAAAAAGCAAGACGAAATTTTTTTCGCATTCTTTCACAGTGTATGCCGTTTCGCTCTGGAACAAACTACCTAAGCAAATCCAACGAAGCCAGAAGTTCAGAGATATTATTGTGGCAAAACTTCCCTATTATTCTTCATTAATGATCCCAACTACTTATATAACTCTTTATTTAAATTAGTAAAAACTGAATTTTCTACAATATTTACTTCTAAAACAGTCAATTCAGGGGGTCTCTTGACATTCGGTGAATGGGCAACTCCTGGCATATACAAGAGCAGGCAAAGGCTATACGAATTGTACAATGAAAAAACCTATAATGATAGTATAGCGTTTGCTTCTTTTGTAAGTGCCTACTCAAAATTGTTTAGAAGAGTATGTTCCATGGCAAAATCCTTGTATATTAAAGATAAAATAAGAAATGCGCATGATAAAATCAAAATGACATGGAACATAATTGCTTGTGAAAGTGGAAGAGTCGCAGATCGCAGCTTCGATTTTAAGTTAAATATTAATATATAATTTTATTACTTCAGACCGAGAAGTTGCATCAGAGTTTGAAAAATTTTTCACTGACATTCCACTTTCAACAATGCAATCACTTAATTCGTCTCCCGACATTGCCCAACTTTTGCTAAAGAAAAACGTCAAAGAATGTAATGTTATATTTAAATATAAACAAGTAAACCCCAAAGGCATAATGGTAGCCTTCAGAAGCCTGGCCTTAAAGCCTATCTGTAAAAGTTGTTAATTCGGTAATTGATGCTGTTGCACCTTATCTTGCTACTATATTTCATGGCTGTATAGAACATGGTGTTTTTCCTGATCTAATGCAACACAGTAAAGTCATTCCTATTTTTAAATTAGGTAGTACTAGGCATGTGTAACTCAATGACTTTTTATGAGCTGCGGTTCAGCTCATGAGTCACATGCTTGAGTCGGAGCTGCGAACCGGCTCACAGTTCAGCTCAATTGTTATTGGGTACTTTTGACTACTTATAGTCTACACCTCAGTTATGACTTGGTTCAAACAAATGACATGTATGATGTAACTCAATTATAAAATATGTAATAAAGCAGCGTTTCGAAGTTATTATAGTGAATAGTGATATCTTTTCGTTTTTACACAATTATAGGGGAATGTTAATTTCATGCATATTTATATTTATTATTATAATTTATATATAATTATTAAATGCTAAAGTGAGTTTGTTTTACTTTTTTAACGTTACTTTAATTAACGTAGGTACCATAGTTTTATATTATAATATTTATATATGTTACCATAGGAGCCTGTACCACGCAAGCGAAGACGCGGGCGAAAGCTAGTTATTTATATTAAATCTTTAAAGCTAGAATTTAATATTATTTTATATATTATTACAATACAAACTGACTACACTGACATTTAATTAAATTCAAAATGTAAAATTATTAACGATTCGAAAGTGCTTGTAAAAGTCTATTTGAATAAATTATATTTTGATTTTGATCTAATATTATTTTAAAACACGGAGCGTGTAATGAATTATTATTATGAGAAGAAAAAATATTCAAACAAATGTAATCGCTCTGTAAAAAGAAGAATTCAAAGTATTCTGCGTCTTATAGATATGCCTGATAGATATTATATCGTTGACAAACTATAACATTCACAACACACAAGTAGTAGGTATTAAATAATATTATTATAAATATATTGTCATCGTACTGTAATGTTTTTAGTTTTAATAAATCGTATGCATAATCGTATGTCGTATGTATTAATATTACAAATATACGTAATTTATTATGGTAAGTAGCTAATATTTTGGATATTAATTGACTATTGCTAGCGCGGTTCGATATATGTAGCAATATACTCTATGCTAATAGCACAGATCACATAATACTATACTAGGTAATAGTGACTCAAGTGAGCTGTTTGGTGAGCTGTGAACCGTTTATCTGGCAACTGAGTCGCAGCTCACGGCTCAAGTGTCTGTGAGCTGAATATTTGAACCGGCTCTGAGCTGAGTTACACATCTTTAGGTAGTACCTTAGACCCCAATAGTTTTAGACCAATTTCAATACTCCCAATATAATAATAATTTTTGAAATAATCATACTCGGGCAAATGTTATTGCATTTCAATGCACACAATCTACTTTATAAGAAACAATTCGGTTTTACGAAAGGTCGCTCCACAGCAGATGCTAGTGTTGAGCTATTAAAAAATAATTTTTGAGGCTTGGGAGAGGTGACAGGATGCTCTTGGAATATTCTGTGACTTATCCAAGGCCTTTGATTATGTGTATCACGAGAGGCTGATCAGGAAACTGCATCATTATAGGATTAGATATAAGGCACTCAACCTCCTGAATTCCTATCTAAGTAATAGAATTCAGAGGGTTGATGTAAATGGTAAGAGATCTCCTGGGGATCCATTTGCTATGGGGGTTCCACAAGGCTCTATTCTTGGTCCATTTCTCTTCCTAATTTACATAAATGATTTGCCATTCTTTGTACAGGACAAACATCTTGTCTATTGGTTCAATTCGAATAACTTATTATTAAATAACAAAAAAACAAAATTAATAAAATTTACAACACCTAATGTTAAAATTGCTGATAATGGTGTAGTATTGGGTGGGGAGATGTTAAGGCCGATAGGTATCATCATAGATTCGAAATTGCAGTGGAATCTCCATATTGAGGGGCTAGCGAAAAGGCTCAGCTCTGACATATAGAATTATTGTTAATTTACAATTTAATTTAAAAAAAGAGTGAGATTAAGATAAAAAAAATTAGTCCCGCTGAGTTTCTTTCGCCAGTTCTTCTCAGGTCAGAGGATTCTTCTTTCCGAACTGGTGGTAGACTCATGATCATTGATCATGTTTTTATGCTTAATAAAATATTTTGATTTGATTTGATAGCAGTAATAAACGTCATATGATTATCAAGTCTAGGTTCAATTTCTGGGTCAACCAGGGCTGCGCTAGTTTGTAGGAAATTCTAACTTCAATAAATTTATGTTGGGACATTATTACACACAGCGCTATCTAGCTCCGTGGTAAGCTACGACGCGTGTATTACGGATACCAGATAGTTGATTCACTACACAAATTATAACTTTAAATATATACAAATTACAAAAATAAAGTGGCTTAGAAACAGACACTTCCCGCGACCACTGGCGCAGCAAGTAGTCACTACAAACTGAGCCAAATGTGTCATCAAAAACATGATAGCATATAATTTCAAAAAAGAGTGGTTATTAAGTTGGCTCTTCTTAGAAGAACGCCTTACGTGCCGAGGGTAGATTCCTAACGGACGGACGTCCTAAAATACTGGCATTTAAATTATCTTAATGATGTTTCAAAACTTCTCGAAGTCTGCTTTAATCCTCACTAATATTATAAATGCGAAAGTAACTCTATCTGTCTGTGTGTTACTCAATCACAATTAGAGATAGTCTAGAGCCTGAGAAAGGACATATGTTAATTATTGTTAACGCGAAAAAAGAGCTATTAAGGTTTGAATTAGGGTATGAAAGTTTCTCCCTAAACAAGCTTTCACCTTCTCATGGTGGGTGGGCTCAGTCGGGCCGTCAGGGTGTCGTCGTTAAATACGCAAGCAAAACCTTAGAAATGGAAACCGATCGTGTTTGTCTTTGAAAGCAGTTTAAAAATTAGTAGTAAAATATACTACATCATCAAACTGCTCTTGCAGTCTTTGTTTTATTTTTTTATTTTTCCTTGGTCTAAATAGATACAGTTTTTTTTCTTTAGGCACGATCTGCAACCTTGACAATCATAGTCGTAAGGATCAAAAAAGCATCCTGTGTGGATAGATGTTTTCTACACCCATACTATATCGTCGGATACAATTTTAAAATTGTTTAGGTAACTTAATAATCTCATATTTATAAATTTTTCGATTATTTTGGATATAGCGCGAAAACGGAAATAGACCTTAAACCTTTCGTTGTTAATGTCGGATCTGTCTCCAATGTATGCATGTTTTATACTCTAGAATCACTCTATCTATTGATGAAAACTACATCAAAATCCGTTGCGTAGTTAAAAAGATCAAAGCGCGGGGAGCGACTTTATGGGTGCTTCTAATCGGGCAATATTTTTCTGCAAAATGTGGCTGCAATACAGTGGTCGGCAGCATTGCAGGCAAAACCAGCAAGACTATGCAATATTGCAGTACAGTCCGGCCATATTGCCAAACATGTTTGGTATGACCGCGTATGGCCAATATTGCCGGACGATCGTTGAGCGATCGAGTTTCTGCAATATTGCCCGGATAGTCCTATTGTTGTTTCGGTCGCACTCTATAGTTCTGGCATAGTGTGTTCTTTTCTACGCGACTGAAGTTAAATAAATAGTAAATTTAAGTTTAGCAAATTGCAGACATATTGCAACACATTGCCCAGCCATATATTGCTCGGCCATGGTAGCAATATTCTTGTGATGGCACTGCAATTAGTTACCAATATTGCAGCCACAAATTGCAGAAAAATATTGCCCGTTTACGAGCATCCTTACACCACAGATCACATAATACTAGCTTATACTAAAGATACAAGGTTGATAATTAAACCATTAATTAAAAATAGTGTTTATTTCAAAAGTAAAACTACCAGTATTTTGACAAATATTTTTGCGATACAAAACTTGCTTACTTAAATTAGAAAATCTTATACAAATAGCCTCATCAGAAACCACATAAATCTTAATAATCCTAAAGAGATGAGGGATACTAAGAAGTAATGCGCCAATTGTAACTTGAAATATTTCTTCTTGGCCTGAGGGACTGTTTCTAAGGGATCTTTTACTAAATACAAACGAATTCCCTTCATATAGTCCTTGAAGTATTCCTCCCATTTTAATTTTTCGTTGTCAAAATTAAATATATGTCTGTCCATGTCATTTAACTCCTTCAGTAGGCAGCGTGTGTTTTTGTCATGAAACTTCCATTCGCGTAGAGCGAAAAAGCTTATAACTTTTAAGTACTTTCTGACCTTTTTGTAAATAGGTATTAATCTGTAAAATACTTAATTATTAATATATAATCTAGATAATAAATTACAAAAGTCTAAGATCTCCGGTCGATTCTGCAGGTACGTGTTTTTTTGATTTAATTAATTTTAAATGAATGTTGAGAAGGTATTCAGTGGATTAGCGACTAGAATATAGGCCGAGAATGTGGCTGTAATCACCTGTAATTAATTTTTGTATATTTAATTTGCTAATATAAATTGCAGCTATATGTTTTTTTTAATCAATTTTACGTCATTTTAAAGAAAATGATGAAAAAAATAGTTGCCAGCTCTCTTGTGATGTTGCTTTATTCGTTTAATAAATGTTAATTAGTATTATCCGATTTTTTTGTATGAATAACTACGTAGTAGAACGTGAAATTATGTCGTCCAACAATAATTTTGATTTTACAAATCTTTAATTAACAAAGTAAAAAACAACTTTTTTATACAAATTATGTATTGTGTGCAGCAGTGGGATCTTATGCAAAAAGGTATGTGTTATGTTTTAATTATAACGAGCTATTATCATACTAAAATTTATCCAAATCCGTCCAGTGGTTTTCTCGTGATGCTATCACAGCCAGACCGACAGAAAGATAGACAGATGAAAATTCTAAAAATAATATATTTAGCCTCTGTATCGATAAAAAATTCTATTTCAATTAGATTTTCCAAAAAATATGTAATGTAAATTACCTTCGTCTGGCTTACGTTTCCTTCAAGATGGCTTAAAATTATTACTAACAGAAAACTCATTCGTTCGTTCGTTCATAGAGACACATAGGAAGGGTATATAGATACGTTAGTGTACGTTTCTCATAGCCTAGGATCCAACCGCATGTTTTTGGGAAAAAAACCTTGATTAGGTATTTCAAATAAATACGCAATGAACGTAGTAATCATACGGTGGGATCCTAGGCTATCAGAGATGAGATAGTTCACTGAAGTAAAAAGTATACTATATGTAGACTCGGATATAGATAAAGCTATCATCGAATTGAATTTAATCAAAATCTGTCCAGTGGTTTTCTCGTGATGCGGTTACGGACAGACAGACAAAAATTCTAAAAACTATAGATTCGTCCTAGGTATCGATAATAATTACTATTTCATGTACGGATCATTGTTATTCTCATCGTATTATTGTTATTCTCATTATAACAAAGTTGGGTGTTTGTATTTTATTACAGACATTACTGATTTTCTAATGTCATAATAATTAGGATTTGGCTTTCATTATTGGGAAAAAAAAAGAAGAAAGTTACGTGTTCTTTAAAAAATACTTACATAGGTTTTCTTCCAATCAACATCGCTATTGTATCAACTATGATCGCTGGGATCCAATGTAGTATTAAAAAATAAAAGTTGTATAAGAAATTTGAAGAAGTCATCCAAATCCAGACTACCCAGAGCACGTGTATAGTTGGAATTTCCTTTCTAAATATCATTACGTTATTCACGAATGTTTCTGCAAATGTACATGCAATAAATGTAAATTATATAGTTATTTAACACTCAGGTACGTTTTAACGGTTATGTTTTAATTTTTTTTTTACACGACTGCGCCAGAAGGTGGGTTATGTTTTTCGAGTATGTTTAATTGTTTGGCACGCTCTCTCGCTCGATGGATTATAGCTTGTAAGTTGTCGTTAGAGTGACACTGGGTGTATCACAATAAAAAACAAAAATGGAAAATTTATGGCGCCAAATTTAAATGTCTGGCACGCTCTGCAGCCTGAACTGAATACATTCCTATTAATTTTGAAAGTGATACCGGAATCCGGATATAAATTTTAAATCAGAACATAACAAATTTTAGGGGTTTTTCATTTCCAAATTACACAGAAACGCGGTCGGGTTTTTTAGTTTTTAGATAACACTGATTTCTTAAACCTTGGGAAATGCATTTACGCATATAATAGAATCCAGATGGGATCCCTACCTATAATTGCCAGAACTACCTACTCAAACCCAAGAACCCATCTTCCGACTAATGGAGTGTTGCAGGATCGCTTAAGCATTCAACCACGGCTCCTCTTATTCACTTAATACTTTAAAAGCAGAGTGGATTATGGAGCAACCACGCCGTGTAGCCTGCTTCGGCAGACCCGCCGGGCCGACGTGATTGAATACGTAAGTGATCTACTACGACGCCCCATTTAGACGGAAGATGGGCTCTTGGATTTTAGTGACAAGTACTGGCTGCTTTCTCTGCTTTCTAGCCGGTGAGCCCCACATAACTCATGTTTTCTACAAGATATTGAACTTAGACAACACAAAGTTGCGTGTTACGAATGAGTGGTATTTGTAAATGCTAATCTTTTTTAATGTTGGGTTTATGTATTAGCATATACCACAAAGTTTTGTTGAACTCACTGTCCAGAAAAGCCAGTACTACCCACTAAAACTCAAAAACCCATCTTAATAGGGCATCGCAGGATCGCTTGCGCATTCAACCACAACGCCCCCGCGACGGCCCGACAATCTTACCCCAATTCAATGTATTTTGCTCCGATAATACATAATTATATACAACTGGTAAATTATCAGGTGGAGAATGTTCATAATTTCCAGGAAAATCTTTGGCGGTTTTCCAGGCTGCTGCTATAACTCCATTTATAACGTAGTCGCCAGGCACCAAATTGGCTTCAACTTGTGGGTTAACGTGATTGGTGTGAATGAGGCCCAAACCTGTTCCTGCTACCACCTGAAATGTACAAATACGAGGATTTCAAGTAATCTGAATGCACGGTGGCTAAAAAACACTGACCAGTTCAAAACTTCAAGACCATTTAAAATAGTTATTAGATAATTTTGTTAGAAGAAACTAACATCCTATTTGCAAAACTCAGTACTTACATCTACGACCTACGCAATGGTATGTGATTTCCTCAACATGCAAGAGGACATCAGTTTACATTGTATATAGCTTGCCAATGTTTGCAATATATTCATAACTAGTGATTTAGCGAGAGCGAAGCCACGTTTCGCTGGTTGAATAATATTTCTAAAATAAATGTAGCCTTAGTGACTTCTAAGAACATTAACTATCTGCGAGTAAAAGTCCCGTCAAAATCGGTCAGTCAGCCGTTTTAGAGATTAGCCGGAAAAAACATACAGACAAAAAAATTTAAAATAGATTTTTTATGTTAGTACCGTATATACTGTTATGTGCATTTAGTGAAAACCTATTATTTGAAATTAAAAACAGACACTTCAAATTTTATTTTTATGTACACATGTATATGCTTAACTTAATTATATTAACTATATTAACTATTTATTTATATATATTATGTATAAATAAATAGTTGATATACCAACTACACATAATATATAACTTTAAATATATACATATTATAAATAAAAACACCCATGACTTGATCACAAACATTCGTACTTTAACAAATGGATGCAACCATCGGCCGCTAATAGGGTCACTACAAACTGAGTCAAACGTGTATTGTATACTCACACCCGTAGGTCCATATATATTGTCGATCCATCCTGGCAAAGGTTCACTCGCCGTTGAAATTACTGTAAGGAAGATATTGACACAATATAATATTATAGTGTTGTCATAATCCAGTCATTTGTACAACCTGCCTGATAGTAAAGTCAAAAAAATCATCATCATCAGCCCGTTTTAACGTCCCACTGCTGGGCACGGGCCTTTCTCAGTACGAGGGGGGTCAGGACATAGTCCACCGCGCTGGCATAGTGCGAGTTGGCGGACTTCACATGCCTTTCGAAAACTTGTTAGGTTTTCTCAGACATGCAGGTCTCCTCACGATGTTTTCCTTCACCGTAAGACAAGCGGTAATCATGATATAAATAATTCGCACATGAAAATATCAGAGGTGCGAGACCCGGATTTAAACCCGTATCACTCGGTTATCCAAGTTACCGCTGGGCTACCACTGTCTTAAAGTCATATGAATATTATAATAATATTAGAAGGACTGTATTAGCGAGGCTTTTGTATATTAAAATGAGACTAAGTATAACATGAATTTTATTGTGTTTAAGCGTTGTCCATCTAATACTGAATACAATGTGTAAGCATTTGCCAGAAGCTTTTTTATCGTTCTGAATTAGTGCTTGACTACGTTCCACTTGATGGTAAGTGGTAACGCAGCCGTTGATGGTAAGTCGCACTAATTCAGTAGTCACCTATTCTCTGTTGTCTTGAAGACACCAATATTTAAACCGGACGTAAACACGAACGCCGGCAGGTTGTTCCAATCCTTAGCCGCACGTATAATGAATGACGAAGTGAAACGCTTCGTCCGGACGGGTGAAATATCCACGACATAAGGATGGAGACCAGCTGTTCGTCGCGTCGTTCGATGATGGAAAGGGAATGGGGGAATTAAATCATGTAATTACTGCGCACACTCTGCAAAATGTAACCTAGAGAATATACAGAGGCTGGCAACTATACGTCGGTGATCGAGGCTTCTTAAGTTAGTTTTTACCAGCGTAGGGTCACCAATAAGCCTCTGCGCAAGCCTCTAGCCTCTAGAAGTGGAGTGATGAGAGATTTGTGTGCAATCCTCGGATATTTGTGAGATGCACTGTAAGTGAGGGGGAGTGCAGCCGCTTAAAAATATTACACTTTTTGCTTCTTGTCATTAAATTGTATGCCTAGTGGAAGAGTAAATAGGATGGAGAATGGCAGTTGAACCAGGTGCTGCATGTTCCAGGCGGTGATATTGATGTCGTCATATCATAGAGGGCTTAGTCTGGAGACTGCGGGTGCGCCCGAAATAAAGGATCGCCATCGAGCCCCCTCCTCCCTCCGGATGGCTAGCCCACTAGTTGCGGTCGGCCAGCGGCAAGCCGTGCTTCGTATCCCGCGACTAAGCTCTCGACACAACGAACAACAATCCACCACCAACACGGCTACTGTGCAACACAACTATTCAGACCCATTCTACATAAGGCTTTATAAAATATCTTTTGCTCCCGGTGAAATGTTTCAGTACCCATGCGCAAAACAACGTTGCCTCGTAACAACTTATTTATTATTGAATATGTCATATATTGTCTAAGCGTATATTAATACCAAATTAATTAAAAAAATACGTATTGTAGTGGACCGAATTGTGAATCTAAGCCATTCTCGAATCCACTCGAACACATACAAAGCATTTCATCAAAAGATAAGTCCTTTTCAGATTTTCTCGAGGATTGATTTTTATTTCCCGATATGTCAAACATAATAAAAAATAAATAAATATTTTTACCTACGGAAGGTCTAAATACAGCTACCGGAAGCCCTTTAGAATGTTTCTGAACTAAGTCCTCTGCTACCCACTTGCTATAAGAATATGTGTTGGGGTGGTCGCCTAGTAAACTACGAAAAAAAAAATTTTCGGATTAATGATTGTTCTAGTAGTATTGATCGTTCTAGGAGGCCTTGCATTGCTTCTTTGCTTGACATCCCTAGGAGCAACACCAAATTCCGACTAAACTCCTTTACCGTCCATGCCGCAGTTCTTTGGAACAATCTCCCCAAAAATATTCACGACAGCCATTCTACTCATATTTTTAAATCCAAATTAAAAAACTATTTACATTCATCAACTTAGACAATATCAATCAGCACATGTTTCTGTTTTCATTTGTTATATATTAAATGCATATATATGTGTATATATGTGTATATGTATGTATATGGGTATGTATATAATTATAGTGAGTGTATATATATGTGTATATGTATGTATATGGGTATGTATATATGTATAGTGAGTGTATATATATAAATATAAATATAACATATATTCTATATGTAGTGTCATTAATATTTTTATTTTAAATATGAAGCATATATGTACAGTATGATATATTATTATATGTAATATTTGTATGTATGTTTATGTAATTATTTTTATTTCTAGAACTTATAATGCACTATATCGCCCGCTCACATCTTCTTCCACATCCACAGGTTGACTGGAAGAGATCTCTTATAGGGATAAGTCCACCTTTGTGAACTAATTTTTTTGTTTTTGTAACTCTCTGTTTGACCTTTTTGTGCAATAAAGAATATAATATAATTGTTGATTATTTTAGCCTTATTCCTCGGCTCCGCACACGTATTACAAATGAGATATTGTTTCTTTTAAAATTATGATATGCGAATACGAGGGAGTTCAGGACGTAGTTCACCTTAGTGACTAAGTGCGAGAGTTAGAGAAATTGTTTACCATGTAATAACTAACTAGTTTCAAGCTAACAGGTTTTCTTGCACCGGAAATAAATATGTTAGGATACATATTAACCGCACACAGCACACCACAGCCCCATCTAGTTCCGTACAAAGCTGCGAGGCATGTATGTATATAAGTTTAAATACATAAATATTATAAATTTAAACACCCATGTCTGGAGTACAAACCCAAGTGCTAGTAACCCTACTTTCTTGCGCCAGCGGTCGTAAGTTCGAGTCCCGCTGGGGGCATTCATTTGTTAAACTCGGATGTTTGTTTTGTTTCGGATCACAGTGGTAGCCCAGCGGTAACGCGGTCGCTTGGATATCCGAGTGATGCGGGTTCAAATCTGGGTCTTGCATCTCTGATATTTTCATGTGCTAATCATTTATATTATGATTCCCACTTGTCTTACGGTGAAGGAAAACATCGTGAAGAAACCTGCATGTCTGAGAAAACCTAACAAGTTTTTGAAAGGCATGTGAAGTCCACCAACTCGCACTATGCCAGCGCGGTGGACTGTGACCTGACCCCCCTCGTACTGAGGAAGGCCCGTGCCCAGCAGTGGGACGTTAATAAGGGCTGATGATGATGATGATGATGATTTGAACTTATACATGTAGTATTTCAACTATCTAGTATCCGTAACCAAAACTTCCTTCGTAGCTTACCACGAAACTAGATGGCGCTGTGTGTAACAATGTCCCAACATATTTATTTATTTATTTTAAATATTTATCTACACAGGAATAAATTAAGAAATTGTCGAATATTCATACTAAGTACTTACTCTGGTGTTATTTTCTTCAAAATTTCCTCGTCTATGTTCTCAACAAGGTCAATGAGCATGTCTCCGGAAATGGAACTGCTGTAGATCTTCTCGCGGATCTCATTTAAATTGCAGTTACTATTAAAATAAAAGGTATTATTATTTTAAAGCGGATCTAGGTGCTAGTGATAAAATAAAAAAATCATGTTACTTTCTTTTTTTTTACTTTTATTTATAATAACATTTGACATTAAAAAAAATAATTTTGGATTTTTTCCTAGGATTATTTTAGTTTTGATTTTCGACAATTCGAATAAATTACAACAATCATTGCAAGTCTGCATAAAAATCCGATAAGACAGTTTTATACATATGAATAAAATAGAAGTGTTTTTTTTTCACTAAATGCATATGAAAGTATATATATACGGTACTTACATAAAAAAACAAATTTTAAAAATTTTGTCTGTCTGTTTGTTTGTCTGTCTGTTGGCTAATCTCTGAAACGGCTGCGCCGATTTTGACATGACTTTCACTCGAAGCTAGCTAATGCTACTAGGAGTAATTTAGGCTACTTTCATTTAAAAATTTTATTTATTTTAACTAGCGAATCCCGCGGCGTCGCTTGCGCTAAACCTAAACCTAGTTTGAAATAAAACATATACCTGTAAGCGGTAGAAATGTGAACAAGAGCACGTAGTTTGGTACATGCTCGACCTAGCTGAAGCATTTCTCTCGTCCCTCGAACATTGATTTCTACAGCTTTTTTTAACGCTTCATCAAAGCGCACAGTTGCGGCGCCGTGGAAAATAAACTCCACCTAGTAAATTAATGAAAAATAATAGCTTCCACAATGGTATATGAATATGAGGTTTGGGAAAGATAAATAACCTATATCTAAGAGTAGGTAATGTAAATAATAAAACACAAATATGTAGGGGATATTAACATACTATCTTGTTCCATGGCAAGCTACGAGGCTTACGTTATGGATACCAGATAGTTACTTAGCATACATATAAATAAACTTCTTACTAATTATAATTTATAATACTTACTAACCTAACCTATCCCACAACTGGAGCATTTTGTTGTTAAACACCCTTAACTAAAAAACTATCACGCTTTTAGATATGTGCTTTAACATTGTAATTTTACTTTATAACTTATTGTGTTATCTGTTAAAAATATATAATTTTATAACCATTAAATAAAATGAACACTAACAATTTGTGTTCATTGAATCAACTTTCTTACTTCTTCAATAATTCAGGTCTGTAATTCTTGCTTATCTAACGGTGTATTCCCTACTATTGGAGCATCCAATTTTAAAAATTGATGTAAGGATTTCCATTCAATTGTATCAATAACTAAGGATCTGTCTCTGTTACGATCTGTCTATCTAGGTATAATTCTTGAAAAACCAATTAACGAGAGTCTTATTTCTTATCCAAATAAGGTGCAGCATGGTTTACTTGCCAATAACAAATTTGGTTTTAGACCTCGCAGAATAATTTGTGTTAAGAGAATTGCACTTCACCTCTTCAGAAGTTACCTTACAGGCATAAGTTAAGCTGTTTCCATAAATAAAAATGTCAGTGAAGAAGACAACCTCACATATGGAGTGCCTCAAGCTATTATGCTGGGACCTGACCTCAAATTACCTAATGCCGATGACGTCGCGTTGCTTGTACAAGGTAGCAACTTTAATAGGAACACAATATGAGTGTAGTTAGCAAAACCTAGCTTTTCCACAAGAGTGGTTGTTTTTTAACCTAATAACCTTACCTAAATAAAACTCAATTTTTAACATTTGGTCTCAAATCCTTAGAACCCCGAAACTTTTTCTCTAACACAATCACAAGTCATCTTATTTCGCATATTTTTTCTTTTGATTTTTATCTATAACTTATTTTTGATTATTATCTATAACTTATTTTTGTACTTTTGGTTAAATTAATTTTCTTAATCTGTAACTTTATTTTAATATGTATAGGACTGAGTTTATTGTTAGACACAATGCTTGCGAGATGGTTGTTAATAACTAAAAAAATCGCCATGTATATTCTAAATGATAAATAAAGTTTGTGAGATAAGCAACTTATTCAACAGATAAACAAAAATCACCTCATTTATAAGCTTGCTTCTGTCCGCATCACTCATACCCATGTTGATTTGGCCCATATCACCTTCAACAATCACGATTTTTTGGAAAAAATCTGGTATTTTCTTTTTTAATTCACCATATATCTGAAAAATTTTGAAATAATCTTTAAAATATAAAAGTAATTTAAATATTCTGATTTGGATCTTTGCAATTCTGTTACGGTTTAAAAGAAATTTAGATAAATTATAAATAAATAAACTACTAGCTCGGCTCGGGTCTTGAACCCAAACCTTCGGTCCGGCAGCCGATTTAAATTTAAAAATAAGTGACAAAATTACAAGTAAAACATACCACATCATCAAACTGCACTTGCAATCTCTCTTTTGTATCTTTATTTTTCTTAGGTCTAATTAATAGATACAATGTTTTAATATTTGGACACGACCTGTAATAAAAATATATATCTTAATAATGTTCTCAGACCGATTCCAGCCTACTCGACACGGCCAGTGTAAGGCGTAGGACCGACGGCTTAACGTGCTCTCCAAGGCACGGGGGTGACTCACAGCCAACTTCCTGAGCTGTTACTGAGCCTTACTAAACAGTTCTTTCAGAAAATGATCCTATAATTACTTGATCCGACACGGGACTCGAACCCAAGACCTCTCGATGTATGACCGTACATGCTAGCCACTACACCACCGAGGCAGTCAGTATAAACATAATAACGCGCTCGGATAACCGAGTGATATGGTTACAAATCCGGATCTCGCACTTCAGATATTTTCATGTGCGAATCATTTTAACATGATTACCACTAGTCTTACCTACTTTCTAGTCCAGCGTGGTGGACTATGGCCTGGTCCTTCTCTTGTTAGTCCAGCGAAGGCCCGTGCCCAGCAGTGGAACATTAAATTAAGTACGTATTGATGAATGACTCACCTTAATAGCTTTTCAACCAAAAGTTTTCCCAGAAAACCAGTTCCACCGGTTACAAATATTGTAGAATCAGAAAACATCTTTTGTATCTGAGATTCTTCTGAGCCTTCCATTGTGTTAATATAATTGTTTTTTACTATTTTGTACGTTATTCTAAAAATCAATATACACAAGTTACAACACAAAAGTTTAACGTTTTCAAAATAAAACGATAATTTCATATGTCAGGACCTAATTTTAGAATGAACTAGCGACTCACTCTCAAAATTTACCCACTTCTGCCTTTTTAAGTTTTTCTGTGTAAATGGAATATATATCGGCATTAAAAAGTAGCTTATGCGATGAACCGAATAATACGTTATGATTACACAACATTTGGTTAAAATCGGTGCAGTAGGTCCGATAACATACAATTTTTTATTAATTAAGTATGGTTTTGAGGGCTATATTCAATACACAATACGTTACAGTCCTTGTTTTAAAAAATATTACGTGTACAGTTTTACTAAGTTAGTGTTTTATTATATTATACAGTTCGCGTCATCTAAAAAGAACGCTGGAAGAAAGTGGTGGGGGGTGTGTTTGCGCATCGGTACATTCGCATACGAAATTCCTAAGCCTATTCTTTAATTTTTGAACTAGCCTTTCGCTCACGATGTATATTGATTATTGGTACGTACATTGAAAAATATATTGGATAGAATGTCGTTCAATATTATTCTATTAATTAATAAAATATGTTTGATTCAGTGTAGAAATCTACTTACAAAAAATTAAATTATTTCGTTTAATATATTTTTTTTATTTATTAACTGCATTATTATCAGACTCTCTCTTTATAAAACAATATATATATTCTTTATTGCACATGTAATAAAAACAAATACAAATATAACAGAGAAGTTGAGGGCAAAGGTGGACTTATCTCTAACAGAGATCATACAATATACGTCAAAAATATTTTTTCACTATTTTTTATATAAAATCATTTCGTAATTAATAACTTTTGTGTGCACGATGGTATTTTAAACTGACAAACCAATAGCGAGCCGAAAAGCATGCGACGCGTGCACCACCGCCCCACGCCCCGCGTCTTACCACCAAATTAGCCGATAAATCGCCTCTGCGCAATTTGACAGCCAGCGTTCTTTTTACATGACGCGAATTGTACTAGCAATTCCCGCGACTCCACACGTGTTCTAATCAATATAACAAAATATTAAATAGGGATTGGTTGTAGGATGAAAATGTAGGATTATAATTATTGTTATTTTTATTTATTTCAAGTATTGTTTGATGCCAAATCATAAAAATTAAAATTTGGTCTAAAAATAAAAAATAAAAAATCTGGAAAGGTGGGGCACCTTAACACCTGGCGAAATAAAAAATAGCCTACGACCTATTCCCAGACCTACCAATAAAACACAGAACACAAAAAAATTCAGAAAAATCTGTCAAGCCGTTTCGAAGGAGTTCGATAACTTGAAACACTGTGACACGAGATTTTTATAAATAAGATAATATTGCAAAACGGTTTTTTTTCAAAGTTATTTTTACTCTTTACTAAAGCACAGACAAAGACGCGGAGAAGTTAGTACTGAAATCTATAAATATAAATAAAATTGGATTCTCTGTTTTTAATTTCAAATTAACAGCTTTTAACTAAATACATATAAAAGTATTTAAAATGTTTGTCTGTCTGTCTGTTTGTTTCGTTTAATTTCTGAAACGGCTGGACCGATTTTTATGGGACGCTAGTATAAGTGGGGTATTTTACCAATTTTTGAAAAGTGTCTCAATTAGATTCTATAGTGCTAATAAACCACTAAAAAACACCAAATATTTATTCAATCGATAAGATCGATCGATAGTCGAAAATGCTGTACGCAGTCGACGCCATTCTTACCCTGTGGTCTGACGTTAGATTGCTTTGTAAACAAATGCGCTGATAATTTGTATGTAATTGAATATTGTTTATAATTTAAAAATGAGTTATTATATTATCCTACTTATCGTTAGTGTGCTGTTTCTGAATACAAGAATATTAATGTGAAAACACCGAACAAATTATGAATTTATTTTTGTTTACACAGCAGTATTACGTAATAACATGGCGTCTACTATTTCGTTGTGTTTAAACACAGATAAAAATAACTGAAAACTTTAAAAAGAATTTCATTT
The DNA here is from genome assembly GCA_905231865.2 of Boloria selene. Taxonomy (NCBI): domain Eukaryota; kingdom Metazoa; phylum Arthropoda; class Insecta; order Lepidoptera; family Nymphalidae; genus Boloria; species Boloria selene. The sequence continues at coordinate 5,161,491 of HG993161.1, read as the reverse complement.
TAAAATTTATTTTGTTATTTTATGAACTAAAACCAACATTTTCCGAATGCTTAATTAATAATATAATTTTAGGTTTATTTTTATATTGAGTAAAATACCCTATTATCTATATGATTCAAAGGTCGACGTATTGTATGTAAATGGCAAACAGCTATGAACGCGCATTCGTAATTCATTATAATATTAAAACTTACGAATCAATATAATAAAGTATAGCAAAAACAAATACCTTCTGTATGCGATGACACGGTAGGCTCAGTTTGTAGTTACCCTACTTTCTGCGCCAGCGGCCGAAGGTTCGATTCCCGCTGAGGCAATTCATTTGTTTAGCACGAATGTTTGTACTCCAGTCATGGGTGTTTATATTTATAAAATGTATGTTATATGTATTTTAGTTATATACGTATCAACTATCTGGTATCCGTAACACAAGCCTCGTAACTTACCACGGAACTAGATGGAGCTGTGTCACAACATATTTATTTATTTATAATAGCAGTAGGTAGTGGCCTTTTAACACAATAATCTAATATAAATATACTAATAAACTATAAACTTCGAAGATACTGAACCGATTTTGATATTAATTCTAAACTATCATCATCCCAAATTTCATCAAAATCCGCCCAGTGGTTTTCTCATGATGCGGTCACAGACAGACAGACAGACAAAAATTCTAAAAACTATAGATTCGGCCTCTGTATTGATAATAATGATTATTTCAATAAGATTTTCCAAAACATATTCAATGTACAGATAACATTTCCAAATCGGGTTGTTCAATAAAGGAGAGCTTTGGAAAGTCAAGTTTAAATCAAAACACGAAGTACTAGGCTCGCAGAAACGTATAGAAGATGTGTTATAATGTATGAATTACACTGTATTTAATACTGTATTTTATTTTTAGGCTGAGATTGTTGAGTTTTGTTTATATAATAAGGCACCTCCGACCCATGATTCATTTTCCGAAGTGTTTAGAAGGATTTATTAAGCACGTTATAGTACGGGCTCTGGCCATACTAGTAATGTTTAAAAGTTGGGTTTCAGTTCCACAACTTATCGAATTCTCAAAACTGTGCTACACTGCACCGGATTTTTTTGCCTTCTTTGTTGGCATTCCATCCTGGTACAAAGTACCTACATTGTTAGCGCATAACGTCACTAAACGTCAGTATAAAAATAAAATGCATATGAATGTATTCTATCTCATTCTCTCGCCGACTTAATTGTATACATTTATGCATTTCTTTATCGTGACGCACTTCCGTTTCATCGAGTTTCAAATCACAACGATTCTACAGAAGTTTCACATCAAAAATAATTTTAGGAACTAGTATCAGCCTCTGTATGAATATCTAATATACAGGTTTGAATCTGAATTTTATTATATTATTTTATTAACAGTATTGGTATGTGTAGATTACCTACTTACGTAATACCGTGTTAATTAAAAATTTAATTTTTAGAAAATTGCGTACAAAAATCATAATTGTTAAAGAATATATAATATAATAAAACCAAAATTTACCTTCAAACTAATATTGGAGAAAATGGAACACTGTAAAATAAGCTGAGATGATATGTATATGTCAACGGCGGAGTATCGACTACGAAAAATTTCTAAATAGTTTTTTGGTGGACAATGAAGAATTTGCATTAACCTTAATAAATTAAATAATTGAATTACAAATTTTTCACTTTAATTAAAAGCGAATTCTATGAACAAAAAAATATAGCTGTAATAACGTCATACATATTATTAATATATTATCAATGATAAGGTAAAGTTTGACTGTTTGTACGTTTACTTTAATACTAGCGACTCACCCTCGCTTTGCTCGGGTTCGTGCCTAGGTGTCCTTTTAAGATAATAAGGTAAAGGCAACTCATTGCCCAGCCACATATTGCTCGGCCATTATTGCAATATTTTTGTGATGGCCCTGCAATTAGTTGCTAATATTGCAGAAAAATATTGCCCATTTAGAAGCACCTTTATACAAATTTGGATTACGTAAAAATATATTGTGGTGGCGCTATAAATAGCTAAATTTATAGACACGCGTCGTCGGCCCCGCGGTCGGTACCGCCACAACCACTATGTCCCTGCATTTTAATCTTCTGTAATAACTTTAAAAATATTCATTTAAATTACATGCTGTAAAGGGCCATATTGATTTTATATTAAACTAGCTGATACCCGCGGCTTCGTCCGCGTTGCTTGAAATATGAACAAAGTTTTCCGCATGCGCGCTACGCCGCTTGCCCCACTACTCCGCGAGAAGGAAACATACATCACTGAACACGCAGTGCATATACAAATCGTTGTTTCTTGAAACTTTAATAACTTTTTACTAAATGAAGATATCGCAATCATTTTCTGTTTTGATAAGGGCCAAGTGTCTAAGAAATAAAACTTAGAAAGTTTCATTAAAATCTATCCAGTAGTTTTTCCGTGACGCGCGCACAACTGCTGACCTCTATCATTTTATTTATATAGATGCATAATGTATTTACGGTACTCAATTAGATAGGGATTCATGCTGTATTGCTTAAAATCGCTTCTTAAATAAGCCTTTATTTATTGTAAAATGTAAAGGATAAAAAATGGTTATTGTGGGTTATCCCTAAGAGATAGACGTATGCAATCAAGGAATTTTTTGTAAAAGTTTTTAAGGTGTACAATACTTTAGTGCATTATTTTGATCTATCTCTATGAGTTTAGCCAGCGTTTTCAATGTTAGCACAAAAAAATGTGTTTATTTACATCACATTAGAAACCTCTAAAATTATCAGTGTTTCTCTACTATGTTATGCATGTATTATACTATGTAGTGATGATGATGATTATGATGAAAAATGGGTGCGTGTAATGTTTACGCGCTGTTGAAGTTAAAAAACTTCTTTGGCAAATATCGCAATTAAATTAAAACAAATTTATAATTAAATAAGGCGGCATATTAGGAATACACTCATATATTTATGATTTATAGAATATAATAATATGATGTGGAAAGAATATAATATTATATTATATACTTGTCAGACAATAACAACGGTTACCATAACAACATAGGAATGTATTCTATCTCATTCTCTCGCCGACTGAATCCTATACATTTATATATTTCTTTCTTTATCGTGACGCACTTCCGTTTCATCGAGTTTCAAATCACAACGATTCTATAGAAGTTTTACTTCAAAAATAATTTTAGAAACTAGTATCAGCCTCTGTATTAATATTTAATTTACAGATTTGAATCTGACTTGTATTGTATTTTTAACCGACTTCAAAAAAAGGAGGAGGTTATATGTTCCGTTGTATGTATTTTTTTTTATGTATGTTCACCGATTACTCCGCCGTCTGTGGGCCGATTTCAAAAATTTTTCTTTTGATTGGTAGGGTATAGTTCCGAGGTGGTCCCATTGTCACCAAGTCAGGATCTGATGATGGGATCCCAGGGAAATCGAAGGTAACTCTTAAAATTTACAGGCACCTATTATGTTTTTGATATATTTTCTAAACCCGATAAAGCTTTTACGTATGAAAAGCATCATTTCATGTGGATGAGCTGATGATGGAAGGTAAAACTCCTCAACAGTTGTTTTTTATGTGTTTTCACCGATTTCTCCGTGAATTGCGGGCCGATTTTAAAAATTTCTTTTTTGTTCGGTAGGGTATACATTCAAGATGTTTTCATTGTCACCAAGTCAGCATCTGATGATAGGATCCTAGAGAAATCGAGGGCAACCCTTAAATTTTATCGGCACTGATTACCTTTTTCATATATTTTCTAAAGCTGTTCAAGAATTTGTGATGATGTAAGGTATATATCCTCAATGGTTAGGAGTTGAAAGAAAATTCTTTTAATATTATACGTACTTATGAACTGATAGTCGTATTCCTTCAGGATATTAGGTGGATTGATAATAGAAGGTAAATCTTACTAACGTCTACGAGTTACGTGGAAAAATAGACGTGGACAAATCTCGATTGACTATTGTCGTTCATTTCAAAACTTTGCTGACTTATTGGAGCAGTAGTTTAGTTAGCCTTCCAATATTTTATTTAAGCATAATAATTTCCACAAAAAAATTTAAAATAAATTATTTTTTAACAAAAATGAAAACCGACTTCAAAACGCTACAAATCGAAACTAAAAAGAAAAAAAAATTAATTACTTAGTTATTGTTGGAGTATGTACTTACTCGTATATGTAGATCACCTACTTATGTAATACCGTATTAATTAAGAATTTAAGTTTTAGAAAATTGCGTACAGAAACAATAATTGTTAAAGAATTATAATATTATAATATAGTAATTCTTACCGAGTCAAATCTGTACATTACATATTTTTTGGAAAATATAATAGAAATAAACATTATTATTGATATATAGAGACCAAATCTATTGTTATTAGATTTTTTGTCTGTCTGTCTGTGACCGTATCATGAGGAAGCCACTGGACGGATTTGGATGAATTTTGGTGTGATGATAGCTGGTTACCCGGGTCAATACATAGGATACTTTTTTACTACGAGAAATTATAATATCTCATTTCTGAGAAATCTCAACTAACCGTTACAAACCCACTATAAAACGCAGCACACGCTAATAAATCTACTTTGTTTCCGATATTTGGAACGTGGGCGGACCGCGCGAAAATGCTTGTAATATAATAAAACAAAAATTTACCTTCAAACTAATCTTGAAGAAAATGGAACACTGTAAAATAGCTGAGATGATATTTATATGTCAACGGCGGAGTATCGACTACGAAAAATTTCTAAATACTTTTATAGTTGACACTGAAGAATTTGCATTAACCTAGTATTTGAATTAAATAATTGAATTTCAAATTGTGCACTTTTATTATTTCTTCGAATAAAGAAATATAGCTTAAATAATGTTGTACTTGCATATTATTATCATATTAGCAATGAAAATGTAAAGTATTTACGTTTAATTTAATACTAGCGACTTATCCACGCTTCGCTCGGCTTCGTCCCTAGATTTAGCGCAAGCGAAGCTGCGGGTTTGGCTAGTTAAAATAAGTAGCCTAAGTTACTCCTTATAACATTAACTATCTGTGAGTGAAAGTCCCGTCAAAATCGGTCCAGCTGTTTCCAAGATTACACAACAAACAGACAGACAAAAATAATTAAAATAAAAGTGCGTGTGTACAAAGAACACATGTCAGAAGTAAAACTTGAATTTAAATTAACCCCTCGAGCGTTTCACGATACCCCGTAAGATCATAAGAGAAAAGCTCGAGGCGTCGACGGCTCCGCATAAGCATCATACTTTACCGGTTGCCATTGGTCGTTGATTTTTTACGTTTCATTACACTAACAACAACATCTGGCTGCCATCTTAGTAACATTTGAAACGGAACGACTCTGTATTAAAACAAAAGGAAACAAAAACGAAGTGCATCTGTGATTTCAGTGACGCGCTACGCCATAACTGTCGACCTCGTGAATTTTGTGTGTGATAAAAATTAATATAACACGAAAACGTTAAGTAATCTTATAATAAATTTTATACAGAATTACTGAGCAATAAGTGTAGATTTTGTATTGCCTGATATTTTTTTGAAATATCATAAATATTTTAATGAAAAAGTAACAAAACTTTTGAAGTGCACTAATTTTGACCTTGATGACCGTATTTCGTAATGTTTATGTGATGTATCCTTGTATATCGCACAAAATACATATAAGTTGCTAAAATACTTATCTATGGACATAAATTGGCTAATACCTGTTGGTATTAATGCGCATTGTTATCGTCATCATGTTTCAAAGAGTGAAATTCGGCGATTGTCCGCCCGCCGGCTGCCGCCATTACTAGATGGTGTTTATTTCAAGTGGTTTTATGGTGAAGTTATTGTGTTTCAAAGTAGAATGAGTTGTCTTATCAATGCTTACACTTCAGTTTTACCGTAATAATGGGTTATTTTGGTGAATATGTGTGTGAATTCTGTATATTGTGATAAAGTGTCAAGGCTATGTGAGTAAAAATTATGAAAAAAAATATATAATACATCACTGCGAGATAAGGTCAGTTTTATTTGCTTATTAAATTATATAAATAGTTAGATAAACTCATAACGAAGCCGGGAAGGTATAATTTATACCGTTTTAATATATACATATCAACGAATTCATTGTTTTTCCGAAGGTCTACCCTATCTATCAAACGTCCTTGAAATTACGCCGACGCTTCGAGCCTTTTCGTAAAACGGAGGCCGACGCTCGAGGGGTTAAGGCTAACTCTTCCCCGTCTCTGAGCGCCTGGTACTATGGACTTATTTTTTCGTTTCATCGAGTTTGAAATCACAACGATTCTAAAGAAGTTTCACTTCAAAAAAATTGATGTAAGTAGGTACCTACCATATATAATTTCATATTATGCATATTATAGTGAAAAGCTGTTGATTTGAAATTAAAAACAGACACTTCAATTTTTTTATATGTATATATAGATATACTTAAATGTGTTATGTGAATGTCATTTTACATCCAAATATATTTTATGTAAATGAATTACTTAGTTGCTTTTTTGCAAATCGTACAGATGCAAAGGTGGAATGAAGCTAATTTTAATTTTAAATTTCAGTTATATCCGTGTGGTTATGTAAAACATTGTTAAAAATATGTTTCAACTAGCATTACCTCCGGCTTCGCCCGCGTTCATTTTTTTATCGCTACTAATCTATATCGATAAATTAATAATAGGAAATTTAAGTTTAGACCACTTCGGTCAAAAAAATTCTATGACTAGCAATATCGTTAACACTAAGCAAAATATAAACTATATTTTGCTTAGTGTTAACGATAAAATTAACTTTTTTAAAGAGAAAGTTATGCAGCAGTTACTTCAAGTGGACATGGCAGTAGTCCCGATTCTTATTATAATAAAGTATCTAATATACTCTTAGACTTATTCAATGACGTTTAAGAGCGCACTGTAATTAAGAACCCTAAAATGAAATTTAGCGACTGGGCGACAGTCGGCATATACTGAAGTAGAGATAAATTGTATGAACTATATAGTATGAAGCTGTGGAATTATGACCCAACGTTCCATACTCGGTTAAGAGCTTATTCAAAAATTTTTAAAAAAGTTTGTCAGCAGGCTAAGTTATATATATTAGAAATAAAATTTTAAATTCTCATAATAAAATTAAAGCCCGCTAGTGAACCTATCCAATTGTTAACTAATAATGCTACAGTGAGTTCCAATGAAGATGTTGCAAATTCATTTGAAAGTTATTTTTCGAAAATCCCTGAAAAGTTCACATCTTCTTTAAAATCCTCTACTACAGATGCAATAATTTCTTTAAAAAATCATACTCCTCACCGTGATCACCAATTTAAATTTTCATATGTAGATGCGAATGAAATAATTAAAATATTTAAAACTATCAATATTAAAAAACTGGTAATTTATGGGGCATGTCTGTTAAATTACTTAATACAATAATAACAAACATTGCACCACAATTGTCTTTTATATTCAATAAATGCATAGATAGTGGAATATTCCCTGATCTAATGAAAATTTGTAAAATAATACCCTTTTTAAGGATGGCAAAAAAATGAACCTGGCAACTATAGACCTATTTCTATATTGCCATGTATGAGTAAAATCTTTGAGTAACTTATTTTAAGTCAACTTCTGACTCATTTTAAAACAAATAATATTTTCCATAGTGAACAGTATGGTTTTACTAAAGGCAGGTCTACAGCCACTGCGAGGATACATATTATTTATGACGCTTGGGAAAAATCACAGAATGCAACTGGTTCTCCTCTTAGGATGGGTGTTCCGCAAGGATCTATCCTGGGTCCATTTTTGGTTTTAGTTTATATGAATGATCTCCCGTTTTATGCCGATAAATTGTGTGATATTGTACTCTTTGCGGATGATACCTCCTTAATTTTTTAAGTTGATAGGAAGACAAATAATTACGACAAAGTAAATAGTGCATTATCACATATACTTTACTGGTTTAACATTAATAATCTGGCTTTAAATGCCAAGAAGACAAAATATATGCAGTTTTTATTACCTAATGTTAAAAGTCAGAATTCGAATTTGTATCTTAATAACGACATATTAAATACAATGCAATGGGGTCCCCATCTCTCGTCTCTTGCTTAGTCTACACTAAGCTCAGCTGTTTTTGCTGTTAGAAAAGACAAGCAGCTAACGGACATTGATACTGCCAGACTTATTTACTTCAGCTATTTCCATAGCATTTTATCTTATGGTATTTTGTTGTGGGGTAATGCAGCGGACATTAAATCGATATTTATTCTTCAAAAAAAGGGCCATTCGGGCTATTTATAACATAAGCGCTCGTGATACTCTCCGCGGTTTATGGGGCAAGGTGTACGCATGTATAATAAAATTCCACAGTCCATATTGAACTTGCCTTTGAGGCAATTTAAATCAGAAATTAAAAATACGTTATTGAATAAGGCTTATTACACTATAGCGGAATACCTAGTAGATGTAAATATGTGGGATTAGTGACTGGTTGTGTCTCACGTAGGATAAATAGATAAAATGTAATACAATATTGTTAGCAAATATTTTTTTTGAAAAGAGCAACTGTTGAGTTTCACGCCAGTTCTTCTCAGCAGAACAGCTTTCCGAGCCGGTGGTAGTTTACTTACAGACTAACAGACAGACTTTTAATTATGATAATGTAAAACGTCATTTTCAAAAGAGCTTGTAAAAGACTATTTGAATAAAGAATATTTTGATTTTGATTGATTTGATTTATTGCGACTATAAATTAAGATGAAAGCTATCTTATCTTTCAAGTTGGATCAAACTACACACGGTGTGTAAATTTGATTAAAATCATTTTGGAAGGGGACTAGAAAACTAAATAATAGTCCAAGCCTTCCAGTTAGCGTGGAGGGTAAGAGTGACTATGCTGAGATAGCGAATATGTTCAAGGAATATTTTAAAGTGATTTCACCTCTTGAATCTCAACCAATGGTGAACGATGCTGAGTTTTATCAATCAGAATCCCCCATAAGGTTCACTTGCAAAGAAATAAAAGACGCAATTAAAGATATGAAGAGAGGTAAATCTCCCGGACACGATGGACTCAGCATCGAGCATTTTCAAAATTCTGGTATACATCTGCCAGGAGTGTTGACAATGTTTTTCAATCTCTGTATAGGTCATTCTAACCTACCACAGGAGATGTTGGACACAATAGTTGTACCTATTGTAAAAAACAGGACAGGGGACATAGCGCACAAGGGTAACTACCGGCCTATTTCACTGGCAACTGTGATAGCTAAAGTATTTGACAGCGTGTTCGACTCTCGCCTCGGTGTATACATACAGTTACACGATTCACAGTTTGGTTTTCGTGCTGGGCTATCAACTGAGTGTGCCATTTTTGCACTGAAGCACGCTGTTAAATATTATACTGATAGGAAAACACCAGTCTATGCTTGTTTCCTGGACCTGTCAAAAGCTTTCGACTTAGTTTCCTATAATGTTCTGTGGGAAAAGCTTCGGGGAAGCGGCGTTCCTGCGTCGCTAATATCTATATTGTCCATCTGGTATGACAAACAGAGAAATTTTGTAAAATGGTCAAGTGCATTGTCTGAACCATACAAACTTGAATGTGGGGTAAGGCAAGGGGGTCTCACTTCCCCGAGGCTTTTTAATATTTATATTAATGAATTACTTGTTAAACTCGGCAACACACATGTCGGATGCCATATAGATGGTGTATGTGTAAATAACTTAAATTATGCAGATGACATGGTGCTGCTGAGTCCATCCATATGCGGAATTAGAAAGTTACTTTCAATATGTGAAGGATATGCTGAGCAGCATGGCCTAAAATACAACCCTAAGAAAAGTGAGTTGTTAGTCTTTACAGGGAAAAATAAAAGGCCAACATATGTCCCTCCTATTAGACTTAATGGTGCACTTTTACAGAGAGTAACTGAATTTAAATATCTGGGACACATTGTTACTGAAAATTTAAAAGACGACAAAGACATGGAAAGAGAACGTAGGGCTTTGGCTGTAAGGGCCAACATGCTGGCCCGAAGGTTTGCTGGTTGTTCAGTACCTATTAAAATTACACTGTTTAAGGCTTACTGTCAAACATTTTACACCAGCAGCCTTTGGGATAGCTGTACTCGAAGAGCGGCACACACCCTGCGAATTCAATACAATAATGCCTTCAGGGCGCTGTTGAAGCTCCCTTATTATTGTAGTGCGTCAGGTATGTTTGCAGATGCTCACACTGACGATTATTTTGCGATAATGCGTAAGAAGGTGGCGTCATTAATACAAAGGGTCAGGTTAAGCACCAATAGCATCCTGAAGGTATTTGCGGAAAGACTGGATGGGCCGACCATAGGGAGGTTTATCAAGTTACATGTACAAAATGTGAATGGACCAACCTCCCTGTGGTAGCTATTTATATATTTATTTATTATTTATTTATTTTGTTTGTATTTTGTTTTACTAACATAGTTCTTAAGTAATTGTAGTGTACTAACAAACTATGAGCCTATGTTGCTTGAGAATAAAAGAATTAATCTCAGGAACTACTGGTTCGATTCGGGAAATAATTTTTGTGTTGGATAGTTCCTTTATCGAGGAAGGCAACATTTCATCATTTTACCACCAATTGGAGCGGAGCATCGATGAAAAGTGTTGAAAAAACGGGAAAAAATCCTTTTGAGAGCTTCTGATGCGCGCACTGCGTCAAAGTTATGCAAAAATCATGTATGATGGAATTGTTTTCCTTTAAAAGTATCTATCTTTTAAGGTTGACTCGCTGTAACCTTTTTATATGCTAATCAACTTTGTTTTAAGATAATTCATTATTTGCGAAGGTGTTTTATAAACATGGTTTTAATCCTTACCTAAATAAGTAAGTTTATTCTTATTTATTCAATTTAATTAATTTAAAAACTAACCGTTTTCGCTACTTTTTTATGTGGACTTCTTGTGTTTGTACTGTGAACTTGTTTACTTGTGTATCACCCTAAACTTTTTCTTCTAATCTATTTTTCGTGTGTTACTTTTCCAATATAGTAATTTACAAACTGACATTACAAAGGACTTTTAAAATTTATGACTATTCTTAGCTTTCACCCCGTTTGTTACTGATATTATTTAATTTTATTTATTTATTTATTTTACTCTGTTTGCACAACCCTGACGCTTGAGCTGTCATGTAGTAAATTCTGGACAAAAAGGAATTGCGCTCTTGTGAACGTAGTAGAAAGGTGTTATTTCGAATGCTTCAGGTGCGTTAGAAATTTTGTAGGTATTTAAAACGTCGGCTTTCTTCGAGATCAAAGGAGTGCAACTTCTGGTATATATTATATATTCTGTGCCAATAGTAACGCGTTTGCTTGGGAACCAAGTTATGCGGGTTCAAGTCTCAGGTCCTGCATCTCCAATACCATCATGCTTGTATATTTTACACAAACTTTAAAATTACCTTCTTACATAAGTCATAGAGTAATAATAAAAAATAATACAGATGTTTGACGACGATGACTTAATATTATGACTGAAATTTTTATATTAATCGAATAAGTTTTTTCTGCCGCTGTATTCTGCTTTTTTTAAAGGCAGTGGTAACGCGCTCGCTTGAATAACCGAGTGATGCGGGTTCAAATCCGGGTCTCGCACCTCTGATATTTTCATGTGCGAATCTTTTCTATCGTGATTACCATTTGTCTTACGGTGAAGGAAAACATCGTGAGGAAACCTGCGTGTCTTAGAAAAACCTAGCAAGTTTTTCGAAAGACATGTGAAGTCCGCCAACACGCACTAGGCCAGCGCGGTGGACTAAGGCCTAATCCCCCTCGTACTGAGGGAGGCCCGTGCCCAGCAGTGGGACGTTAAAAAGGGCTGATGATGATGATGATGATTCTGCTTTTTATGAGGGACACGATAATTGTACATGTGTTATAGTTTGCCCCAGAAAGTTTAAGGGCTTTTTTTAGCTCAAAACTATCTGGATGTCAATAAAAATTACTAGACTTCTTCACATTCTTAATTTTAATAGTTTTTCCGAAAAACACCAAAAAGAGCTCGGGCGCCTTATCACATTTTCATATAATATAAAACAAAGTCACTTCCCGCTGTCTGTCTTTCCCTATGTACGTGTAGATTTTTGAAACTACGCAATCAATTTTGATGCGGTTTTTTAATAGATTCACTTTAGTGCTTTGGTAACATGACTATAATGGTATTCACTAATAGGAGTAAGGATGTTTTTAGAGCTTTTGGCGGAGTATTATGAAGTAAGAGACGAATATGCAGTGTGACACATGTTTTCTTTTTTGAGTGAGCTACTGTTTACACAGTAATATTGGGTATACTACTAGGTAATAGACTAAGGTACTTTCACACTTCATTTTATTTGATTGCTTACACAATTTTCAGGATATTTTTAACCAATAATAAAAAGGTTGGGTGTCTTCGAAAAAATAGCAGCTCTTACGGTCTGACATAATTTATTGACTCACGGACTCATTTTTACCTTACAAATTTAGCATTATCTAAATGTTTAAATTTACAGCAAATGTTATAAAACAGACCTCATTAAAAACCACATAAAACTTAATAATCCTAAAGCGATGAGGGATACTAAGAAATAATGCGCCAATTGTAACTTGAAATATTTCTGCTCGGCCTGAGGGATTGTTTCTAAGGGGTCTTTAAATAAATACAAACGTATCCCCTTCACATAGTCCTTGACATATTCCTTCCATTTTAATCTTTCGATGTCAAAATTAAATATATGTCTGTCCGCCTCATTTAACTCCTTCAGTAGACTGCGTGTGTTTTTGTTACGAAACTTCCATTCGCGTACAGCGAAAAAGCTTATAGCTCCTGAGTACTTTCTGACCTTTTTGTAAATTGGTATTAATCTGGAAAATAATTCATTATTAATAATAAATCTAATGTAGAATGTCCTTAGTAGCGTACGGCATTCAGCCGGTGCGAAGCGCGCAGCGCGCAAGAGGGGCCCACTTCGGTGGGCGGTATGTCATGCGGGTTGCTCCTTGCACTTCACTGGATAGCAGAGTGGACTGTGGATTAACTCTCTTAGCTGTGTGGTCTGCTTCGGCAGACCAGCTGGGCCGTCGTGGTTGAATGCGCAAGCGATCTTTTGATGCCCCATTAAGACGGGTAAGGACGGTTGGGTTTTAATAGTAGTATTGGCTTATTTTAAGCTGGTGAATCCCACATAACCACCTGGTGGTGTGCGTCAATGCATTTAAACAACTTAAAAAATGGTTAAAAAAGGGTTTCTCTCTAGGTAGCTAAAATTTCTTACTTTTAGTAAACTAGCAACTCACCCTCGCTCGACCCTATATACGTTAGTGTACGTTTCTCAGAGATAAGATGTTTCGCTGCAGTAAAAACTATCCTAAATGTAAACTGGATATCCAGCTATCTTCACACTAAATTCAATCAAAATTTGTCAAGTCTCGTGATGCGGTTACAGACAGACGGACAAAAATACTAAAATCTATAGATTGTGCCTCGGTACTGATAATAATCACTATTTCAATTAGAATTGCAAAAAAAATTCTATGTACAAATCAGTAGGTATTATTGTTATTCTCAATATGACAAAATTGGGTGTTCGTATTTTAATACATAAATTACTGATTTTCTAACATTATAATAATTTGGATTTGGGTCACATTAGGGAAAACAAGAAAAGAAGAAAAGTTACGTTTCCTTTAAAAATTACTCACAAAGGTTTTTTCCCAATCAGTATCGCGGTGGTATCAACTATGATCGCTGGAATCCAATGTAGTATTAAAAAGAAAAAGTTGTATAAGTATTTTGAAGAAGTCATAAAAAACACCAATATCCCAATCACGTGTAAACTTTTAATGTCCAATCCAAATATTTTTATGTAATTCATGAGCGTGCCTACAAACGCATAAAATAAATGTAATAAATGTAAATAATATGGTATAACACCCCTTCCTTTTTTTTTCTTTTCCCTACCTTGCCTAGAATAGATCGCTCTCTAGCAGGCGCCTATTGTACTGTTTCTATAAAAACCTGTTTCTATTATGTCATATAATATAATGGTGTACAATAAAGTAATATATTTGATTTGATTTAAGTTTAGTCGACCCCAATCCGAGACTTTGCTTAACAGAGATTCGACTTCAGACATAAGTTTGTTCCGGCACTCGTCGACGTATCCCCGAGAAATATTAGCGCAGCCAGTGTACAAAACAACCACAGTCCTATCGTATTCATTGCGATGCAGAATTGCAATGAATGTTGAACTGGAAGCAAAGTTAGACTTCTTTTTAAGAACACTGGTATTTACATTACAAGACGCCGACGCGGCAGCCCAGGCTTGGTAGCATTCCAGCTTTCGACGGGAAGCCGTCTTGAAGGAACGACCAAACCAAGTCTGGGATTTGCCACTGATGGACACTGCAGAGAACGAAATAAACAGTTCCATACCCTGAAGTACCACATCGGTGACAGAGTCAGCAACGACGTATGGATCATCTAGTGATCTGGCGAGAAGCAAATCTGCCCCCATGGGTAGGATGCAAAGAATGACCGCATCCCGTCCCAATCCGCTGACATGTAGTGTTATACGCGGCGGCAGCCCACAAAGCGAGGCCGTGTTCAGCGCGTTCCTGGCACTGTACTCCGTACATGACAGTGGTCCGACGAACCAAGAGGAGGATCAACGGAGAACAGGTAGCCGGATGAGAGGTTAACAGAAGGTCCAACAGGGAAGATATATGATACTGTACACTAGGGATTCGCGTTGGCAAGGTGACCATTTGTGTCAGATCATATGCTAATTCGAAATCGTGAACAGATCTCCCTGCATGATCGGTGGTGCGTGATTCAAGACATTCGGCGTGATGGGCGTTAAAATCGCCGAGAATCACGATCTCTGCAGATGGGATCTGCTGCAGCACGGAATCTATAGCCATTTGCATGTGCTTAACGAGTCGGTCAGTTTCGGCATAACTGCTATGAGACCTATACATGCACGCGTACATTCGCGGATGGTTGTCTCAGTTTACACGTAGCCCGAGGATGAATAAGTCCTGCCCTTTAAGGCTGCCGAGGCGATGAGAGTAGATATCTTCTCTGATGTACACCCACACCCCATCCCGTATCCCGGTATAAAGGAATGCTCCACTTTATACCCCGGGTAAGAAAGGAAAGAGGTGTCAACTGGAGAAGATATTTGCGTCTCAGTAAGGAAGAGCAAGGCCAGTTTTACCTTTTCAAGGTGGAAGTGCACGGCATTCAAGTTGGAATTCGGCCTCCTTACATTGCAGAAGTCCACAGCAAGCGTGAAAGGGATAGCCTTATGTAGCTTGCTTCGTTTGTCCCGAACAGAAGACGAGAGCGCAAAATTGTCCTCCCAGAATTCGGAGAGGAAGGAAGGATGCGGAATGGGCCTCCGGGACTCTCACTTACCGAGGGAAACGCGACAGCTAAGCTGTCGCTTCACATCGTTCTTCTGTGAGAGAGTTGTACTTGTGCTGGTCCAATCGGCTGCTACCCAAAGGTAACAAGCATGGCACTATCGCTAGTTAAAAAACAACTTCACAATCCAACATACGCGCACAATGAACAGTACACATTACGAAATGCTCAACTAGAACCATAATATGTAGCTCAGTAAACACAGCGATTTGACCGATTTCCTTATTTATTAAGTCTGTAGTTTATAGGTTACCATGGAATACTATATACCTACAGTACGTTTTATATTGTAATGGAGAGTGTACTATCAAAACAGTGTGTTTTTACATTTTTTTAACTTTTGGAAATGCATTTACGCATATTACCTGTAGAAACCAGGTAGGTAAGTGGGGCTCACTGCTATAAAAGCTTAAACTACCCACTTAAACCCAAGAACCTATATTTTGTCTTGGGTGTAGCAGGATCGCTTAAACATTCGACCACGGCGCCTCTTAGTAACTTTCTTCTGTGATAACAGAGTAGACTGTTGACTGCCCCGCGGCTGTGTGGCCTGCTTTGACAGACCTGCCGGAGCTTCATAGTTAAACGTGTAAGCGACTTCCTGCGACGCCCCATTGAGACGGAAGATGGGTTCTTGGGTTTCAGTGGGTAGTACTGGCTTGTTTTCAGACGGTAAGCTCCACATAACCCCTTGTTTTCTACTAGTGGTATGCGTATTTATATATGTGTAAACGCTAATCATACCCCAAGTTACAAGATTCTGCTCCGATGATACATAATTGTATACAACTGGTGAATTATCAGCTGCGGAATGTTCATAATTTTCAGGAAAATCTTTGACGGTTTTCCAGGCTGCTGCTATAACTCCATTTATTACGTAGTCGCCTGGCACCAAATCGGTTATAAGTTGTGAATCACAGTGCATGACGTGAATGAGGCCTAAACTAGCTCCTACTACCACCTGAAATGTACAAACATGAGGACTTCAAGTGATCTGAACGCACTTTGGCTAAAACACTGTCCACTTCATAACTTCAAGACCACTGAAAAATAGTTATTATTTTTTTAGAAGAAACTGACATCCTTTTTGGGTTAACTCAGTACTTATATCTACGACCTTCAGAGTGGTAATCGATTGCCTCAACTTGTTATAATGACATTCATATATGTATTATGTATAATGTATACATTATGCAATGTAGCATGCTATATATAGCATGCTAACACTTTCAATATATTTATAACTAGGGATTTAGCGCGAGCGAATCCGCGGGTTCCGCAAGTTAAATAATATTTCTAAAATAAAAGTAGTCTTAGTGACTTCTTATTACATTAGCTATCTGCGAGTGAAAGTCCCGTCAAAATTGGTCCAGTCGTTTTAGAAATTAGCCGGAACAAAAAGACAGGCAGACTGACAAACAGACAAACATTTTAAAAATAGATTTTTTAATGTTCATACCGTATATAGTACTTTTATATGAATTTAGTGAAAAGCTGTTAATATAAATTAAAAACAGATTTCAATTTCAATTTTATTTATGTATAGATATTATATTATATATAAATAAATATTTAACTAACAGTATATCACTACACATATATAACTTTGAATACATACATATTATAAATATAAACACCCATGACTTGATTACAAACGTCGCTCCTCGCTTCGTGCTCAACAAATGGATGCCACCTGCGGGACTCGAACCAGCAGTCGCAAATAGGTGTATTAAGATAGCAGTGAAAGGTTAGCAGAATCAATCGAAACATACATGGTATTTTGTAGCTAATTAGTTGCTAAAACCCCGATTTTGTTGCTTTAACCGATTTCGAGAAAAAAAAGCAGTGAACTCACGAATTCGGCAAGAATTAAATCAAATTATTACGTCAGAATTTGTTGCTAATTTGTTGCTGGAAAATACTATAAGAAAATTTGAAAAAAACCCTACAATTGATTAGACCTGCAGACCTGTAGCTATGTCCATACTATCTTAATATACAGTTTTCTTAACAAGACGATGGCATAGATTTTGTTGCTGGTCGGAAATGACATCAGCACACCCCAGAGAGCCAGCAACAAAATAGAAACTAAAAATCTGCTACACCTGAAGACCTCTAGACATGTTCATACATGTGTAAGAAACCGCATGTTAAGATAGCATGAACGTGGTTACAGGTCTGCAGGTCTAACCAATTGTAGGGTTTTTTCAAATTCCTTTACGCTGTTTTCAGGCAACAAATTAGCAATAAATTCTGACGTATTAATTTGATTTAATTCTTGCCGATTTCGTGAGTTCACAGCTATCTTAACGTTAAGCTTGCATTAACTCTTTTTTCTCGAAATCGGTTAAAGCAACAAAATCGGGGTTGTAGCAACTAATGAGCTACAAAATACCATGTTGTTTCGATTGATTCTACTAACCTTTCACTGCTATTCAAGTATTCGCGTAAACCTAAGAAAGTACTATTTCACTGCTATCTTAACACACCTGCCGCAAACAGGGTCACTTCAAACTCAGTCAAACGTTTATTGTATACTCACACCCGTAGGTCCGTATAGATTATCGATCCATCCTGGCAAAGGTTCACTCGCCGTCGAAATCACTATAAGAAGGAAATTGATACAATATTATCATAATCCAGCCGTTTTGTAAAGCCTGCCTGATAGTAAACTCATAGGAATATTATAATAATAATTTAGAAGGACTGTATTAGCGAGACTTTTGTTTATTTAAATAAGACTAAGTATTACATTGTATATATATACATGAATTCTATTGTTTTTAAGCGTTGTCCATCTAATACTGAATACAATGTGTAAGCTTCTGCCAAAAGCTTGCGTCGTCTAAATATTTTTTACATCGTTCTGAATTAGTGCTTGACTACGTTCCACCTGATGGTAAGTGGTAACGCAGTCGTAGATGGTAAGTCGCAACTATTTCAGTAGCCACCTATTCACTTTTGTCTTGAAGACATCCATATTGAAATCGGACGGAAACACGAACGTCGGCAGGTTGTTTCAATCCTTAGCCACAGTATAATAAATAACGAACTAAAACGCTTCGTCCGGATGGGTGAAATATCCACGACATAAGAATGGAGACCAGCTGTTCGTCGCGTCGTGAGATGATAAAAATGGGGTGGGGAATTTAATCTGTTGGCAACAATACGTTGGTGATCGAGGTTTTGTAAGTTATTTTTTACCAGCGTAGGGTCATCAATAAACCTCTGCGTAAGCCGCTCAATCGAATCTAAGGCTGATAGATGGCATTTTACAGCATCAGTACATATGAATGTAACTACAGTATTCCACACACAACCAGACTTGAGCTTTATATAAATCAAGAAGCTGTCTCGGTGTGAAATACTGTCGGACCTTTGCGAGGATGCCAACTTTCCTAGCTGCTACTTTAGCTGACTCGATGATGTTCATGTTGGAGCTAGTCTCCATCCCCAACAGCTGCAGACGATTAGTGTATTCCAGAAGCAAAATTCTGAAAGTAGGAGTCAAAGTAAAAGGACTCCTTTTTATGGTTAACAAACACGCCTGTATTTTGGTGGCGTTGAAACTCACAAGAACCGCTCTACCATCCCCTCTCTTTCGGACAGAATTTGGGCCTTAGGTCAGGTATCTCTCCGTCTGCGTACTCATAGATACCGGGTATAAGCAGATCGTTGATATGTAGCAGGAACAAGGTTGCAGAGAGGACAGACCCCTGAGGAACCCCTGAGGTGGTCTCTAAGGGTTGTGATGAACAACTGTCAACCACAACTCTGAGAGGTCCCCAGTCAACCAGCGAAACCCATATTGTCGATCACTGATGAGATCATACTGTTTAAGGTATGCCATTAGACAATTGTTAAATACATGCTCCATTATCTTGCAGAGTATGGAGTTAATTGAGATCGGACGATAAATGGTAGGGTCAGCACGGCTATATTTCTTGGGCCCTGGTTGCACGTAAGCAAGCTTCCAGGATTTTGGTACTATTCCAGTCCTAAACGAAAGGCGGTACAGACGTGTCAGTATCACTATAACACTATCGCTGGTATACCATCACGACCACTGGCTTTATTCATATCTAGACGTCACCAAACTCTCTCTGCTTCCTTATTTGTTTTGGAGATTTCAAGCATTGAGATTCCGCAATGAGGTAGATGTGGTGGAGTAGCATTGCCAGAGTCTAGAAATTAATTATGGGCAAAATGAGAGGCAAGTAAAGACGCCAGGGATCCGTCAGATTTTACCAGCAGTGGCAGTGAAGGCCGACAGAAGTTCGTCTCGACCGCTTTGGTAAGGGACCAAAAAGCTTACCCACAAAGCATTTCATAATAAAAAATAAATAAATCTATTTACCTATGGAAGGTCTAAACACAGCTACCGGAAGTCCTTTAGAATGTTTCTGAACTAAGTCCTCTGCTACCCACTTGCTATAAGAATATGTGTTGGGGTGTTCGCCTAGTAATCTACGAAAAAAAAAAATTTCGAATTATTGCTTGTTGATTATTTTGGACTTATTCCTGGGCTCCGCACACGTATTTCAAATGAGTTTTTGAGCATGTAATAGTTAACTAGTCTCAAACAAACATGTTTTCTGGCACAGGAAATAAATATGTTGGGACACATATTAACCACACAGCACGCCACAGCCACATCTAGTTCCGTACTAAGCTAAGAGGCTTGTTTTACGGACACCAGATAGTTAATACACATAATATCTAACTTTAAATACATAAATACATATTATAAATTTAAACACCCAAGACTGAAGAATAAACCCCAGCGGGACCCGAACACGCGACCGCTAGTGCAAGAAGTAGGGTTACTACATACTGAACCTAACGTGACGTCATAAATGTCATCGAGCTCCAGAATATGAAACTGCTTCACTTGGTTTGTAAAATATGCTATCATGGTTCCAAATTAGTTATTAATGTCTTTTTTGCGCCAGCGGTCGCGGGTTCGAGTCCCGCTGGGGGCATACATTTGTTGAACTCTGGTGTTTGTTCTCCACTTATGGGTGTTTATAGTTATAATATGTAAGTATTTAATGTTATACGCGTAGTATTTCAACTATCTAGCATCCGTAACAGAAGCTTCCTTCGTAGCTTACCACGAAACTAGATGGCGCTGTATGTAAAAACGTCCCAACTTAGTTATTTATTTATTTATAATATTTATCTAGACTTGAATAAATTAAGAAATGGTCGAATATTCATACAAATTACTTACCCTGGTGTTATGTTCTTCAAAATATTCTCGTCTATGTTCTCAACTAGGTCAATGAGCATTTCTCCGGAAACGGAACTGCTGTAGATCTTCTCGTCGATCTCATTTAAGTTACAGTTACTAATAAAAATAAAAGGTATTATTACTTTAAATAAAGTAAAAATTTCATCAATTTAAAAGTGTAGGTTAGGTTACCCTCATGTTACTTTCTTTTTTATCTCGGGCGGCGACTGAATCAAGAAATTCCGTAACGAAAATAAAACCTAACACGCCCCGATTTCTCCGTCGTCTGTAGGCCGATTTCAAAAATTTTTGTTCGGTGGGGTATCGTTCCGAGGGGGTCCCATTGTCACCAAGTCACATCTGATGATGGCATCCCAGGGAAATCGAGGGCAATTCTTAAACTTTATAGTATATGTTTCTTATTTCAGTTACCATAAACCTATAGCCATATTCAATGATAAAAAATCTTGAATAACGTACGTCATGTCTTGTAAGATAATAAAAATATTTTAAACGATATTAACTTCTCATTTATTCAATAAAAGAAAAAAAATGTTATCTTATCGGTCACCACACTCAAAAAGTGTAACTTGAATTAAATATCAAAGAAAAAAAATACTGCATAAATAAAAATAAATAAATAATTATAATTGCATAAGTTGATAAAAAATGCTATGCAATAGCTGTACTGCAGCAGTGTCCGAGTGCCACACATTTAATTTTTTTTTACTTCTATTTATACGAACAATTGACATTTAAAAAAAACTAATTTTGGATTTTTTCCTAGGTTTAGTCTAGTTTTGATTTTCGACAATTCGAATGCATTACAGTAATCATTGAAAGTCTCGTCTGCAAAACAAATCCGAAAAGTTAGTTTTATCTATACATATTATGATTTAAAAAAAATTAAATTTCATTTAATTTTTCTATTTTCAATTTGTTGTTTTTTTTTTGTTTTACTTAGTTATTTAATTTAATTTATTTTATTAATTAGGATTTTTTGTTTTATTTTATGTCATACAAATGTTGCGTTTACCTTTAATTGGTGTATAAAAGATGACCCTTTATTTTTTTAACTACTATTTTTTAAACATTATTACTTTTATAACACTGTTGGTAATTATATCTAAATAAATAAATAAATAAATGATTCAAATTGGAGTGTGTTTTTTTTCAAATAACAGCATTTCACTAAATGCATATGAAAGTATATATACGGTACTAAAATAAAAAATAATAACAATTTTTTAAATTTTTGTCTGTCTGTGTGTTCATTCCGACTAACCTCTGAAACGGCTGAACCGATTTTGACGGGACTTTCACTCAAAGCTAGCTAATGATATAAGGAGTAACTTAGTCTACTTTTATTTAAGAAATGTTATTTTTTTTAATTAGCGAAGTCCGAGGCGTCGCTTGCGCTAAACCTAAAGCTAGTTTAAAATGAAACATGTACCTGTAAGCGGTAGAAATGTGAACAAGAGCACGAAGCTTGGTACACGCTCGTGCTAGCTGAAGCATTTCTCTCGTCCCTCGAATATTGATTTCTACAGCTTTTTTTAACGCCTCATCAAAGCGCACGGTTGCGGCGCCGTGGAAAATAAACTCCACCTAGGAAATAAACGAAATATAAAAATAATAGCTTCCACAATGATATATGAATATAATGTACTCAAAAGATAAATAACCTATATCTAAGAGAAGGTAAAGATATAATTATAAAACAAAAATATTGGAGACTTTAACATACTATCTAGTTCCATGGTAAGCTACGAGACATAATAATAATAATACTCTTTATTGTACATCAACAGAAAATATATATAAACATAAACAAAGATGTACAGCAGGCGGCCTTATCGCTTAAAGCGATCTCTTCCAGGCAACCAAATACAAAAGAAAGGGTGATAGATCATAGAAGTGGTGGGCGGTGTACTTGCTACATTTGAATTTGATGTACTTACTTTTACGGTTCTAATACATAAATGAAATAAACATATACATACTAAAATACGTACAATTATATACATACATATACATCATACATATGTACATACATACATACATACATACGTACGTACATTCATACAACCAAACAAACAAAAATTAAAAATACAAATAAAGCATTACATTAATATGTTATGAATACCAGATAGTTACGTAGCAACATTCATATACTTATTAGAGCGAGCGAAACGAGCCCTAATAAGGTACCTATCCCACAACTGGAGCATTTTGCTGTTCCTTTAACTAAAAAACTATCACGCCTATAGATTTGTACTTTAACACAGTAATTTTAATTCATATCTAGATGTGTCATCTGTAACAAATATATTATTTTATAACCATTAAATAAGATGTACATTAACATTGTACTATGAACGCCATCTGTTAGAAAACCAAAGTAATAATTTAAAAAAAAACTGTCTTAAAAATTATTACTCGTTAGAAAAACTACGTGAGCCCTCACAAAGCTCAGCTTTTTGCTAGTGAAGTAATATAAGCAGCAATGTTGTTTTCCCAGTCAATGGAACCGAGAAC
Source organism: Boloria selene (assembly GCA_905231865.2). Lineage (NCBI taxonomy): Eukaryota > Metazoa > Arthropoda > Insecta > Lepidoptera > Nymphalidae > Boloria > Boloria selene. Next base: position 5,138,210 of record HG993161.1, on the reverse strand, counting down.
TGAGAAATTAAATCCATCATATTTTGTCTTAAATGCTAATGGGCTGGTGTGGGACAGTATAACAACATTTATTCTTAAATCGCTAAAACTTTTTTGTCTTCAGACTTCAACCCTCTTTAACGTCCTACTGCTGGGTACGAGCCTCTCTAAGTACGAGAGGGATCAGGCTGTAGTCCACCGCGATGGCCTAGTGCGTGTTGGCGGACTTCACATGTCTTTCGATATCTTGCTAGGATTTTTCAGATATGCAAGTTTCCTCATGATGTTTCCCTTCACCGTAAGGCAAGTGTTAATCATGATAGAAATGATTCGCACATGAAAATATCAGAGGTGTGAGAACCGAATTTGAACCCGTATCACTCGTTACCATTGGGATACTACTCTCTTAAACTTTCTTACTTCTTCAATAACTCAGGTCTCGAATTTGTGCTTATCTAACGATGTTTTTGAGCACCCAATTTCAAAAATTGTTGGATGGAGAACTGTGTCAATAACTAAGGATCTATTTTTGTTCTGATCTGACTATCTAGGTATAATACTCGAAAAACCAATTAACGAGAATCTTATTTCTTATTTGGATAAGCATGGTTTACTTGCCAGTAACAAATTTGGTTTTAGACCTGGCTGATTACTTGGTGTTAAGGGAATTGCACTTTACCTCTTTAGAAGTTACCTTACAGTCATAACTCAAGCTTTTTTAATAATTAAAAATGTCAGTGAACCTCATATATGGAGTACCTCAAGGTGTTATACTGGGACCCAACCTTAAAATACCTAATGCCGATGACACCGCGCTACTTGTACAAGGTAGCAACTTTAATAGGAACACATGAGTGTAGTTAACAAAACATAGCTATTCCACAAGAGTGGTTGTTTTTTAACCTAATAACCTAAATAAAACTCAATTTTTAACATTTGCCCTCAAATACATCGTACCCCGAAAGTTTTTCTCTGGCACAATCATATGTCATCATATTTCGCTCTATTTCTTTTCATTGTTATAATTTTAATTTATTTTTGTATTTTTTTGTTTAATTAATTTTCTTAATCTGTTACTTTATTTTAATATGTGTAGGTCTAGTTTATGCTTGCGAGATGGTTGTTGATAACTGTTTATATGTAGTAGTAGTAATGTGAAGCTTCGAAAAATAGTTTATTGCTCCGGATTTAAATTAATTTTCGTACAAATCTCCATGTATATTCTAAATGATAAATAAAGTTTGTGACATAAACAACATACTGCCAGTTTCTATAACCTATCTACCGATAGACCGGTAGATACTTTCATACGATTTTGACAGGTTGTAACTTTTGATGTGTCAAAATTGTATGAAAGTAACTACCGATCTATCGGTAGAAAGGTTGTAGAAACTGGCAGTTAATCAACAGATAAACAAGAATCACCTCATTTATAAGCTTGCTTCTGTCCGCATCACTCATGCCCATGTTGATTTGGCCCATATCACCTTCAACAATCGCGATTTTGTGGAAAAAATCTGGCACTTTCTTTTTTAATTCATCATATATCTGAAAAATTTAGAAGTAAACTTTAAAATATAAAAGTTATTTAAATAAAATTAGATAAATTATAAATAAATAAACTAATATATAAACTCTGGACTTGAACCCAAATCTTCGGTCCGGTAACCGATCTAAATTTAAAAATAAGTGACAAAATTACTAGTAAAACATACCACATCATCAAACTGCTCTTGTAATCTCTCTTTTGTATTTTTATTTTTCTTAGGTCTAATAAATAAGTACAATGTTTTAATGTTTGGACACGATCTGCAATAATATATAATAAAAATAAAAATAAAATATGTTAGGACATTATTACACACAGCGCCATCTAGTTCCATGGTAAGCTACAAAGAATCTTGTGCTACGGATACCAGATAGTTGATACACTACATATATAAGTTTAAATAAATACATAATATAAATATAAATACCCATGACTGGAGTACAAACATTCGTGCTCAAGAAATGTATGCCCCCAGAGGGACTCAAACCGGCGCGGACCGCTGGCGCAACAAGTAGGGTCACTATAAACTGAGCCATCGTGTCGTCAAATAATATATACATTAATAATGTTCTCCGACGGATTCCAGCTGCGGCGGCCAATCTCATTGAGACTGGCCAACTGCACAGGAGATATTATAGTGCACTCTGTATTCCTGGCGGGACAACTTCTCGATACGGCCAGTGAAAGGCTTTAGACCGACGGCTTTACGTGCTGTCTGAGGCATGGGGGTGACTTACCGCCAACTTCCCAATTCCGAGCTGTTGCTGAGGCTTACTAAACAGTTCTTTCAGAAAATGACTCAATAATTACTTGGCACGACCCAGGACTCGAACCCAGGACCTCTCGATGTATATGCTAGTGCACTACACCACCGAGGCAGTTAGTATTGACATGGTAACACGCTCGGATAACCGAGTGATACGGTTACAAATCCGGGTCTCGCACTTCAGATATTTTCATGTGCGAATCATTTCTAACATGATTACCACTTGTGTAACCTACTTACTAGGCCAGCGTGGTGGACTATGGCCTGGTCCTCCGCGTGTTGAAGGAAGTCTCGTGCCCAGCAGTGGAACATTAAATAAAAGAGGGTTGAATATAATACAATATCTCTTCAAAAACAATTAAGTACGTATTAATGAGTGACTCACCTTAATAGCTTTTCCACCAAGAGTTTTCCCAGAAAACCGGTTCCACCGGTTACAAATATTGTTGAATCAGAAAACATTTTCTGTATCTGAGATTCTTCTGAGCCTTCCATTGTGTTAATATAATTGTTTCTTACGTATGTTTGTACGTTAGTCTAAAAATCAATATACACAAGTTAAAGCACAAAAGTTTAACGTTTGCCTACTAACCTAATTTTGGAATGAAAAAAAATACCCACTTTTACCATTTTAAGTTTTCCTGTGGAAATGAAATATTTGTAGGAATTAAAAAGTATTTTAAGTTATGAACCGAACAATAAATTATGGTTACAAAAAATTTGGTCAAAATCGGTTCGGTAGCTCCGATACAATATACATAACTGAACATACACAAACAAACAAAAAAAAATTGTTTTGATGTCTAAATTGTTCCAGTCATCATTTTTAAATAAAATTCGTGTACAGTTGTACTAAGTTACTGTTTTATTATATACTAGCAATTCTCGCGGCTCCGCACGCGTTCTAACCAATAAAAACATAGGGATTGTTAATAGAATAATTTTTATAATTTTTTTATTATATTTTTAATGTTATAATTTTTTGTGCGATCGCTGCTAATCATAAAGTGCTAAAGGGCTTAGCGCTTTTTTTTCTGAATGTCGAGTGTTGTTGGCCCTACTGGCCTTTACAGCGTATTATATAACATACTAGCTGTACCCGCGGCTTCGCCCGCGTTCATTTTTTTAATTGCTAAAAAAATCGCGGTAAAAAATAAGGGTTGATCGAAGAGTAGAAAAATAGGGTTGTATGTATTTTTGTATGTTGTATCATAAAAAAATAAAAACTAAATGTCTAAAAAATAAAAATAAAAATTTAGGGGTGGACTACCCTTAACATTTAGGGGGATGAAAAATAGATATTGACCGATTCTCAGACCTACTCAATATGCTCACAAAATTTCATGAGAATCTGTCAAGCCGTTTCGGAGGAGTATTGGAACGTAAATTGTGACACGAGAATTTTATATATAAGATTATAATATAATCCTAACCGAGTCAAATATGAACATTACATATTTTGTGGAAAATATAATTTAAAATTGACATTAATATCGGTATAGAGACCAAATGTTATTAGATTATTTTTCGGTCGGTCTGTCTGTCTGTGACCGCATCACGAGAAAACCGCCAGATGGATGTGGATGAAATTTGGTATGATGATAGCTGGTTACCCGGGTTAATACATAGGATACTTTTTACTGAGAGAAAATATCTCATTTCTGAGAAATCTCAACTAACCGTTACAAACCGGCTATAAAACATCACACGGTATGTGAAATCTATTTTGTTTCCGGTCTTTAAAACGCGGACGGAGACGCGAGTAATGCTAGCAATAAAATAAAACCAAAATTTACCTTCAAACTAATCTTGAAGAAAATCGAACACTGTAAAATAAGCTGAGATGATATTTATACCAGTATGTCAACGGCGGAGTATCGACTACGAAGAATTTCTAAATATGTAGTTTTATAGTGGACACTAAAAAATTTGCATTGACCTAGCATTTGAATTAAATAATTGAATTTCAAATTCAGCACTTTTATTATTTCTACTAACAAAGAAATATACTTAGTTTTATTATATAAAAAATAAAGTAAAGTTAGTCTGTTTTTACGTTTAATTAAGCTACTTTCATTCGCTCGGGTTCATCCCTAGATTTAGGGGTCGTTCAAGTATTACGTAACGCAAATTTTGAAAATTTTTGACCCCCTCCTCCCCCTATGTAACGCGCCGTAACGTCTTCCTGACCCCCCCCCCATCCATAAACGTTACGTAACACCCAACAGAAAATTTTTACCCAAAATTTTATGCTGCACAAACTACCGAAAAGTCGCTAAATTACTTTTGTTATTGTTTTAATCGCGTTTGCGGTAGTAATTATTAAATAAAACAATAGATTTCTAATTCGAAATTCATGCGTATTTTATTTATTCATATATTTATTTAATAAATAATCACACATAATTTAATAAGCATTTGCTTAAGATTCAAATATGTATATTAAATGGGATCAAAGTCCTAATAAACATTTTCTTCAGATTAGTATTTTTTTTAATAAAAAAACAATGCTATGTAACGCGTTGTTCAAAGCCCCCTCCCGCCCTTGTAACGCATCGTTACGTTTTACAAGATACCCCCTCCACCCCAAACTGCGTTACGTAATACTTGAACGCCCCCTTAGCGCAAGCGAAGCTGTGGGTTCCGCTAGTTAAAATAGTAGCCTAAGTTACTCCTTATAACTGTTTCCAAAATTAGCCGGAACAAACAGACAGACAAAAATTAAAAAAAATTTTTTTTTGATGTAAGTAGGCATATATAATTTCATATTATGCTGATTTGATATTAAAAACAGAAACTTCAATTTTATTTATATGTATAAGATATAGATGTGTAATATGTATATGTCAATTTACAGCAAATATATTTTATATAAATGAATTACTTAGTTGTGTTGTAAAAAACCGTAAAGATAGGTGACAAAGGGTGAAGCTTATTTTAATTTTAAATTTCAGTCATATCCGTTTGGTTATGTAAAACATTGATAAAAATATGTTTCAACTAGCATTACCTCCGGCTTCGCCCGCGTTCATTTTTTTAATCGCTACTAATCTTTATTCGATCACTCGCAATCGGTCGATTGCTTGCTCGACTGTCGATTGCCCGAAAATTCTCCAAAATTACTCCAGCTATTTCAGAACCCATCGTTAATATACTCCTGAGCCGCCCGGCTACCTCTCCCGCTCTTGGCTCCCCTCCCTCTCTCCATTGCCCGCTATGCTGCGCTTTATTTTATATTATTATTTTGTTTAGATTAAAGTTTTTAAATTCGTAAATGGAGTGTCCTGTCAGTACTATCGTAAAAGTTATCTACTAACTATTAACTAACTCCCTGCGAAATTTGAAGCTTATTTACACAGTTATACTTTGGTTAATATGGCGTCTGCGATTTGTCTGTCAGAATCATGAGAATTTAACAAAATACTCAACAATCCAAATTTTGCGGATATATGTTGTCGACTCGAAATCTTTATTTTTTTTTGTTTTATTATTCAGGTGAGTTTTCGATCGAGTCTACCGTACCCATTGACGAAATTATTAATATAGATTATATCTACAGATGTATACATATACTTGCATCTATGATTAAGACGGGCTGTTGCCGCAACTCGACGGCTAGCGCCTATTTTGCGTGTCTTAACCCAAATCCTTGGTGGTGAAGGTGCTAGCATGTACACTCGCACGTTCAGTTTCAATTAACCGGTCATTCTACTTCGTTTTCTGGGTGGTGCTTACAAGGAACCTCTGAAGCCTCATCGTATAGTTGGAATATAATTATTAGTAATTTACGAATGAATGATTATAAAATATTATTTGTATAAGTAATTTTTAATAAAGAATTTAGATTATTCTTAGACTAGACTTAGCGCGAGCGAAGCCGCGGGTTCCGCTAGGTATGCTAATAAACCTTACTCTTGAATCACTCTATCTATTAAAAAAACCGCATCAAAATCCGTTGCGTAGCTTTAAAGATCTAAGCATACATAGAGACAGACAGACAACGGGAAGTTACTTTATTTTATACTATGTGTATTGTGATAAAGCGTCTTTTCTGCGTTTTTCGGAAAAGCTATAAAAATTGAGAATGTGAAGTCTTGTAATTTTTATTGACATCCAGATAGGTTAGAGCATTTAAAAGCGGTAGTACACATTGGTAAGACGAAACATTGATATATGTAACCATATTTACTAAAGATAAAGAGCTAAAAAAGCCCTTCAACTTTTTGGGTCAAACTATAATACATATACAAACATACATGTCGTATGTCAGAATACAGCAGCAGAAAAAACTTATTCGATTAATATAAAAATATCAGTCATAATGTTAAGTCATCGTCGTCAAACATCTGTATTATTTCTTATTATTTCTCTATGACTTATGTAAGTAGATTTAGACATTTGACAGATGCATTTTTATAAATGTATTTTAATTATATTTACAATTTTACATGACCATAAGGCCCAAAAAAATCCTGAATTGGTGCTTTCCAATAGCTTAGAAACGCCTCGCCCGAACTCTATTGGTTTGATTTTTATAGTTAAAATTAATAATACGTCTGAGGAAAATGACTATGAAGTAGAAGTTACACCGGATCAGTGTTGTCTCATCCAAGATGGAGACGTGGACTGTAATTCTGTAAACATATTGAGTGGTTGTACAGATTTTATACCAAAAGGTATAAATTAATACCTTGAATACCATACCATAAATTGAATACCTTTAATTAAATATACAGCTATTGAGGATATTTTATTTTGGCTAAGTTTGTGTTGTGATCCTAGTTGCTGTGCAGGTTCTACTCCTGCTGGGAGTTTTCATTTGATATCAATGTTTGTAGTATATATTTGTATTCAATTTTATATATTATGTGCAGTTTATCAATTATATCCATTATATAAGGAACTAGCTGGTGCTGTATTTGAATATCCTAATAAAAAGAAGCATTAAATTGTTGATTCTAAAATCGATTCAATTTGCTTTTCAGAACTTGTATAATATACTTTATAAATATAAGATCAGTAAGTAATAAAACTATATCTTTTAATGTATTTCATTGTTGCAGGTTCAACCAAAATATTAAAACTGATCGCACCTCTATTAGATACCTACGATCGAAAAGGTCGATGCATTGTTTACGTTGATTCAAAATCAAATGATGGTCAAAATAAGCGCAACATTGTAAAAATAAATTTCGATACAAGCATTGCAAATGAAATGGATCTTCCAGCTAACTTTAAACATTGTAGAAACTTAGACGAGGATCCATTAAACGAATGTAAGCCTGTGAATTGCGACATATACTATAATGGGAAAAAAACCTATTTTAGTAGAAAATTTAAAAGATGTATTGAAGTGCCTCCCTGTGTTTCTGATTTAGATTATCCTTCAGTAATGTATAATCCTAATACAAATGCTTGCTTTGAAGACTCAGTAAATGAAGATGATTTGAAGTTAATTAGAAAAAAACATGGGAAAAGCAGAAAAAGTAAAGACATTTATATTATTGGGAAATTTGAACCTAATGTTACTGAATTCATTGATATAATTGACCTACCTGAAGCAACTTTAAAGCCACAAATAAATCAAAATAAGCACCAGTGTAATAAAACTGATAATTTCAAGAGCATTATAAGACGGTATCTGAAAAACAATAAATGGACATTACTTATCTTTAGTTTAGTTATTACTGTGCAATGTTTCTTGATTTGTACAATGATGTACTGTTTAACAAAAACTTGTGATTGCCTGAAAGAAAAAAAAGTTGTTCGAAAGTTCTTCAACTACCGACAAGATGTGTCAGTTACTACCCCACTGATAGGCACCAGTAATATTGAAACAGAAACGGATTACCAATTTGTCAGTGAGTCTAATGTTGAGCAAAAAATAAAATGTTACAAAGCTTGTAAGAAAGAAAATAGTAATGTCAAAATGAGTATATCTGATGATATACTTTCGAAATGCCTGAATAGACGTGACTGGAAGAAATTTAAATCTGAAGCGATTAATGAATGCAAAGTAGAGAATAAAAACTTTTTACAAGATATTAAGAATAGTATACGTGATGAAAGAGATAAAACGATGAATGAAAATAAAGTCGATTACAAAGACGAAATTGTTAATGCTTATAACAAAGAGAAAATGGATATTGTGAATAAGGAAGACAAAAATAATGAATATATTGATAATAAAGATGTAGAAGCTAATGTATCATCTGAAAAAGAAATTAAATGTCATAGCTATAACTGTTGTAATGAAGTGTCGAAATTTTCACCTAAACCAAAAGATTGCTATAAAGCTGAAATAAACAAAAACATTACTAAATCAATTTCGATGGAAAAAGGTGCCCAAGCATATTTCTCCAACGATTCAATTGATGATTTTCTATCTGAAAGAGGCGTTATTTATTTAGCTGGTGAAAACGTATCAAAATATACATTTTCTAACGATTCCAATGATATGAAACCCTCGTCGAGTAAAACGTCGAAAAATTTTATTAAAAATGTTCTTTCTTTACTACATAAGAAGTCCAAACAAAGTTCTTCATCAGATCCTGGAAAAAATAAGGAAGTCCATTTGATTCACATGTCGAAAGCCTCCGTATGTTCTTCGAGCAACGATTCAAATTGTATGGAAACTTTAAAAAGAAGTGATTCGAGAACTTCGTTTTAATTTGTAACATTTTTACTTGAGTTTGTTTTAGGTATTAAAATACTTTAAAATAGCTCGTACTTTATTAGGACCAAGTGTCTTCGTGTATATAAAAACAATGGTTTATCATGGTTTATGTGTGAATGGTAAGTTGGACAAGATTTTTAAAAAGTTGTGGTTTCCACTAGAAATTGCTGTCAAGTAAAAATAACTTCTTTCACATTCACTTGCAAAATAATACCAGAGATAAATTTTCATTTATTTTCAATTTAAACAGCAGCTAGAAGAAGAAAGTTTATGAGGAGAGAATCATGTAACAATATTTCGCATACAACAATATCAGACATGCAGGACCTAACACTTGAACCTAACAGTACACCAATCGGGTAACGCGTTTCCTTGGGAACCAAGTTAAGCGGATTCAAGTCTCAGGTTCTGCTCCAATATTTTACACAAAATTATATATCTATACTACTTTAAATACACTAACTTTATGCACTTATAATTTAATCTCTTATATATAAAATTCTCGTGTCACAATTTTCGTTCCCATACTCCTCCGAAACGGCTTGACCGATTCTCATGAAATTTTGTGAGCATATTGAGTAGGTCTGAGAATCGGCCAACATCTATTTTTCATCCCCCTAAATGTTAAGGGAAGTCTACCCCTAAATTTTATTTTTATTTTTAATGAGGTTGATTAGCAATTAAAAAAATGAACACGGGCGAAGCCGCGGGTACAGCTAGTTATTTTATATATTTTTAAAATAATATTAAAAAAACAGCGAAGGGTTCTATTCAATTTCATTTCCTATGGGGCAAGTTGGACAAACACATGGAGGGCATAGTGTAGTACTTGGTTCCGTTGGCATGGTAACGTAGCGTTCTGGCGTCACCTGTAATATAAATAATAATAAATATCACTACATAGTATAAAACAAAGTCGCTTTCTCTGTCCCTATATCCCTATGTACGCTTAAATCTTTAAAACTACGCAACGGATTTTGATGCGGTTTTTTTTAATAAATAGAGTGATTTAAGAGGAAGGTTTATATGCATAACTAGCCGATCCCGCGGCTTTGCCTGTGCTAAATCTAGGAAAAAGCCCAAGCGAAGCGAGGGCGAGTCGCTAGTTTTAATATAAAAAAGTCTAGTAAAATCGGTTCCAGCTAACACATTATGTCCTCCTACCGATTATAGCCACTGTGGGTAATCACATTGAGACTAGCCAACTGCAGGATATACTGCACGAGTGTACGCGCAGACCACAAGTGCACTCTCTATTCCTATCTCTCTCATACTGCGATGGGACGACTGTTCGACACGACCAGTGAGAACTAAGACGCAGGACCGACATGCTCTCCGAGGCACGGGTGACACATAGCCAACTTTCTAACTCCGAGCTGTTACTGAGGTTTACTAAGCTAAACTAAGCCCGACCCGGCACTCAAATCCTGGACGTACGACTGTACATGCTAGCCACTTCACCACCAAGGGCTTGGGTGACACATACAATGTGTATATGTAGATGCAAGTAAATCTATACATTTGTAGATATAATGTGTAACAGTGTATATAATATTATGTTACTTATATTTCATGGCGAGTTTCATCAAAATACGTCTAGCCGTTTTAGAGTAAAAGGAGTAAAACCTTACATACATACATAATATATAATATGTAAATATGTTAAAAATATTTCAAGTACATATTTGAAATTCCAAATATATAATATCGAATTTTCTAATTAATTTGTTTTTGGCCAAGTCATAAAGAATTACCTTAAGTTTTGCGAAGTGAAGGTTTCCAAACAACTTGAACTTCGATATCGGCCCTCTTGTAACACATTCACACTGAGATGTGAAAATGTATATTATATTAAAAAACTTAGCAAACGTAACGTATAACATAAGTTTAAATAAATTAAACGTTTTTTATCTTTTTTTATAAAATAAGAGTAACCTAAGTTACTCCTTATAACATTAGCTATCTGCGAGTGAAATTTACGTCAAAAACGGTCCAGCCGTTTCAGAGATTAGCCGGGACAAACAGACAGACAGAACCATTCTACTCGACATTGGCGTAGTAATTTGTGCCCAAATGGCACGCCTAAAAGCCACAGAATAAAGAACATGAACAGACAGACAGAAAATTTTAAAAACAATTTTAGAAATTGATGTTTTGGTGTAAGTACGGTATATACTTTCATATTATGCATTTAGTGAAAAGCTGTGATTTTGAAATTATAAACAGACACTTCAATTTTATTTAAATGTACTGATAATAGAATCCCTCTTTATAACAAAAACTCTACGAACCTCTTGTACCAAATTTATTTATTAACTAGCGACTCCTTACTTTGCTCGTATTGGTCTGAACCTTTCGATTTTTCAGATGTTTTATTTATGGGTTTTCTTTAAATAAATATGTTGGGACCTTATTACAACAACGCCATCTAGTTCAGTGGTAAGCTGCGAGCCTTGTGTTACGGATTCCAGACAGTTGATATACTACACATATATACATTTTAAATACATACATATTATAAATATAAACACCCATGACTGGAGTACAAACATTCGTGCTCAACAAATGAATGCCTCCAGCGAACCCGCGACCGTTGGCGCAGAAAGTAGGGTCACTTGGTTGGGTCACACCAACTGAGTCATACGTATTTATTTTTATTTTATTGAAATATAATCCTCGTATTTGAAACTTGTTAAGCCGATTTTGAACAGCAATTAGATTTTAAGTGCATAGATTAATGACTAGGTTAGTATAAATTTCTTCGAAATTAGGTCAAATATCCCTTAGTAAAACGTATCTTCTTTTCAGCTTCAGACTGATAATTATACCAATTTTCATCAAAATCTGATCAGTAGTTCTCTTGTAATGTGTTCCCAGACAGACAGGAAGATTTTGGTACAAGTATAGAGGCCATTCATTTATTACGTAAGGCAATTTAGGGGGGTCGACCATGTCTAATGTTTTCTTACAAGGGGGTGGGAGGGAGTCTCGATAGTTCTTACGTAAGATCAAAAAAATGCGCAAAGTTAAAATTATACTTTGAAAAAGCTCGGTCAACCGAGCGAAAGGTACCGTACCTTTAAAATTACAATAATTAGGTAAACATTTAAAAAAAATGTCACTTTGAAAAATAAACATTAAAATAAACCAAAACGTATTCATTTTTCTTTTAGACTTACGTAATAAATATTACACAGGGTGGGAGGGGGTCAAAAACTAGCGAAAACAGTCTTACGTAATACATGAATGGCCCCATATTATGTCTTCATATTCATTATGGCCATTAAAATCAGTTCTTAGCTCTAGATACTTACGCCAGGCTGTAATATAGAATTAAAGTTTTATTTATAACTAGCGATTATATATTTGATAACTAGCAGTTTAGCGTCAGCGAAGCCACAGGTTCCGCTAGTTAAAATAAATAAAATTTCTACCTCCTCCTTTTTTGAAGTCAGTTAAAAAGTAGCTTAAGGGCGAGTGAAAGTTCCGTTAAAATCGGTCCAGCTGTTTCACAGATTAACCGGAACAAACCTTCCTTAGCCTATAGCCTTCCTCGATAAACAGACTATCCAACACAAAAAGAATTTTTCAATTCGGACCAGTAGTTCCTAAGATTAGCGCGTTCAACCAAACAAACAAACTCTTCTGCTTTATAATATTAGTGATATAGGAAAAGTTTCACGTTTGTGACGGACAGTATAAATAAATAGTGATGGTTAAAATGTTTAGGACTTGAAATTCTCAGAGGGTTATCTAGATTCGAACCCGCGTCACATGGTTTTCAAAGCGAGTATACATAAAAGTATACTACTACTATATACGAGTATTTATGTGAAACTAAAGTTTTTATTTTTACGTAAAAAATAATGTTGAGAATTCAATATGTCAAATCGAACAAGTGGGACTTGCGCACTAAAAGTTTCGTAGAATTTAACAATAAAATAGGTTAATCGCAAAGAAAACCGTTTTATATAATATTTGAGATCATAGTTCAAAAAGCTGTCCATGGCTTTTGTTTGCCAAATAAAATACTTACCTTAACCTTTTGTATATTCTGTAAAATAAACAGTAATAATAATAATAGTTATAAATAATAAAGCTTGTGTTACGGATACCAGATAGTTGATATACTACACATGCCTATAAATTTAAATACATACATATTAAAATAATAGTTTAAAAAAACTAAAAAACACGCTTTTTATAGAAAACCGAACTAAAAAATAGAAAATAAAATTTTATTTTAAAAAAAGCGTGGGGTGCATGGTGTCATTATCATTTCGATAATATCTTAAAAAGCGCAGGCTTTACGTGCTCCCTGAGGCACCATAGTGGAACACCGCTAACCTCCCAACTCCAGGCTGTTGCCTTAACTAAATTAGGCCTTACCCAGGATGCGAACCAAGCATACTAGCCACTAAACTACCATACACTACGCACTTGTTTTTTTAGCGATATAACTTAGTTAGCGACAAATGTGCATGGCATTGCATATTTATAAAGTTTATTGTGATGAACAAACATAAAACACAAAATGGACACTAAGTACGATCTCATAGCGTTAGTGAGGTAAGAGGTTATTCTTACTGAAATTATTTAGGGTAATATAATATTACTTATCTAATCTTCTAATACTACTTATGTCCTAGTTGCTTACTGGCGTAGTTGTTTTCTCAGATGTGGTTGTCATAATTTCCTGTAAATAAACAGATATTTTTTTATTAAATGTTTCGTTGGTAATAGCTGTTTATTCTTCAAGTTATCCGATATTTTAGCTTACTTTTCACGCGGTCAGAACTTTTTGTTTTTGTGAGTAAAATATTCAATTTTTTTTATTTTTTCGCTTATAAAATTAGATTTTATATTTATTTGAATCTAGAATTGTTTTTTATTTGCAATCTTAATATATATAAATCTCGTGTCACAATGTTTGTCCTCAATGGACTCCTAAACCACTTAACCGTTTATAATAAAATTCGCACACCATGTGCAGTTCGATCCAACTTGAGAGATAGGATAGTTTAAATCTCAAATTATAGTCGCAATTTTAATTTATTGCTAATTATTTGTCTGTTATTATTTGACAGTCACAATTATCTGTTAACATCAAATGATTCTAACAGATGTCGACACCTTTCGACTGGGTTGAGTAAGTAATCAATAGTACTAATGGCACTGCTGTGGTAAATCTACGAACGTGTCATATAAGCAACATTTCAACATCATAATTACCACGTGAATTGAAATTATTATAAAGTTAAGTATTATTAAAAAGTTAACGCGGGCGAAGCCGCGGGTACTGCTAGTTTTCTTATAAAGAGCAGATATCATTTAGGATACATTACTTACGCCTAAAAGGTAATTAGGTATCCTACGAGTAACTTACTGCTGTAGCTGTTGTCTCAGATTTGGCTGTTGTAATGATCTGTAAAATAAGTTCAATTCAATTCAATTTCCTTGTTGATGATTTCATTTTGATAAGAGATGTAATATAGAAATAAAAACATAATCAAAATGGCGGATTTTAGGCACCATTTTGTTTGCCTTCAAAAACTCTCCAAACCTATCGAGTTGCATATATCTATACTAATATTATAAAGCTGAAGAATTTGTTTGTTTGTTTGATTGAACGCGCTAATCTCAAGAACTACCGGTTTGTTTTGAAAAATTCTTTTTGTGTTGGATAGTCCGTTTATCGAGGAAGGCTATAGGCTATATAATATCACGCTACGACTTATTATAGGAGCGGAGCATCAATGAAAAATGTTGCAAAAACGGAAAGGGCGGGCGTTTGTTCTGCGAGGCATCATACAAAGAATTTGGTTTCCGGTCCTTAGAACGCGTGCGAAGCCGCGAGAAATGCTAGTATTATATAAATTTGCTAAATAAATCTCCGAAATTAACCGGAGTCTAAATCTAAACCAAATTCTAACTCTTTAGAAAAAATATTGTGATTTTTTTTAAATAATAGCTGTTTCTTTTTCATCTTGTTCAATGTTCATTTTATCTTATTAATTTACTTTTTACGCGGTTTTGTTTTGTGAATATATTCACCTATTTTTGTAATATTTTCACTTATCAAGTTTGTTTAATATATGTATTTATTTGATAGGAATAGTAATTTACGTCTAAAAGTAGGTGATAGGTGTCCTAAGAGTAACTTACTGATTTAGTTGTTGTCTCAGATGTGATTGTCGAAATTTCCTATAGATTAAGTTTAATTCAATTACAATTAAAAGCAAAGAAAACAAGAAAAAACAATAAATAAATAAAAATGACATCTTTTAACTGTCAAATTGTTTATCTTTTAAAAGTTTAAGATTAGTATCGTATCAAGATAAAGGCTTTTAAGAGTTAAACAAAAAAATATATACTTAAAACTAACAACAACTAAGTTTAAAAATAATTTATACGGCGTCAGAATTTGCTAAATAAAACTATGGCAGTAGTAGTAGTAAACTTGGTAACGCGCTCGCTTGGACAGAAGTGAAGCGGGTTCAAATCCGAGTTTCGCAGCTCTTATATTATCATGAGTTAATCATTTCTAACATGATTACCACTTGTTCTGATGAAGGAAAACTTCGATAGGGAACCTGTATGTCTGGAACCTAGCAAGTTCTCGAAAGATACGTAAAGTCCGCCAACCTGTACTAAATTATCCAGCGTGGAGGACTATGGACTGATCCCCCTAGTATTGAAAGGAGGCCCACCCCCACTAGTGGGACATTAATATTAGTTATGAACTATAATATACTTTTTAAAATTAATAATATCCTAAGAGTGACTTACTGATGCATCTGTTGTCTCAGATGTGGTTGTTGTATCATCCTATAAAATAAGTTCAATTCAATTACATTTTCTTCGATAATGGCTTCAAACTGCTAGAGCTCGCAGGTTCGACTCCCGATGTACCACTTAGTTTAGACGGACACGTCTTACCTACATTACTTATAATTATTTTACTTTTCAGATGTTTTAATTTCTGAATAGTAATTGAAATAAAATTGACATTTTATATTCTTATTTAAGATGATTAGATATTTTCCGCTTTAGGGTTCCTTAGCAAAAAGACTTAAATTTTAACAATAACAGTTCTGTAGTAAAAATACGATAAAAACAATAATATTATGTTTAAGCGTGTAGGACCCTACACCTTTTTGGCATAGAACCATAATGTAATTAATTATGTTATCACCTACCTCTCCGTCCTTAAATGAAAAAAAATATGTAGTGTCTTGTCAATAATATGAAAACGACTAGCAAACCCGGCCCACTTCGCTGGGCGTAGGTTAAAATGAAGTAAACGTTTCTAATAAAATAAAAGTAGCCTAAGTTAGGTACTCTTTATAACATTAGCTATCTGCGAGTGAAAGTCCCGTCAAAATCGGTCCAGCAGTTTCAAAGATCAGCCGGAACAAACAGACAGACAACAATTTAAAAAAATATTTTTTGATCTAAGTACTGTATATTTGTTCATATGCATTTCGTGAAAAGCTGTTAATTTGAAATTAAAAACAGACACTGCAATTTTATTTATAAGTACTGAAACTGAGAATAATATGTTTTAGGAATGATTCATATTACCTTTAAAACAAGCAATGCTACAAGCACGCAAAAACTCGTTTAATTCTTAAACCAATTTTGCACATTAACCCCAAACCGGGTTTTTCGGTTAAAGCTAAAGGTTTCAGTTAAGTTTTTTAACGGTTTTTACGAAATTAGGGCTTGTAATTAACAGGTTAACATGAGTTTTTGAGCATTTATCTTCTGAATCTTTACTGATGCTAAGTATAAGGACACTTATAAAATAAATAAATATGTTGGGACATTCTTACAACAGCGCTATCCAGTTCCGTGGCAAGCTACGAGGCTTGTGTTACGGATTCCAGACAGTTGATACACTACACAAATATACATTTTAAATACATACATATTATAAATATAAACACCCATGACTGGAGTACAAACATTCGTGCCCAACAAATGAATGCCCCCAGCGGGACTCGAACCCGCGACCGCTGGCGCAGAAAGTAGGGTCACTATACTACTGAGACAAATGTTTGAATTTAACCGGTTTCCGAACATCAGATTAGTATTGTTATTATATCGTGTTTACTTACCACTGGATAAGTTACTCCATAGGACCATAAACAAACAATCACGAAAATTAGGAAAGTATTTTTAAACATTCTGGAAGAAATATAGTAAAGATAAATATCACTTTATAAATGAAACTATCTTTTCCGATTTTGTCGCGGATTTATTTGTATTTTTGGTTCCCGCATTTTCGAATGCTTTACAGCAATCATGATCACGGGGGAGACTAAGGTATTTGACGTCTCAGGGGCTTATATATGTTTATTCTGCTTGTTAAAATATATATAACACCACTTATTTTTATTAAATACCTTCACTCCACTTGGATTCCTTCCTAGGTATGTTTCTAAATTCTAATATTTCATCAAATCTGTTCACTGGTTTTCTTGTGATGCTGACACCGCCAGACAGACAGACAAACAAAAATTCTAAAAACTATATGATGTCCTCCAGACCGATTACGACCACGGCGGCCAATATCATTGAGACTAGCCAGATGGCTAGCTAGCCAGAGCGCGGGAGCTATCATAGTACTAGACTAGACACAAGTGCACTCTCTGTTCCTTCATCATCATCAGCCCTCATTAACGTCCCACTGCTGGGCACGGGCCTCCCTCAGTACGAGGGGGATAAGGCCATAGTCCACCGCGCTGGCCTAGTGCGAGTTGGCGGACTTCACATGCCTTTCGAAAACTTGTTAGGTTTTCTCAGACATGCAGGTTTCTTCACGATGTTTTCCTTCATCGTAAGACAAGTGGTAATCATGATATAAGTGATTCGCACATGAAAATATCAGAAGTGCGAGACCCGGATGTGAACCCACATCACTCGGTTATCCAAGCGACGTGTTACCGCTGGGCTACCACTGTCTCCGTCCACTGTTCACTATCACTCACATATTCCGGGGGGACGACTGTTCGACACGACCGGTGAGAGTTAAGACGCAGGACCGACAGTTTTACGTGCTCTGCCTCGGCACGGGGGTGACTCACCGCCAACTTCCCAACTCCGGGCGGTTACTGAGACTTACTAAACAGAAAGGCTCAATAACTAAACTTGGCCCGACCCCGAACCCAGGACCTCTCGATGTGTGACCATAAATGCTAGCCACTATACCACCGAGGCAGTTAAAAACTATATACTTACTGATTTAGATTGAGATTTGGTCTCTGAATCTATTATAATAATGACTATTCTAAAAGACTTTCCAAAATATCTTGCAGATTTGACTTGAATTTAATTTATATGTAAGTAGATAAGAAAAAGGACGTAAAATAAGGCTTATACGAGTATTATTTTAAATCAAATACCTTTAAATGTTATGTGTGAAAAAAATCGAATAAAACAACTGATTCGTATTTCACTTTTTACAATATAATAAAATTTCAACATCGGCTGTAAAATCAATCTTGAGCCGATATAAAGTTTCTTATGTTGTTTTTACCCGACTACGCACCACAGAGGGTTTTGTGTTTGACCTGTATGTATGTATGTATGTCCATGTGATATGTTGCCTAAAAATTACTAATGGGTCTAACTGATTTTGTTGAACTGCACGTAGTTAAAGTCTTGATAACATAAGAGTAGTTTAATTTTATAGTAAATAATTAATATTTTTTTATTTTATTTAACGCGAGCGAAGCAGAAGGTTCCGAAAATATTTAAATTCCGAAAATTAGATAAATAAATAAAATTTCTAAAATAAAAGTTGCCTATATCACTCCTTATAACATGAGCTATCTGCGAGTAAAAGTCCCGCTAAAATCGGTCCAGCCGTTTCTGAGATTAGCCAGAACAAACAAAAATTATAAAAATTGTTTTTTTTATTTAAGACCATATATACCATGACTATAGTATATACAGACAGTGGAAGCCCAGCGGTAACGCGTCGCTTGGATAACCGAGTGATGCGGGTTCAAATCCGGGTCTCGCACCTCTGATATTTTCATGTGCGAATCATTTCTATCATGATTACCACTTGTCTTACGGTGAAGGAAAACATCGTGAGGAAACCTGCATGTCTGAGAAAACCTAACAAGTTTTCGAAAGGCATGTGAAGTCCGCCAACTCGCACTAGGCCAGCGCGGTGGACTATGGCCTGATCCCCCTCGTACTGAGGGAGGCCCGTGCCCAGCAGTGGGACGTTAAAAAGGGCTGATGATGATGATGATAGTAGGTATATATAATTCATATGCATTTAATGAAAAGCTGTTAATTTGGAATTAAAAACAGATACTTCGATTTTAAATATCATAAATGTATAGAAATAAATATACCCGTGACTGGAGTACAAATCATGCACTACACAAATGAATACCCCCAGCGGGACTCGAACCCGCGACCACTAGCACAGCAAAAAGGGCTACTGGGCACTCAACTTTTGAATAGCTTTAGCGGTTAAAATAATTAGTATATTCTAAGTAGTATATCTATACTAATATTATAAAGAATTAAAGTTTGTGTGTTTGTTAAATTGTAAGGGGTAATCTCGGGATCTACTGAACCGATTTTAAAAATTCTTTCACCAATAGAGAGCCACATTATTGCTGAGTGTCATAGGTTATATAAAAAACCGAAAAATAAAAAGGCTTTTACGTGGTAGTCCGTTTTGCAAAGTGAATCGGAGAAAAAACGGTCGAATGAAAGCGTTTCTTACGAACGCTGCCTTAACTATGAAAGATATATTTTTGAGTTCTATCAAGATGTGGAGCTTGAAAATGCCTACAAAAAAGTCAACAACAGCATATGTCTAACTTTTATATTTAAGTTACAAAAAGTAGTTTTTTAATTTTTAATATTAATAAAATAATTTAAATTATTTAAACACTCTGTACTAAAAAAGGATTATTAACATTATGCCCAACGAAGTGGGCACGGGTCAGCTAGTAATAAATAAAAGTCTAATTAAAAACAGTATATAACCATATATTTATTTATATTATGTACAATTTTATCACAATATTCACTTTGCTTCTTCAGATTTTTCTTGATATTTTACAACACCTCTTTCTATGAGCTCTGGTATTTCAACTGCAAGCCATGGACCGAGCTGTAACCAGAAAATGTTTTATTTCAAACTCATCCTCACTGTGCTGGAGTTGGTCCCTACTCTCTAAAAATTTAACAGACTAGGGATTTAACGCGAGCGAAGCCGCGGTTTCTGCTAGTTAAATAAAATTTCTAGTTAAAATAGCCTAAGTTACTTATTATAACATTAGCTAACTGCAAGTGCCGTCAAAATCGGTCTAGACGTTTCAGAGCCGGACCTAACAGATAGACAAACATTTTAAAATTTGATTTTTGGATGTATGTACTGTATATACTTTCATATGCATTTAATGAAAAGCTTCAAAATTTTCAATATTATTTTAAATGACTTTCCTGCAGCTCCACTCTAGTTCTAAAGGCTGAAAATCAAAAGAAATATTTATCTCCCGTTTTTGCATCATTTTTCATGGATACTCCACTCTTATTGGTCTTAGCGTGATGTAATATAGCCTATAGCCTTCCTCGATAAGTGGACTATCTTCCACAAAAATAATTTTTCAATTTGTACCAGTAGTTCCTGAGATTAGCTCGTTCAACCAAACAAACAAACAAACTCTTCAGCTTTATAATATTAGTATAGATGTATACTTTATGAATAGAAATAGTTTTAAAATAGGCCTCAAAAAATTATTTTGTATAAAAGCACTTACCCCTAAAGCCATAGCATGAGCTATACCAAATCTCGGTACATTCCTCGCCCAAAGTGGTTTGAAATGATCAGTTAGACATATTTTGCCGCCTCTGTACATTTTCGCTGTTTTACCATCTAACCCTGGTAGAGCAAGTTCCGGGGCCGTAGTAGGGTATGTTATAGGTATCTGTAAAAATCATATGAATATCATTAATTTGTTAATGGGTACTATATGTTTTTAGACTATATAGGGTTATGATTAAGATAAAAAAATAATATTAGTCCCATTGTTCTTTCGCCAGTTCTTCTCAGGTCAGAGGCTTCTTCTTTCCGAACTAGTGGTAGACTCATGACGTTCAGTAAGAAATTGTAAAAAATGTTATGCTGAATTAAATAATTTCATTTATATTGTGTAGTTAGATCTTGCTTGAGAGCAAGTGGCAAGCTGTTGATGCCAGTATTATTAAAAATGATAAATTTGGAATTTTCATAACTTTATTGTCATATTTTCAGTACTAAGTGAAAGCTTTCAAAATATGAGATGTTAAACAGTATAGATCCCTCTTTTATACCACAAATTATAAATTTAGACCAGCTGTGACAAGTGCATAGGGTGGTGTGGATGTGAATTATAATAAAATAAAACTAATATGGACACTTTCACTTCTTAATTACCATAACATTATGATAAAACAATACTTACATCAAATTCCAAGTCAAATTCATATTTCAATAAATTATGGACATACCAGCATTTTCCAAACCATTTTGTGCCAGTTTTGTCCGATTCCAATCTAAACCAGTCATTATCAGCTTCTTTATTATTTTGTACATACTAAAAAAATATATAAATTATTTTTTATGAAATGAAAAGTAAGCTATATTATATGAGAAAAAAAGACTGTTATTATAAATATAAAAAGGTGGTGACCTAATTATCTTGTATTAACCAGCATAACCAGTAACTTTGTAATAATTAACAAATATTTTACACTATTTATATAACATAATTTAAGACATCTAAGTCTTATTTTATATACAAACATCAAAAAAGAAACCTGTTTTTAATATTTTAAATACACAAAAAAGAAAGTATATTGTATAATTACGCTTTGTATCCATGCTAAATATAATAGTGTTGATCACAAAATTCATTAATTACTTCCTGTACTTTTGATTAATTAATGAAGTATAAAGAAAAACAAAGTGAAAGTAGTGATCTTGGATTTCAAATAGATGACTTAAAAAACCAAGATTTCAGTTTAATTCAGTAAATGAACGAATTAACCAAATATAAAACACAATATATCATATGAGTTATGAGTATATAAATTGTTTACCTTAATTAAAGCTTGATATTCCTCTTTTAAGCGAGTTGTCCATAATTCCTTGTCTCTCGGTCCAGCTTTTGTTTTTAATAATGGTATGCTACTTAAAGTTTTCTTTGTACCCTCATCTACCATTTTTACAATTATTTGTGTAATACATAGAGTATTATAGTTCAAATGGCAAAGTTAATCGCCAAAATTGCACGTACACAAACCAAAAAAATGAATTTCTAGTTCATTCATACGTCAAATCTTACGTCAAACATTTCGACACGTGTCATGTTTCTTTTTTTGTATTTATTTTATTGGTGTGGAATCTTGTACTTAGACTTAGACACTAGGTCATAAATGAGAACAAAAATTAAAATTGAAATAGTTGAATTTGATATTAATTATTTATTATAAAGTTATTTTTTTATTAAAATATTTAATATTTAAGTGTCATTCATAACGTTTTCTTTGTTTTAAGTTATTTCTAGGTGTTAAGTTATACGTCAAATCATTAATCATAAATGTCACAATAAATTTATTGAAAAATCGACTTGGTTTTGGGTGTTATCAGTTAAAATATCATTTTTTTTTAAATAAAAGACCGCAATATTTATCACTATTAAGTTTATTAAAATCATTGATCGACTTACATTGTATTAAATAATTCATCCTATTCAGAAAATAAAAGTAAGTTTATGTAAAAACTATTTTCGTTCCATCTGTATTACTACTGTTTATTTTATTTATAATTTTATAACAAACGAAGTAAATAAATTTAAATTTGTTGTTTTAAACGTAGTATAATGTAAACATTATATTACGATACATTTCTAATTGTATGAATATTTCAGTACTGAAACAATGGGATCAGAACAATCTGTGCCTCCGAAAAAACAGCCACAACGAGCTCCACCAGTCCGGAGAGGCCACACTATAGCCACCTCAAGTTTTCCAGGTATTGATATTTTTTTACAGTTATTAATATTTAATAATATTTTTTGAAAGTCTAACAGGAATTTTCCTTATAAAATTTAATATAATAATTTGTGGTTTGCGGTTTACAATCATTTGGCAGGACGATGGCAATGGGAGGGAGTGGATGGGTAGCGGACATGCTCCCTATTATTCCTATACTACTCCCATCACAAGGTAATACATAGTTCCTGAGAAAATGGACTTTGAGTGTAGCACTCACCATTGATCTCTCCACTGACATTTCAGTATCTCCATAATTTTTGACATTATGATCTTACGTCTTTGTCACACATATACAAAATCCTATTGGTTATCCTTCTCTTTCACAGTTTTTATTAATTTTCTTTAAAAATATGAATTACCTTGTGCTGTGAGTATTATTATTATAATCAGTGAACAATATAAATGAAATTATTACATCAAAGTGTATTACATCAACTAAGAGCATTTTTCACTTCACTTTTCCCATTTGAAGGTTATAACAAAATTCTGATTCTGAGAAATTTCAGTTAGCAGTATACAATGGCTGTCAAGTGGCATGAACTAAACTATAATTGCCATATATGACTATTCAAACTCATTTATACATCCTAGACGCCTAAAGAGGCATGATGTTTTACAACTGCACGAGAGGGTGTAGCACCCTCATAACAAGAGAAGTGCCCTCGTTGGAGGTCACACTCATCACGCCAACTATCGCACCACCTATCCGCTTATAGTCCAGGGACTGATTGCAGATAAACACAGAAAAAAAAAAAAAAAAAAAAAAAAAAAAAAAAAAAAAAAAAAAAAAAAAAAAAAAAAATTTATACACCCATAACTCTAAACCCAGCAAAGACCCTGGCGAAAGCCAGAACTAATGCTTGATGTTCTTCATTAGGAGAAGCAATATTTAATAATAATAATAATTACTATTATTTATCCATTCATGTCTTCAATTGTTATACATCTTGTAATATATGTATGTATATTTGTTTTACAATTTGTAATTTCTATTGTAGATACAAGAAGGCAAGATCCGGTTCCGAGTGGCAATAACTCTCCAGGTGCAAGTATGTGTTCAGATTCAGAGCTGCCGTACATATCTTATACTGTGGATCGGCCAATAGGAGGTAATGTTGTTATAAATTTTCAATTAATAATACAAAAATTATGGAACCATGTAATAATAGAAATTAATTTGGTGCAACAATAATTATTGCAAGATAAATTTTATACCTTTTATTTATAATTAATTAGATATAAGAAGATGAAATTTGGCAAGAATGTAGCTGTTTATAGTTAGTTATGTCAGCTACAAACGGATTTTGCGACTGGGCCGAATAAAAAGGAACTAATGAGGTTTCGGAAGTTTGTGTGAAAGTCCTTCATTTTTTGTGCTACAACCTTTAA
Organism: Boloria selene; assembly: GCA_905231865.2. Classification (NCBI taxonomy): domain Eukaryota; kingdom Metazoa; phylum Arthropoda; class Insecta; order Lepidoptera; family Nymphalidae; genus Boloria; species Boloria selene. The sequence continues at coordinate 5,113,778 of HG993161.1, read as the reverse complement.
ATTTGGCAGGAAGCAGCAGTTATATAATACTAAAAGAAAAACTTATTAATTTTTAAAATATGAACATGGTTATGTGAAGAACAATCCTAAGTATAACTATAACCATTTCTCCATTATAGATTCTCCAAAACATTCCTCAAAATCTCAAAGAATGGATAAAAAATCGCTTCTCCAAAGAAGACAGCTCAGTGCTCAAGCGAGGAAGAACAAACGTGCCCGAGACATAGTTGTTGTGAAACCCGCAACAGATACACAATTAGACGAAGATATAAGGAGGTTGCAGGTGATAAAAGTTTTTAGTTAACTTTTTTGAAGATTTATTTATGTTTATATTTATTTTTTAACTGTCTATGTATTTTAAAATGTTGTAATTCTTTTTTCCTGCTATTTATATAATTGGCACATTAATAAGTATTAGGTTATACATGAAACTATCTTTTCAAATATTTAACACCTTATATTTTTATAATACTTTCATAGGTTTACGCGAATATTTGACATTATAAATGAAGCTATCTTTTCGGAATTTCTCCGAATCAGAAAAGGTAGTTTCATTTATAACTATTTTAGTGTTTAGATTGAACTTAATTATTCTTTGTTTTTAGGAAATACCAACGTTCTTACCGATCATGCGAGGGACCCTCGGTCTACCTGGTGCCAAGGACCCTGAAGTACTCGAAGGTATTATAGCTTATTGTCAGCCCTTTTTGTTCACCCATAGCTGGGCGTGGGCATACTTTGAAGACGAGATGATAAGACGAGATGATTAGTTTCGGTTTGTCAGGTTCTCTCAGACATGCAGGTTTCCTCACGATGTGTTCCTTCACCGTAAGACAAGTGGTAATCATGATAGAAATGATTCGCACATGAAAATATCAGAGGTGCGAGACCCGGATTTGAACCCGCATCACTCGGTTATCCAAGCGAGCGCGTTACCGCTGGGATACCACTGTCTTTATATGTATCTATTTAAATTATTTTGCTCTGGTAATTATTTAGTAGCAAAAACACTGCTGTATATAATCAAGTTATGGTGATGTCTAAAAACCTAGCAAGTTTTCGAAGACATGCTCAGTCCGCCAACACGCACTAGGCCAGCGCGGTGGACTATGGCCTGATCCCCCTCGTACTGAGGGAGGCCCGTGCCCAGCAGTGGGACGTTAAAAAGGGCTGATGATGATGATATAATCATGGAATATGTTAAGTTTGTCCGTTCATCCCAGGATTAGACCCGAAACCATGGATAAGAATGACAACTCGTATCCAAGCCCATTTAGCTGCCTGCTCTCAGCCTCTAGCCACCGAAGAGATACACCTTGCCAATAAAATAAAAGAGGTTTGTATGTACAACTTGTTAAAATATTATATTCAGCATAAAAATTGTCACAATTTCTTATTGAACGTCATGAGTCTACCACCAGTTCGGAATGAAATCTCTGCACCTGAGAAGAACTGGCGAAAACTCAGCGGGACTAATATTATTTTTTTATTTTAATCTCTCTCTTTTTCAAGTTAAATTGCAAATTAACAATAATTCTATATGTTGAAATCGCCTGGCGGCGATCACATCTTACCCAGTGTATCAATTATCTGGTATCCGTAACACAAGCCTTGTAGCTTACCACGGCACTAGATGGCGCTGTATGTTAATGTTCCAACATATTTATTACTAGTGGAACCCGCGGCTTCGCTCGCGCTAAATTTCGGGACAAACCCGAGCGAAGTGAGTCGCTTGTTTAAGATAAACATTTCCATCATACATTACATATGTGTAACTCTAGCGATTTTGGCAGCGCACGCCAGAATAGCTCGCAGATGGTAGATTTGTTACTACTTACTTGACACTTATCGTCATATTTTGGACAATTCACACAATATCTTTATAAATTGTAGTTGTGTGTTATACTGATGTATAAGATATATTATTATAAAGTTTCATTAAAATCCATTCAGTAGTTTTTACGTGACTTTCGCGTTTATAATATTAGTTAGGATAATTTATTTATACTATTTTTAGGCTGATGCAGAAATAACCCGTCTATACACAATATCGGTGGAAAAGCAAAGGAATAATGCAAGAAATGCGGAGAGGCTCTCGCGTGTGAGAGAGATGGCGCATCAGCTATCCAGATGTAATTCTCTTTTAAATCAGGTATGAAATATTGACGACACGTTTGGTACAGTTTGTAATGACCCTACTTTCTTGCGCCAGCAGTCGCGGGTTCGAGTCCCGCTGGGGGCATTCATTTGTTTACCTCGGATGTTTGTACTCCAGTCATGGATGTTAATATTTATAATATGTATGTATTTAAATTTATATATGTAGTATGTCAACTATCTGGTATCCGTAACACAAGCCTCGTAGCTTACCACGATTGATGTTTAACGAATGATTCAATGATTTAACAAGAATCAAAAATTCAACAACTGTCTTTTTGGTCAAAATTTTCAGCAGTCTCGGAAAAATATGATATTATTATTTCAAGCTTAATATAATATTTATTAATAAGTATACTTATATCAAAAACAAACGAGACCCGTGGGTTCGCTCGCGCTTAAAGAAGGCCTACTGAACAGACATAGAAAAATGTTCGACGTAACTCTTTAAATTGGCATAACGTTTTAACCAATTGACACAACAATACATTAGTAAAAACTCATCTAGGGTTGGGTTTACCATCGTTTCGCAGTAGTTGGTGAGTAAAACTTATATATACAGTAGGGGTTTATTCACTGATCATAATAATAACTCTCACAACACAAGGTAATTCATATTTTTGAAGAAAATTAATAAAAACTTAACGTGAGAGAGAAGGATAACTAATAGGATTTAGTATATGCGAGACAAAGACATTAGATCATTCCGTCAAAAATGTGTCAAATAACTGAAATGTCATTCAGCCGTCAGTCAACGCCGCCATATTTAGTTCTGCGTTTCTATGGACACGTGTGAAAGTGCTTTCGTCGTAATTTACTATTTTTTTCGAGTTAGATAACATAGGTACAGAAGGTTTATATTAAACATTCTTTCTAGGTAGGTTAGTTTAGATATATTCGCTTGGGTGCCGCGGCAATGGCCGACAAGTGCTACATTTAAAGTTTATATTCTCAGGAACTATGTATTACCTTGTAATGGGAGTAGTATAGGGATAAAAGGGAGTATCTCCCCTACCCATTCACCTTCTCATTGCCATCGTCCTGCCAAACGATTGTAAACCGCATCCCTTATCTAAAAAGGATCAGCCGTTTATGAGATTAGCGTGATTGATAGAGGCTATTGATAGGTTATTTCAGTTATAAAGGTGCGATCAAACAAAACAATTTTATCTCAGTTACAGAGGTTTATGCATATAAAATTTAATCCCTGTCTCAGTTATAGAGGTAACTATGATGATAAATCGAAATAACAAATCCCAGATATAGAGGTTTAGCTCGTCCCACTAACAGGGGTAATTCAGTGCCAAAGTGTTGGGACCTCATCATGAGTTACAGTTATGGAGGTTTCTCACTTATCCAGGTCCCACTTAACCAAGTTTCACTGTATTAGTATAGATTATTATACTTCAGTTGACGCCACTTGACAGCCATTATGCATACACTCAACACATTACACAAACTTTAAACGCGATTTTCTAGAAATTATTATTTTGCGACATAACCTTCATCTATTAATGTCTTTATTATTATTTTTCTTTTTTTGCAGACTCTACAGGATATAGATGAATTAAATAAGCTGCTCCCAGAAGATAAGCGTTTAGAGCCGTTCGTGTGGAATGAAGTTAAATGCAAATAGATTAAAAAAGTCATTTTTTTTATTTATCAACAGTCGAAAATTCCGCGGGATATACTTCATATATATAACGACAGAGATAATGGTTGAAGGGAAAGAAAAAAAAATATAGACAATTTTGAAGAGAAAGAACACATAATAGAAGTAAAACTTCTTTGTTAAACTTATATTTAAATCTCATTTATATTTATACTAGGTTTTGGCAGCGCACGCCAGAATAGCTCGCAGATGTTAGATTTGTTACTACTTACTTGACACTTATCGTCATATTTTGGACAATTCACTCAATATCTTTATAAATTGTAGACTATGTATTATTCTTATGGATAAGCTATATTATTGTAAAGTTTCATTAAAATCCATTCAGTAGTTTTTACGTGAAAAAGTAACAAACATCCATCCCCAAGAGGGCCTCAGAGTCCCCCTAAATTCACGGTCTGCTTAAACGCCTTTATTAAATTAATTAATGGTATTAGTACACTCTGGTATATCTTATAGTATATAAACATACTAATAGTTTCCATTATTTAAGAAATAATTTTAGACTAGACTAGAAAAGAGATAGAGAACGTAGAAGATATCAGTGGAAGAAGATATAAAGAAGACTATCTCTAACATTCTACTTTGAGATTTGAGAATGTAGTACTATCGTAGTGTAATGGCTAGCATATACGGGCATAGATCAAAAGATCGAAGGTTCGAGTCCCAGGTTGAGTTTTTTATTTCATAATTAAAATCGATTATGTATACATATATTATATTATACACATCTATGTATTGTATTATTAATATTATGGAAAATAAAATTATTGTTAAACTCATTTGTTTAATTTTTTTCTCATGAATCTTTGACTTAACTTCTACTTCACTTTGTATACTGCAACTTTCCTGACTTTGCCCAGGTTTCGTAGTGAATATTTTCGTTTTATCTATACACATAACAAAATGTTGATTCAAATCTGTAGGTACATTAAATATATTTTGGAAAATCTAATAGAAATAGACAATATTACCGATATAGAGGCCAAATCTATTGTTTTTAGAATTTTTGTCAGTCTGTCTGTGACCGTATCATGACGAAACCACTGGACGGATTTGGATGAAATTTGGTATTATGATAGCTGGTTACCTGGGTCAATACATAGGATACTTTTACTGCGGGAAAATATCTCATTTCTGAGAAATCTCATTCAACCGTTACAAACCGGCTATAAAACATCACACGGTATGTCAAATCTATTTTGTTTGCGGTCCTTAGAACGCGGGAGGTGCCGCGGGAAATGCTAGTTATATAAATAATTGAATGTAGAAAGTCGAAGCAACAGCTTGCCTTATAAAATATTAATATCATAGAAAGCTGAAATAACAGCACTTTTTCACTTGTAAAATAACGACTTGTCTTAACATCTATATATGTCTAGAAAAAGTATCTAAAAGAAAAAGTAAACCGTTCAAAGAGATCATATTTTAAATGTAAACGGGAGGTGTTGTTAAAGATTGAATTACACCCATTTATTAAACACATTAGAAGTAAAGTGGTAGCTCAGCGGTAACGCGTTCGCTTGGATAACCGAGTGATGCGGGTTCAAATCCGGGTCTCGCACCTCTGATATTTTCATGTGCGAATTATTTCTATCACGATTACCACTTGTCTTACGGTGAAGGAAAGCATTGTGAGGAAACCTGCATGTCTGAGAGAACCTAGCAAATTTTCGAAAGAAGTATAAAGTCCGCCAACTCGCACTAGGCCAGCGCGGTGGACTATGGCCTGATCCCCCTCGTACTGAGGGAGGCCCACCCCCAGCAGTGGGACGTTGAAAAGGGCTGATGATGATGATGATGTAGATGATGTAGAGTTGCATGGGAGTGAAGTGAGGGTATGTTACTAGTTTATTTATATTATACAATTTTTTTAATTATTTTAATTTTTTTAACTGCCTCAGTGGTGTAGTGGCTAGCATGTACGGTCATACATCGAGAGGGCCTGGGTTCGAGTCCCGGGTTTGGCCAAGTTTAGTTATTGAGTCTTTCTGTTTAGTAAGTCTCGTTAACAGCCGTGCCTCGGTCCTGCGCCTTAACTCTCACTGGTGGTGTCGAGCAGTCGTCCCACCGGAGTATGAGAGTGATAGGAATAGAGAGTGCACTTGTGTCTGCACTATAATATCTCCTGCGCAGTTGGCCAGTCTCAATGAGATTGGCCGCTATGGCCGAAATCGGTTGGAGAACATTATTATACAACATTTTCAGTAGCTCTACAAATAAGCCACAGAACATAGAACATACAAAAAAGATAATTTTATGGTAACAATAAACGTAAATATAATTTTAGTTCTAAAGAGTTTACAGTCTTCTCAGAACTGGGGCTTTTCCCCGAAATGACGTGGTGTAGACACGTGAAGTATTGCAAAAATTATAATAATCTATACATATAAATAAAATTGACGTGTCTGTTTGTTATTTCAAATTAACAGCTTTTCACTAAATGCATATGAAAGTATATACGATACTAGCAACAAAAAAAAATATTTTTTAAATTTTTGTCTATCTGTCTATTTGTACCGGGTAATCTCAGAAACGGATGGACTGATTTGACGGTACTTTCACTTGCAGATAGCTAATGTTATAAGGAGTAACTAGGACTACTTTTATTTTAGACAATCTATTTATTTCAACTACCGGAACTTGCGGCTTCACTCGCGCTAAATCTAGGGACAAGCCCGAGTGAACAAGGTGAGTCGCAAGTACGAAATAAAAAATTTTTACTTCTTTGAATTTGGTAAGTAAAACCATGAAGAAAGCTTGTATAGTTTAAAGTTTGTGTAAGAGTTTTCCTTCTAGTGTATGTATTTACTACGCGTAGGTAGGTACTTGTTAGTTGTTACAATTGAATGTATATATTATGTAATATGTCCTAAGCATTGATATAGGTATGTAATCATATCAAATGCTAGTGATTCCTCGCTCCGCTCGAGTTATTTATTTATGTATTTATTTATGTATTTATTTATTTTATTTAGTTTGTCTCTAAGTAGTTACGTTATAAGTTATAACTTACAAGGATTAGTAGACAGACAAACAAAAAATCTAAAAACTATAGATTTTGCCTATACATCGATAATAATGTCTATTCCAATAAGATTTTCGAAAAAATATATAATATGTATACAAATTGTATTACAATTTTATCAAATACTAGCATTTCCCGCGGCTCCGCCTGCATTGTAAAGACCTGAAGCCAAAAACATAGAATACGTTCGCGGAGACGTTTTAACTGTTTTGTTAATTAGTAGTAGTCGGGTTAGTACAAATTTTCTCAGAAATAAGATATTTTCCATGTAGTAAAAATATCCTATAGGTTGACCCGAATTACCTACTGCCACTATATTGAATTTCATCGAAATGTAATCAGTGGTTTTCTCGTAATACGGTCGCAGACAGACAGACTGACAAAAATTCTAAAAACTATAGATTTTGCTTATACTCGTATATATCGATAATAATGACTATTTCAATAAGATTTTCCAAAAAATATTCAATGTACAGATCGACTCAGCTATAATTTAATTATATGTATCGATGTATCGAACATTAAGCATTAGATTGAAAAAAAAAGAATTTTCCAACATTTTTGTTAAGAAATCGACAAAGAAGACAAACAGACAAGTACTAAACTTTCATCCTTGCATAATATTTTGGCATCATTATTAGTACGTTTAACGGAGTGATATCTTGAAGCCTTAATTAAATAAATCTTTAGATATTTTATTCCGCTCCAGGTTAGCAAGATCTCACATTCCTGTGTTAATATTAATTGTAATTATATTTTCATTATTTAAAAATCTACAGGTAAATCCACAGGACAAACTACGTTAGCCGTTAGGTCTAACAAAACTTAGTTGAGGTCGGCTAAATGCAACGTTTCCTAACATTGCGCTCATTGCGCAGTCCTTTTGCAACGGTCATACCACTTTAGTGTAGATTTCCTTCAGCTCTCAGTGCGACGTGTTTAGTTTTCCAGTTAAATATAACCAGTAAGTTAATTTTAACTATATTTTTTAACTATGAGTTTAAAAACTGTATAAGACGAGTTAGCGAAGTACAAAGATGATAGATGGTTATTTTTCAATATCCTTATTTTTATATATTTTTTCATACAGAAAATTTATTGAAATTTATAAATTTATTGAAAAAGGTGTATTCTTTTCTTAAAGAAAGCTTACATTACAAGATTTTTTAACTCAAATTTTAATTTAAACCACTCTAATTTGTTTTGTTTCGAGAAAATTCTCACCTTAACTTATAAAGTAATCAATGTTATTGTCGTATAAAAATAATTATTATATATTATTAACGCAATTTAATATGAAAAAAAATAAAAACATACTTTTATATTAAACTAGCGACTCGCCCTCGCTTCGCCTAGCTTAGCGCGAGCGAAGCCGCGGGTTCCAATAGTTAAAATAAATAAAATTTCTAAAATAAATGTAGCTTACGTTACTCCTTATAACATTAGCGAGTAAAAGCCCCGTCAAAATCGTCCCAGCCGTTCCAGAGATTAGCCAGAGAAAACGGACAGACTGACAAAAAAAATAAAAATTTATTTTTTGATGTTAGTATCGTATATATTAGTTTCAAAATTATTATTATTTAGACAGTGGTAGCCCAGCAGTAACGCGTCGCTTGGATAACCGAGTGATGCGGGTTCAAATTCGGGTCGCATCTCTGATATTTTCATGTGAGAATCATTTATATCATGATTACCACTTGTCTTACGGTGAAGGAAAACATCGTGAGGAAACCTGCATGTCTGAGAAAACCTAGCAAGTTTTCGAAAGGCATGTGAAGTCCGCCAACTCGCACTAGGCCAGCGCGGTGGACTATGGCCTGGTCCCCCTCGTACTGAGGGAGGCCCGTGCCCAGCAGTGGGACGTTAAAAAAAAGGGCTGATGATGATGATGATGATGATATTAGTTTCATATGAAAGCTATTAATTTGATATTAAAAACAGACGCTTCAAATTTATTTATATGTAAGTAGGTATGTATAAAAGCAGGTAGTAAGTAGGTATTTCGATAATTATTTAATTCAAAGAAACGTTTTGTCATAAACTGTCCTTCGTTGAACGTGAAACACATTTTTATGGTGTTTTTGCGTGTTTCTAAGAACAATGCGGCATGAATTAATCTATAAATCTATACATATAAATAAAATTGAAGTGTCTGTTAATTTTTAATTTCAAAACTTTAACACTGTTATTTTTTTAAAAATTAACAGCTTTTCACTTAATACATATGAAAGTATATACGATACTAGCAACAAAAAACCGATTTATATTTTTTTGTCTGTCTGCGTGTCTGTTTGTTCTGGCTTATCCCTGAAACGGCGGGATCGATTTTGACGGGACTCACACTCGCAGATATCTAATCTTATAAGGCGTAACATAGGCTACTTTTTAACGGACTTCAAAAAAGGAGGAGGTAGAAATTATATTTATTTTAACTAGTGGAACCCGTGGCTTCGCTGACGCAAAACCTATATATAACATAATTTTTAAGGATGAAGAATTAAGATTATATGTACATACTAAATAAGAAAATTCGAAATTTTGGGTTTACTACCCAATACTAGTGTCCATTCAGATAAAATAAACTAAATGATAATAGGGACTCCCACTCAGACCGTTTGTCTGTACGTACGTTCTGTCTGTAGTTACGTCTGTAGATACTTAGAGACGTGATTTTTTATTTTAAAAATATTAAATATATTTAGTCTCGGATAACCTATTTGTCTAGATATAGCTATCATCGTACCAAATTTCATAAAAATTGTTCAGTACTTTTCTCATGACTGTCACAAAAATATAAAATTTCAAAAATTGTTTTTTTTTATCAGCCTCTACGAAAATAATGACTATTCCAATAAGGTTTTCCAATAAATTAATTACAAAAATATAGACACTTCATTTTTATTTATATGTATAGATTAAAAGAAGAACAAGAAACTGTAACTACGTAATGATTTACGGGCTTTTATTTTGGATGGGCAGCTCTAAAAATTAGAAATACATAGTAGGTAGGATACGACGTATGTATCATAGCATTTTAGTAGCAACTTAATTCATATCACGTACTTAATAATAAAATGATGATGAAGGCTGTTTGTTTCTGAGATATCTAAATAAATGTATCGTTAGTTTGCTGTGACCCTACTAGCTATGCCAGCAGTCGCAGGTTCGAGTCCCGCTGGCATTCATTAGTTGAGCACGAATATATTTAAAGTTATATATGTATAGTGTATCAACTATCTGGTATCCGTAACACAAGCCTCGTAGCTTACTACGGAACTAGATGGAGCTGTGTGCAATGATGTCGCAACATATTTATAATGTATAGTAATGACATACCTTCGCTTCGCTCTGATACGTATATTGAGAAGAATAGTTAGTTCTCTCCACATTTTATGTATACGTAATTCGTAGAAACTAATGTTTTTTCATATATTGGTAGTTTTTATGTATAACGCTAATAGCTTAGCTAATAATTTTTTTGAGCCAGAATTCTTTCCGTACAACTCACAAATTTTCATCACAAACGAATGAATGGTTAAGGCATGCAGTGTCCTCTATACATACAAATAATTTTTTTTTATAACGATTTTGATGAGTTTTATTAACATCAAGTATACACATGTTAATTAAATATCATGTCAAAATAAGCTATAAGATCTAAAGCGTTAAATTTCTAGAATTTTACTACTGGCTGTTATTGAAGCTTACTCAACAGAAAGACTCAATAACTAAACTTGTCCCGATCCGGGACAGAACCCAGGATCTCTTGATAAATATGTTCAGACATTTTTTTACAAAAGCGCACTCTAGTTCCGTGGTAAGCTACGAGGCTTGTGTTACGGATACCAGATAGTTGATATACTACACATGAATTTTTAAATACATACATAATACAAATATTAACACCTATGACTGGAGAACAAACATTCGTGCTCAACAAATGAATGCCCCCAGTGGGACTCGAACCCGCGACCGCTGGCGCAGAAGGTAGGGTCACTACCAACTGAGCCAAACGTGTCGTCAAGTTGTCCAGACGTGCAGACGTACAGCTACTACAACACTACTATTTTTGTAATAAACTGCCTCGGTGGTCTAGTGGCTAGCATGTACCCAGTTCTCATCCCGACCGGAGTATGAGAGTGATAGGAATAGAGAGTGCACTTGTGTCTGCGCGTACACGCACTGCACTAAGATAGTTGGTTAGTCTCAATGATATTGACCGCCATGACTGGAATCGGTCGGAAAGACATTATTGTTAAAATACTTGAATTGAATTTTTAATTTCCTAGCTCTGAGCTAAAAATTCATTGAGGCAAATCGTTACTCCACATTGCAAAATCGTAAGTGACGCTCGGCTAACTTCGCTAAGCTGACATTATGTACATCAGTACATATAAATAAAATTGAAGTGTCTGTTTTTAATTTCATATTAACAGCTTTTCACTATGTAAAGTATATACGGTATTTACATCAAAAGAACAATTTTTCAAATTTTTGTCTGTCTGTCTGTTTGTTCCGGATAATCTCTGAAACTGCTGGATCGATTTTGACGGGACTTTCACTCGTAGATAGCTAATGTTATAAGGAATAAAAGTATAAAAACCGTTTAATTTATTTGCTAGTATTTTATAATATAAATTATTTTTTTTTAAACAAGCATGCGTATTATGAATTATTTACAATTTTCTAATATGATTTTCTATCTTTATTTTTATAATTATGAATAATATTGTTATGAATTTAATGTATAATTTAGCTATTTTAATTCACATATATTACCAAAAATACTGTTTTAAATATTTTTAGTAGATTTAAATGATGTTTTGTTTATATTATTGCATGATGTGGTAGCCTGTAAAAAAGTGCATTCACCTCTGTATTTGTAAATGTTGGTTGTCTTCACTACATAGTATAAAAAAAAGTCGTTTTCTCTGTCCCTATATCCTCATGTATGCTTAAATCTTTAAAACTACGCAACGGATTTTGATGTGGTTTTTTTTAATAGATAGAGTGATTCAAGAGAAAGGTTTATATGTATAACTAGCGGACCCCGCGGCTTTGCCTGTGCTAAACCTAGGGAAGAGCCCGAGCGAAGCGAGGGCGAGTCGTTAGTAATAAATAAATAATTACCACTTTACTTATATTTTAAGAAGTTGTAAAACATTGAAGCACTCGAGCGAATCCAAAGTATATTGTAATGCTTAAGATTAAGTACAGTATGTAATACCCAAATATACGGACAGACATTTTAAATAGCTAAAATTTTTCCTAAGCTCCTAATTAAGAGTGACCTCATTTGTCATATAGTTAGAATATAGTCAGAATAGTTTCCTGCTAATTAGCTACAGTAATATAAGAAATATTGAAAGTCTCAACTTAAGAAATTACTCAGTTTCTAGATAGATTTTTTAATTTACTTAACTAATTATAGAGATGATTTTTTATATGAAACTAACCTTATAATATAACATTGAATTATGTTTAAGGACTAACAAACCCGGTCAGCTTCGCTGGGCGTAAGTTAAAATTATTAAACGGTTTTTAATAAAAAATAAAATAAAAGTAGTCCTAGTTACTCCTTATAACATTAGCTATCTGCGAGTGAAAGTCCCTTTAACTACGAAACGGAGTTTGATGTAGTTTTCTTTAATAGATAGAGAGATTCAAGAGGAAGTTTAGTTTAGTTTAGTGTTATACATGTATGTCGCTAGTTTTGTAATAATTTAAATAGAGAATTTAGAATATATTTTTTTTTATAATTGTCTTGTAAACAATCTGTAATGTTTGTATTTTTTGTGACTTATTTTGTAATTTTATCAGTATAGCTTCGTCGCAATCGTTAGAGCCAATTTCATTTGATCATAAGAGATTTTTTCATGTAAAACTTTCAACATTCATACGTAAAATCCCATAAAATAGGATAAATAAGCTGATTTTGATGTTATTTTCTCTTGCAAATCAAGTCAAGGATAAGGAGGTTGTTACGCGTACATCGTTAGGTAATAGTGCAAATATGTGTAGGGCCGTATAGAGAAATTGCGTAAAAACTATGCAATGTGACATACGACTCAAATCAAAGGCTGGTTATATCTTAGTTTTCTATTTACTTGTATTTGAAATAAATAAATAAATAAATATGTTTGGACATTTGTACAACAGCGCCATCTAGTCCCGTGGTAAGCTACGAGGCTTGTGTTACGGATACCAGATAGTTGATATACTACACATATTAATTTTAAATACATACATAATATAAATATTAACACCCATGACTAGAGATCAAACATTAGTACTCAACAAAAGAATGCCCCCAGCGGGACTCGAACCCGCGACCGCTGGCGCAGAAAGTAGGGTCACTACCAACTGAGTCAAACGTGTCGTCAAAATAAGTAATAATTACTTTAACTTTATAGACTGTGGTAGCCTAGTGGTAACGCTTAGAGAACTGAGTGATGCGGGTTCAAATCTGGGTCTCGAAAAGTATTTTTTTCACGTGCGAATCATATCTAACATGATTACCACTTGTCTTACGGTGAAGGAAAATATCGTGAGGAAACACGTATGTCTGAGCCGTCCGGACCTCCATTCAATACGAGGGGGATCAAGGTGGACTATGCCACCAAGAATCTGGATCCTCGCTCGCCCAAATAAGTAAATGTGGTCTAAAACGCGTTTGCGTTAAATTGTAGGTATATTTTATTACTGTTAAGGAACTTCATATTATAAAGTTGAAGAGTTTGTTTGTTTGGTTGAACGCACTAATCTCAAGAAGACTGGTTCGACTTGCAAAATCCTTCTTTACGATTCGAACCTACTACCCATTCCAGTGTTGGGTAGCCGTTTATCAAAGAAGGCTATAGGCTATATAACATTATATGGTATGTAAAATAATTATATGGATATCTAAGATCTATGTTTCTGGTCTTTAAAACGCAGGCGGGTAAATATATATTTATAGTCGAGAAGACAAAGTTGCTTATGGGTTTTATTTCGCCATGAAATTTCATAATCCAAAAATAGTGAAACTCTCTCTAAAACAAACTTTGCACGTAATCCGTACTTGTTAATTATTTGTCAACATTGACACATGACTTATGACTACACTTCTATTTTACTAACCGACTTCAAAATTCAGTTTTCCATTTAACCTGTACAAATTCTTTACAAATAATAATAATATGTTAAGACATTACTACACACAGCGTCATCTAGTTCAATGGTAAGCTACGAGGCCTGTGTTACGGATACTAGATAGTAGGTATACTAAATAATGTATAACTTTACATAAATACATACTATAAATATAAAAACTAAGAAATGAATGCCTCCAGCGGGGCTCGAACCAGTGATCGCTGGCGCAAGAAAGTAGGGTCACTACAAACTGCGCCAAACGTATCGTCGAAAACAAAAAGTGTATATTATGTGTTTGTCCGTCATAATATTATTTCCCGAAAAAACATAAATTATTACTGTTATTTTTAAACGTAATTAATGAATTCTTTTACCATGACCATGACTTCTGTAAAGCATTCGAAATGTTAAACCAAAAATAAAAATAAATCCGCGAGAAAATCCGAGAAGGTTGGTAATTAAAACATCAAATATTCGCATAAATCTAAGAAAGTGTTACGAATTTGATACGATTCAGTACAAAGATTCTTTTAAAGATTACCCTCATCATATAAAGGAGCTTCCACACGATGCAATTGGATTGCCAATCTGGTCAAATTGGACGTAAACTTGTATCGTGTGGAAGCCGCACTATTATGAAGTATTTTGCATTTTATAAACAACTTATTGTATTTGATGAATAAATTAAATTAAAAGTGTAGCTATAATATAAACGCTGGATTATCTTTATATATATAAGCACGTCTGTGCGTGTGTATGTAACTGAACTCCTAAATGTCTGGGTCAATTTTGATGCAAACAATTGTGTGTGTTCGAGTGTATTCGAGAATGGTTTAGATTCACAATTCGGTCCACTACAAAATGTATTTTTTGAATTAATTAGTTATTTATACATTTAGACAGTAAATTACATTCAATTATAAATAAGTCGTTGCTAGGCAACGTTGTTTTGCGCATGCGTACTATTTTACTGAAACACTTCACCGGGAGCAAACGTTTATAATTTCAATGTTTACAGGACAACGTCTGTCGTGTCGGCTAGTATAAATATAAAAAATACTTTGACTGAAGTACAAACATTCGTGCTTATCACATATACCTTTAGCGGGACTCGAGCCCACAAACGCTGAAAAACAAGGGTCACTACAAACTGAACCAAACGTGTCCTCAAACAATGGGATATTCCTACGTGATTTCTAACTTCTAATCCTCCTTTTTACCATACCATACCATGGATTAAAACATACAAAAGTGAAGCAAGAGAACTACTTAGCAAGTAATAAACTCTACAACAAAGTAAAGAGTAAAAGTCTCTCATATTAAGTAACGACAACATTTCCTAACATTTACACTTCACTATTAATTTAGCCTATTGTAAAATCATTACTTCTTATTTGGCACAACTTACTACCTTGGCCGCTTTATACAGTACAAATAGTGGTATATGAAAAAAAACTCTTTTGTTGCAAGACTTAACTGTTTATACTCTAAGTATGAGTAACCATGTAAGTTTTATAATAGCTTACTCTCGCTTCGCTTGAGTACGTCATAGAGTGGTTTTTCGCTCCTCGCTTCACACGGGTTCGTCCATAGATTAGATTATTAGATTATTACAGACTAGCCTTTCCCGCGGCTCCGCTCGCGTTCTAAAGGCTGAAAATCAAAGGAAATATTTTTCTCTCGTTTTTGCAACATTTTCCATTAATGCTCCGCTCCTAATGCTCGTAGCGTAATATAGCCTATAGCCTTCCTCGATGAACGGACTATCCAACACAAAAAGAATTTTTCAATTTGGACCAGTAGTTCCTGAGATTAGCGCGTTCAAATAAACAAACAAACATGCAAACTCCTCTTAGATTTTAAGCTCAGAATTTTATATACCTAAGAGAATGGTAGCTATTTTAATACTAAAAGAATACACTGTCTGTGTTCTGAATTTCATTCAAATGGGTACAGCATTAAGCCACAACTTTATCATAAGGGCGCTACAAAAACTAATACATGTGGTACAGTGGTAATATATATGATAAAATAAAATAAATATGTTATGAACGAAAAAATTCACTCAGACTTCGTTTCTTGGATTTTTTGGGATTCAAGAAATCTAAATTATTATATTTTTAGGATATTTTGACGATACATTTATTATGACGGTCACGTTTGGCTCAGTTGGTAGTTTGTAAGCTAGAGCATGCAAAATCGTAGACTGTTCCCGACAGTTTTAAATAAATAAATGTTGGGACCTTTTATACAACAGCGCCATCTAGTTCCGTGGTAAGCTACGAGGCTTGTGTTACTGATACCAGATAGTTGATACACTACACATATATAAATTTTAAATATATACATAATATAAATATCCATGAATGGAGAACAAACATTCGTGCTCAAATAATGAATGCCCCCAACGAGAGTCGAACCAGCGACCGCTGGCGCAGCAAGTACAAACTGCGCCGAAGGAAGGTGTCTTCAAAAAAAATATAAATTAAAAATTATATTTAGTTGGGTTAGTCATTCATATAACAATTACTTTTTCATATAAAAGTTGATTATAAAATTATGTAAGGTCACTCATTGTATTACTGATGAAGTTCAAGAGAACTGATATAGTTAAAAGTAATTATATGCAATAACCTTGTCACTACATAGTATAAAACAAAATCGCCTCCCGCCGTCTGTACGCTTAGATCTTTAAAAATACGCAACCAATTTTGATGCGGTTTTCATCAATAGATAGAGTGATTCAAGAGGAAGATATACTACTTCTACCCTGAAAATATCTTATTTTTAAGATTTATAGTTATCGTTTAAACTCGTTCAAGAAATTTTGGAACAAAAATATTGTTTAATGTTTCTGGCCTTAACTAGTTTTCGTCAAATTTTATTATTTCGACTTTACACATACTTCTATATAAAAATCTGGCATATAAAACTTTTTTCTGTTGCTTAAGAGAATGCCAACACACAATTACGTATTACTAATATTAGTAATCCTACTCGCGCACATTATTTTTTTTTTTTGCTATTGTTGAGAAATGCATTCACGCATACTACCTATACATACATGTGGTTATTTATTTGTTTTGTTTGTTTGTTTGTTTGTTTATTTGTTTAAAAATAAATCAATAAATATGTTGGGACATTTACACAGAGCACTATCTAGTTCCACGGTAAGGTACGAGCCTTGTGTTATGGATACTAGATGGTTGATATACTACACATATATAAGTTTAAATACATACATATTATAAATATAAACATCCATGACTGGAGTACAAACATTCGTGTTCAACAAATGTATGTCCCCAGCGGGACTCGAACCCGCGACCGCTTGCGCAGCAAGTAGGGTCACTACAAACTGCGCCACGCGCGTCGTCATATTTGTTTGTTTGTTCGTTCGTTTGTTTGTTTGTTTATTCATTCATTCATTCATTCTTTCATTTATTTATTTATTTATTTATTTGGATTACCTACAGAAATTACAATAATTTTAATGATAATGATTTACATAATAAATTATAAGTATAATTGTATTTCATCATAATAAATTATAAGTATAATCACAACATGCATTATTATTTTATAAATTGAGGCATAAAAATATTTAAAAATTGAATTTAATTACATAATATTAGAAAATTGATTTTAATAATTTAAAAGAAATAGAATTAACTTAATTTAATTTAAGTTATGTGGAAATTATTGGCTTAACTAAATAAATAAAAATTACTATCAACTAAAACCCCCTCCGTATGGAGCGTCGCAGGATAACAAATACCGAAGTGGGCCACCGCCATGTGCGTTTCTTGGCTTCGCACCCGGCTAGATTGCCAGACGCTAATTAGCCATCCACCACGACAAGATAAGCGATAATCTATACTTATTATTATAAAGAGGAAAGATTTGTATGTAAGTATATTTGTAACGAATTGGCTCAAAAAGTACTGGACCGATTTTAAAAGTCTTTCACCATTTGTATGATACATTATTACTGATTAATATAGGCTATTTTAATTACAAGAAAAAAATAAGGATCCCTACTAAACTACAATAACAGGAGGAGCAGGAGTGCACGCCGCACATAATATATGAAATAGATAGCGCGGCTCAGGAGTATATTAAAGCTGGAGTAATTTTGGAGAATTTTCAACCCAGCGAGTGATCGAATGAAGATTAGTAGCGATTAAAAAAATGAACGCGTAACACTAGAATGCTATATTTTATTACTTAATTTCATTAGCGAACATTGTTTCATTAAAGATAAATATACTAAGCTACAAGTATTACTTATATAATAGTAGCAAACAAAGCAATAGAAGAATACGAAGCACTTTTAATCTTATATATACCTAGCTTAAGAATCGAACTTGCGATCCTCTGTACAAAACTCATTCATAGTGACAATAACTTACTGCGAACGCATCATGCTTTTTAATGAAGGCTTTCAAGGTTATTCAGATTACGTCACATGCTTACAATGAAGCCACTGAGTATGTAATAATTTGTTCTAAATTCGCAAATACGTGTAATTTTAAACTGCTGTTAAAATCATATTGCTCATCGTATGTGTCTTCATTTATATCACTAGCCATTCACCCTTCCTTCGCTCGGGTTCGTGCCTAGAAACGTTTAAATTTTTTATAAATAAATAATAATAAAATAAATAATTAATAAGTTAGGACATTATTACACACAGCGCCATCTAGTTCTGTGGTAAGCTACGAAGCTTGTGTTATTGATACCACATAGTTGATACACTACACATATATAAGTTTAAATACATACATATTATAAATATAAACACCCATGACTGGAGTACAGAAATCCGTGTTTAACAAATGAATGCTCCCAGCGAGACTCGAACCCGCGACCGCGCTGGCTCAACAAGTAGGGTCACTACAAAGTGCGCCTATTTAAGGCTGCGCCTACTTTTTATATACTTAGTATTCCTAGGTCCAAACATTTGTGAAGTTGCTTATAGTGATAAGGCCGCTTGTACGAGGTTCAGACCATAGTCCGCCACTGTGTTTTTCGAAAATTTGTTAAGGTTCTCTCAGACATGCAGGTTTCCTCACGATATTTTCCTTCACGTGGTTGTAATAAAATTTACTCATAAGAACAACAACTGAGATGTAAACCTACATACTTCAAAGAGTTTCCCAAGCTGGCGCGTTACCACTATGATAAATCATAACATCAGTACCTACATATTATGAATAAACTTGAAGTGTCTGTTTTTAATTTCAAATTAAATTCATAGGAAAGTACGAGTATATATGGTACTTATATCGACTCTGAAACGGCTGGACCGATTTTGATGGGACTTTCACTCGCAGATAGCTTAGCTAACGTTATAAGGAGTAACTTAAGCTACTTTTATTTATTTTATAAAAAAAATTGTGAAACCGTTTAATTTATTTTACCTTACGGATTTACTAGTTTATAATATTTATAAGAACTATAATGACTTATTTTAAATTAAATAGGATAGAAATTAGTCCGAAAATTTTGTTTACTCAAATTTTAGGCAAGATTCGTTAAAGAGACAACAAAAAGTGTCAAGGTGGTATGTAATCTACTAAATGCCATTACATAACATGGCATTGTATTTATGAACTAAGTGCACGAACATTACTTAATTTTTTTGTGTTCTACAGAAAAATTAGTACTGGTCAAGTTTGAAATAAAATTGCTTTAAGGGTTTCGTATATTTTGTACTTGTGACTCGCCCTCGATCAGGCACATTCCTAGATTTAACAAATTCGCGGGTTACTCTAATGTATACAAAAAGTTATCAAAGTACATATATACTAAAACCTTCGTCGAGAACTACTCTATCCATTGGTGAAAACAGAATGAAAATCGGTGCAGTAGTTTTTGAGTTTATCGCGAACAGACAGACGCGGCGGAGGACTTTGTTTTATAATATGTAGTGATAGTGATTCCTAGTTCTTCTAAAACTGCCTCGGTGGTGTAGTGGCTAGTTTGTACGGCTACACCAGAGATCCTAGGTTCGAATCCGGGGTCAGGATGAGGGTGACAGGGATAGAGTGTCTGCGCATACACTTGCGCACTATAATATCTCCTGCGCAGTTGGCTAGTCGTAATGAGTTTGAGAAGACATTTTTACTAGTATTCCCCTTTATTATAGTATCAACTGAAAAAATTTAGTTGAAAAGTAGATGAGGCTGAGGTACTGAACTGTTTTGTCTTTATTTTTTTATTTTTTTTATGGTAAAAAGGGGGCAAACGGGCAGGAGGCTCACCTGATGGGAAGTGATCACCTCCGCCCATGGACATCTGCAAGCCAGGCTTGCAGATGCGTTGCCGGCCTTTCAGGAAAGTGAGGGATGGAGGAGGGAGGGAAGTGGGAGGGAGGGGGTACGAAGGTGGAGGATGAAGGGAAGAGGGAGGGGGGAAGGAGAGTAGGCCTCCCAGACTCTCACTCACCGGACGAAACGCGACAGCATAGCTGCCACTTCACGCCGGTCTTCTGTGAGAGAGTGGTACTAATGAACTATACGGGGCGTGCCGGCCCATTCGGTTGCTACCCGAAGGTAACAAGCATGGCACTACCACTAACCAATATCTATATATAATAATAAAACTTTTTAAACTGTCTGTATAAATCCTTAAAAAATATAAGATTCATACATATATATCCCGGCCCGCTTCGCTGTTCGTAAATTAAAATAATTGAAACGGTTTTTATAATTTTCTAATAAAATAAAAGTAGCCTAAGTTACTCCTTATAAATCTGCGAGTAAAAGTCCCGTCAAAGTCGGTCCATCCGTTTTAGAGATTAGCCGGAACAAACAGACAGACAAACAAAAATTTTAAAAATTGCTTTTTGCTTTATGTAAGTACCGTATATACTTTCATATGCATCTAGTGAAAAGCTGTTAATTTTAAATTACAAAAGGACAGTTCAATTTTATTTATATATAGTGATAACGAAACCCTAAAAACCCATAATTTGACTTTTAAATGACATAATTATCAAAGTGGATAAATATGTAAGTATAATTAGTATAGCAAATCGCGCATGGGGTAATTGAACCTATGACCTCCGCCTCAACTGTCACAAAGTTGTTGCTTTAGACAGAATTAAATTATACGTACAACAATGTATTGGCGTCACTTGTTTACATGAATATGATATATGACGCACTTAGTCTTTAATCTATACTGATATTATAAAGAAGTAAAGTTTGTTTATTTGTTAAATTGTAAGGGGTAATCTCGGGATCTACTGAACCGATTTTAAAAATTCTTTCACCAATAGAAAGCCACATTATTGCTGAGTGTCATAGGTTATATAAAAAAACCGAAAAATAAAAAGGCTTTTTCGTGGTAGTCCGTTTTGCAAAGTGAACCGGAGAAAAAACGGTCGAATGAAAGCGTTTCTTACGAACGCTGCCTTAACTATGAAAGATATATTTTTGAGTTCTAGAGAAAAGATGTGGAGCTTGAAAATACCTACAAAAAAGTCAACGACAGCATATGTCTAACTTAAACACTCTGTACTAAAAAAGGATTATTAACATTATGCCCAACGAAGTGGGCACGGGTCAGCTAGTCTATAAATAAATAAATAAATATTAATGTTGTGACATTATAACACACGGTGCTACCTAGTTCCGTCGTAAATTACGAGGCTTGTGTTACGGATACCAGATAGTTGATATACTATACATATATAACTTTAAATACATACATATTGTAAATATAAACATTCATGACTGGAGTACAAATGTTCACCCCCAGCGGGACTCGAACCCAGATCCAGTCGCGATCAAATTTGCAGAAATTTTACTCCAATCCATTCGACAGTACTGTAAGTAGTTTTCTTCATCATTAATGAATCGTGAACCGAGTCAAATTGTATAATGTGAACATGACACTACATTTGACGACACGTTGCCGCAGTTTGTAGTGACCCTACTTTCTTGCGCCAGCGGTCGCGGGTTCGAGTCCCACAGGGGCATTCATTTGTTAAACTCGGATGTTTATACTCCAGTCATGGGTGTTAATATTTATAATATGTACGTATTTAAAACTTATATAATGTAGTATATCAACTATCTAGTACCCATAACACAAGCCTCGTAGCTTACCGTGGAACTAGATGGCGCTGTGTGTAATAATGTTCCAATATATATTATGTATTCCCAGACCGAGGTCATACGATAACGAACTGAGAACGGCACAATAGTGAGGATCGGAATTCTTTTTCTAAAAAAACAGTAGCCTACGTAACTTACTACAACAACATTTGACATCCCATTTAAATCTGTCAAGCCGTTTCGAATAACAGCCGGAAGAAACATACAGACAAAAAATTAAAAATTGCGTTATTTACGTAGTTTCATTTTATTTATTTGTATAGATTATTTTTTTCTAAACTAAGCTACCGTATATTGTAAATGAGATATAAGAGTATAACTAGTCCAAAATATAGGTTATATTTAGACAGCGCCATGTTTTGGCAAATTTATTTTATAATTTGAATAACTAGAATTACATTGAAAAGAACTCAACGCATTTGATATAAATAATTAATAGACAGCGGTAGCCCAGTGGTAACGTGCTCGCTTGGATAACCGAGTGATGCAACTTCAAATCCGGATCTCCCACCTTTAATATTCTCATGTGCGAATCATTCCTGTCATGATTACTACTTGCCTTACGGTGAAGGAAAACATCGTGAGGAAACCTTTAGTGCTGAAAGAACGGTCTAATGGTAATAATGGTCTATGGCTCCTATCTGGTCTCCCCTCCCATTGAGAATGCCCACTGTTGGACAACGGTCAAGCAGAATATTTATTTTGCGTTTAATTAATCATATCATATTTTCAGAATCCACGATGGCATCAGAAGGATATACGGCGGGCGAGTTAGAATCCATGCCTGATCGGATTGCGGAGACGTTTTCAGGCTTACAAGTACTAGTAACTGGGGGTACTGGGTTTATGGGCAAAGTTTTGGTGGAAAAACTTTTAAGGTAAGTTTTATAGTATTTATTTATAACTTATTTATTTACTCACTTACTTACTCACTCACTAACTCATTCATTCACTTACTCATTCACTCACACTCACTTAATCACTCACTCACTCACTCACTTACTCACTCACTCACTTACTCACTCACTCACTTACTTACTTACATAATTACTTATTTATTTATTTATTTGCATCCATGGGATCTTTTCGGTCATACAATAAAACAAACATTCGTCAGTATAATTATACAGTGAATTTCGTATTGTAATTTAAGTTCATATATTGGAAAAAAGAAAACATGATATATGAGGTGGTCGATATAAAGCTAAATTGAAATTGACGACACGTTTGGATCAGTTTGTAGTGACCCTACTTGTTGTCGCGGGTTCGAGTCCTGTTGGGGATATTTATTGGTGTGAAGATTCACAGGTATTATTATATAATAGGTATGTATTTAAAGTTATATAATATGTGTAGTGTATCAACTATCTGGTATCCGTAACACAAGCCTCGTAGCTTACCACGGAACTAGATAGCGCTGTGTGTTAAAGTATCAACAAATTTATCTATTTAAATCGTAAGTTTTCAATCATAATAATTTCAACATTTTTCTGAATATTTCGTAATAAGTCTTTATTACTTTACTAGGTGATATTAATAACAGCGTTATAATATTACAGAAAATGCCCAGATATTGGTAAAATCTTGCTGTTCGTTCGACCTAAAAAAGGCAAAACTCCGAATCAGCGACTCGAAGAAATGCTTAATGATGATGTAAGTATATTTTTAATATTTGATATAAATACGTTTTTCTCTATATTTGAGAAACATATTTATGTATGTATTCTAACATGATTGCCACTTGTCTTACGGTGAAGGAAAACATCATGAGGATACCTGCATGTCTGAGAGAACCAAGCAAGTTTTCGAAAGACATGTTAGTCAGTCCGCCCGTAGTTGTCCAGCGTGGTAGACTATGGCCTGATTTCCCTCGTTATAAAGGGAGGGCCCCTTCCAGCAATGGGACGTTAAAAAGGGTTGAATACATACAATACGTACATATTAAAAGCCGGCAACGCATTGGTGGTGCCTCTGGTACTGCAAATGTTCATGGGCGGCGGTAATCACTCGTTTGCTCATTTGCCTGCCATTTGTATTAAAAAAATACAATATTTATACCTATGTCAGGCCTTTATAGAAAGTAATGAAAATATGTTTTGTAATCAAATTGTTAATTTTAAAGTAAGAGAGAGGAAAAAGGGCGTTTACTAGCTTATAATATACATCTATGCCTTATTTAATATTATAACCTTTGAGTCTTACAAAAACAATTTTTAATGTACCCCAAAATTGATAAATTTTTGGTAGAGACTAGCCGGAACTAACAGACAGACACAAAAGAATTAAAAATAGTTATTTTAATTTAAGTACCGTATATACTTTCATATGCATTTAGTGAAAAGCTGGTAATTTAAAATAAAAACAGACACTTCAATTTTATTTATTATATGCATAGATGTATTACCTATTTATTGTAAAAGTGCAAGTATTACACAGAAGTGTCCTACGATTCTAGAAGCCTTAAGCAGTACTTTCGACTCCCAGTAATCCACTATTTCGCAACTGACTGCTTTCAACATCGTCAGTTCACTTGCGTTTTATGACGCATAGTATGTTACAGCCATTTTAAATTTACTCATAAACTTAAAAACATAAAATATATTTTACTAGTTATAGTGCGCGGTTGATAGTGAGGAAATAATTTAACCCTATCTGTACTAATATTATAAAGCTGAAGAGTTTGTATGTTTGTTTGAAAATATCTCAAGAACTACTGTTTCGAATTGAAAAATTCTTTTAATGAACGATGATACGTATAGATCAGTTGATTCTGCGCAAGCGGTCGCGGGTTCGAGTCCCGCTGGGGGCATTCATTTGTTATGCACGAATGTTTGTACTCCATTCATGGGTGTTTATTTTTATATTATGTATGTATTTAAAATTTATATGTGTAGTATATCAACTATCTGGTATCCGTAATACAAGCTTGTAGCTTACCATGGAACTAGATGGTGCTTTTGTAATTATGTCTCTAACATACTTTTTTCATTTTTTTATTTATCGAGGAACTATATGATCACATTGTATGATAAAGAGGTATAGTAAGAATTTCCGGTCGGTTTTACGGTTTCCGGTCTTTAAATTTAAAATGCAGGCGAAGTCGCGGGAAATGCTAGTATCTAATATTCGCAAATTACACTTGGTCTATCAAACAGAATATTTTCTTATACTAAGAACCCTTTGAAGCGAATAGAATGTATTAAACGATGTAGTTATTGCAATATAACCTACAATTTAGGTCACTTCGTGCAATTTATTTACGTTGCTACTACAAATCTTCTTTTGTTTTGTTTTAACTGGTTTTTGTGGTAGGGCCATTATGCTATACTAGCATTAGATAGCCGCTTCGCTTGCGAAGTATATGAAGCCCTAGTAAATGCCTCTAAAAAGTAATAGCAGGGTGAAACAAATGAAATTACAAATTTATTAAATTATAACTATACACATTTTATTCGTCAAATTAAATAGCGTTGATGAATAAACTCGAAAACTACGGGACTGATTTCAAAAAATATTTTGCCATTAGACATTATGGCTGAGTAACAAAGGCTACAATTATTACTAGCGGAACCCGCGGCTTTGCTCTCGCTAGATTTAAGGACTCGTTCGTTGTCGCTAATAATGAACGTATTAACAAAATATTCAATGTACAGATTCGACTCAAAACTTTTTGAAGTGAAACTTCTTTAGAATCGTTGTAATTTCAAACTCGATGAAACGAAAAAATAAGTCCGTAGTACCAGGCGCTCAGAGACGGGGAAGAGTTAGCCTTAGTTAGATCTCGCCCACCGCGAGTCAGTGACATTTCTAACTCTGTCTAACTCGTGGGTGTGACCGTAGCACCATCTCCCTCTCTCAACAAGCTTAGACGGGGTTATTTAGTATAAATATAAACGAGATTTAAAAATTAGTTTGCCATAGAAGTTTAACTTCTGGCATGTGTAATGTTAATGATAATTTAATGATAATTTAAATGTTATTTTTTTTTCTTTTATAAATTTCTTGTCTACTCCATGTGTATGTATGTGTGTTTAAATTAGTGGAAACTTTGCTGGTTTATGTAATATTTTATTTGTTATGTGCCTACTTATATTATAATACTGTGTGTTTCCCAAATAAAATAAAATAAAATGTGTACTTTGTACACAAGCACTTTTAATTTTTTAACGTATAAATTTCGTTATATTTTCGCAGCTCTTCGGAAAATTGCGAAACTTAAAAGGTGGTGTGGGACCTTTGTTGGAGAAGTTGCAAATTGTGAACGGAGACGCCTCAGCGCCGGACCTAGCTATAAGTGATACAGACCGACAAATAATCATCGACAATGTCAATATAATAATACATGCTGCTGCTACTATCAGGTTAGATATAGGCCAGTAAAATAGAATTTAACCTCGAACTAAATTTCCGATACAATTTTTATATTATTTTTATATTTAATATACATTAAAAATACAGGTTGACCAATAAAACAGCTATTTACTGTAGTAATTTAGTTATAAGATAACAGCTAGCCAGTACTACTCGGGGCTGTGATAACTCAGTGATAACGCGTTTGTTTGAGAAAGTGTGAGTAGCGCGTTCAAATCCCGAGTCTGGCACCTTTCATACTCTCATGTATGAATCACCATGATTACCATTTATCTTACGATGAAGAAAATATCGTGAAACTTGCATGTCTGAAGGAACATAGCAAGCTTTCCAAAAACATGAAAAGTCCGCAAACCCGATTTTGGCCAGCTTGGTCGACTATGGCTGAATCTATCTCATACGAAGGTGACAGCACTTTGAAAGTAAAAATTGAAAATTATTATTATTATTAAAAAAAACATGGGAGCGCTATTATTTTGTTTTTTTTATATTAACTAGCTCTGTCTCTCAGAAATGAAATATTTTCCTCAGTAAAAATATTCTATATAAATTTAACTAATTTCTATGACCCAGAGATATCATTATACCAAACTTCATCAAAATTTGTCATCTATAGTTTTCGCTTTTCTTTTTTCTTCCTTCCGATTCGACTTTATTATTTTATATGTAGAGTAAAATTATTTGATTTTATTATTACAGGTTCGATGAAGAACTTAAAAAAGCGGTTTTACTCAACGTACGAGGTACCAAATTGGTTCTGGAGTTAGCAAAACAATGTAAACACCTTCAGGTAAATTACATACTTATCTATCTTTATATATCACTATATATTATAAAACAAAGTTCTCTGCCGCGTCTGTCTGTCTGTTCGCAGTATATTAAAAAAAATCTGCACCGATTTTCATGCAGTTTTCATAAGTGGATAGAGTGGTTCTCGAGAAAGGTTTTAGTTATTATATGTAATTTGTCAAGTTTTTGTATATATACAAGCGGAACCCATGACTAGGGACCAGCCTTCGTCCTTAGATTTAGATTAGACTAGATTAGACTAGACGAGAGCAAAAATTAAAATATATTTGTCCGTTAGTCTTTTATATGTTCGATTTAATAGTCAACAGATCTATGTCATAGGAACCATATTTCCAAGATAACAAATAACCTATATGTTATTCCAGACTATAATCTATCTCTGTGCCAAACTTCATCCAAATCCGCTCAGCCGTTTTGGCGTGATAGAGTAACAAACATCCATACATCCACATTTTTTGTATTTAAATTTATACGGAATTATAAAGAGCTATTTGTAATAAAATTAGTAGTTAGGAAATACGTTGTCGAATAATCCCACATTAGCATAAATTAGATTATGTACATACTAATTTACAAAAAAAATGATCTATGTACATATTATATGTAGCTATTTGTAACATATATACATATATGTATAATGTATAAATGAAAATAAATTTTGTAAGCGTATCATTAGGAAAATGGCTGAAGACGTACAGTTTTTGAGAATATTCAAACTATTTAAAACAAGTATTCATGAATTTTAATGATTAATATTAGGTACTACGTTTTTAAATGCATATTTGAATTAATACATTTGGAAAAATAACAAACAAATAAATTATATTAAGAACAAAGTAATGACAGTAGCCCAAGTAACGCGTTAGCTTGGATAACCGAGTGATGCAGGTTCAAATCCGGGTCTCGCACCTCTGATATTTTCATGTGCGAATCATTTCTATCATGATTACCACTTGTCTTACGGTGAAGGAAAACATCGTGAGGAAACCTGCATGTCTGAGACAACCTAGCAAGATTTCGAAAGACATGTAAAGTCCGCCAACTCGCACTAGGCCAGCGCGGTGGACTATAGCCTGTTCCCCCTCGTACTGAGGGAGGCCCACCCCCAGCAGTGGGACGTTAAAAAGGGCTGATGATGATGATGATGATGATGATGTACAAATTCGACTAAGTTGGTATTTTATTATATATATAATCCCAATTTAACTATACTAGTTATATTTCATATTTAGTTATAACTGCAATATTTTCATATTTTATAGCTCTTCATCCACATTTCGACTGCTTATTGCCACTTGCATGAGAAACTTCTAGAAGAACGGCCGTACCCTCCCCCAGCGGACCCACACAAGATAATCGACGCTGTGGAGTGGATGGATGAAGAAATGATCGCTACCATCACTCCCAAGTAAGTATATTAACCATATGCCTTAGTGGTGTAGAGGTAAGTAATCCGGTGGCAAATCCGGAGGTCCTGGGTTCGTGTTCCGAGTAACGCCAAGTTTAGTGATTTCATTTTTGGACCTTGAGTTAGGACTATCATGCTCAAGAATGTTAGACTGTAGATCAGACAACGTCAGACTGTTGATCACAACTGTCACCAGTCGTGTCGAATTGTCGCCCTATCGGACTATAAGAGTGATAGGAATAGAGAGTGCACTTATATTTCAGCATTATATACTTGTGTATTAGAATAGTTTCTACACAGATTCTTGTCTCAATGAAATTTGCCGTGACCAAAATTGGTCAGACCATTATTATAAACAATAATAGCGGTAAGATTAAACTTGTATAAAAATGTCTGTCTGTCTGTTTTTTTTCCTGTTAATCAGAAACGGATCAACGTATTTTGGCGGGACTTTCACTAGCAGAAAGCTGTTATTAGGAGTAACATTGACTATTTTTATTTTAGAAAAATTAAAATGTATTAAATTAAACATATTAAATAACATATTTAACTATTTTGTCTAGGTTATTAAGCAAGCTACCAAATTCCTACGCTTTCACGAAGGCTTTAGGAGAAGCGTTAGCTGTGGAAGCGATGGAACATATACCTGTCATCATCTTGCGCCCATCTATTGGTAAATATGAACTTAAATTTGTTTTTATTTGTAATAATGTTTAATTACTATAGCTATACCTAATTTATTTAATAATATTATATTGTAATATAACGAAAAAACAAACAACATTACAATTTTATATATTATACGTAGGTATTATAATTGTTACTACGGTTTTTTTCTGAACTTTAAGTACAGCTACTTGTTATGGGTTTTCTACATTTATTCATATAGAAAGAAGTTTAATGATTTTAATAGTTATAAACATACATGTATCTTAATAACGTATGTATACGTTATTTTTAAAAAAGCCGGGAATAAAAATACTAAATTTAATGTATGATTTGTTAATAGTGATCCCCATCTGGCAAGAACCGTTACCAGGTTGGACGGATAACATAAATGGACCTACAGGACTGTTAATTGGTATGTACATGACATTGGTATGTATACATCTCTACTCACTACATAGTATAAACAAAGTCGCTTTTCGCAGTCTGTCCCTATATATATATGCTTAGATCTTTAAAACTACGCAACGGATTTTGATGAGGTTTTTTTAATAGATAGATTTATTCAAGAGGAAGGTTTTGGTATAAAAGTTGTCAAGTTTATGTATACATTTACTAGGGGAACCCGCAGCTTCGCTTGCGCTTTTAGGGACAAACCCGAGCGAAGCGAGGGCGAGTGGCTAGTTTTAAATAGATTTTTTACAAGCACAATTAGAACATCACTTTTTACATTACAAAATTAAAATATATAATTCAAATTAAATGTCTGTATGGACTCGTAAGTCTGTGAGCTAAGTACCACCGGCTCGGAAGGCAGTTGCTGAGAAGAGCCGAAAACTCAACAGTTGCTCTTTTAAAATAATATTCGATTACAATTGCAATTGAATAATTATCTATTTATCCCAACTATAATACATTAACCAATAGTAGTAGTATATACTAGGACCATATTGTAGGTTCTGGGTTCGAGTCTTGGGTCAGGCCAACAGCCTGGATTCGGGAAATTGGCAGTGTTTCATCGTTAAGCAATAGCATGTTAGACACTGTATAGTGTATAGATACAGAATTCTCACTAGTCGTGTCGAATTCCAGTAGAGTTTAAAAGTGAAAGAAAAACTGCTATACTTTCTTATACAGACGTTAGTATAGATGTTTCTTACAAAAAGGCGCCAATCTATCTATTTCAATTAAAGTACAAAATCTATTAAATATGAAAGAGAGTTTAGTATTTTTTTCTCATCTATCAACTTTCAGAACTATGACAAATTGAGCTGCGTAGTTATCAATAAAAAACAGTTTTCTTAGAGATAAGGATATTCTTTTTACATAATTTTGATGACACGTTAGGATCAGTTGGTAGTGACTCTACTTGCTGTGCCGGTGATCGCGGGACCGAGTTCCGCTGGGTGCTTTTTTTGTCTTCATTTGTTGAGCACGAATGTTTTACTTATGGGTGTTTATATTTATCCGTATCCGTAACGCAAGCCTCGAAACTTACCATGGAACTAGATGGCTCTATGTGTAATAATGTCCCAACATATTTATTTTTGTTTTACCCAAAATTTTCAGTAATAATCAAAAAAGAGCACGTAACTTGATATTTTTCAACATTTTTCAGGCGCTGGAAAAGGCGTGATCAGAACTATGTACTGCAAGGGCAACAGCTACGCCGACTACTTGCCTGTAGACGTGTTCATCAACGGAATAATGATTTGTACTTGGAATTACATCAAAAATGGGTAATTTATTGTAAAACCTCTTTTCTTGCTACTTTACTTGTATTTTTATATAGTTTTATTTCATTACAAGATAGCAATAATGTTGAACTGCTATGACACAAGATTACAGATTACAGTACTAAAGTAAATTGTTTAATTTAAAAAGTATCTAAAGTACGGTACCTATAGGAGATTTTCACCCATTTAATGGGGCGTAATAGTTTTCGAAAGACATGTGAAGTCCGCCAACACGCATTGGGTTAGTGCAGACCCTTCTTACTACGGGAGGCCCGTGCCCAGCAGAGGGACGTTGAAAAAGGGCTGATGATGAATAGGATTACGTGAGATATACGCACTCAATCATGACGGCCCGATGGCAACAACCATGGGATTGCTCCATAAGTCTAATATACTCACATAGAAGTATCAGGAGCATAACCGCATGGCACCCCAGTGGTAAACCTCCCTTTCCACTTAGCTAATGACCCCCATACACACCATAACAAGGTGAAGTCACTTCAGGAAGACTGAATGTTTTCGCCAAGCGTGAACCAATTTCATTAATTAATTTACTAATTACTTTTCAAATGTACATTATAATTTAAGGTCATTGTAATATTTCAGAGACACAAAAACAAACGTGGTAAATTTCACATCATCTGCTGAGATCAAAGTGACCTGGCTCGAGATGATAGATGCTGGGAGGGAAATCATCATGAATAGAGTGCCCTTAAATGGTGTTGTCTGGTGAGAAAATAATGTTTTTTTTTAAATATTTCTATGATAAATACCATTTTTTATTCAATGGTTCTATATTGCGAATGGCTTCCTACACATAATGTGAAAGCTTTAATTATTTTTGTGAAGGAAAGCATCGTGAGAAAACCTACAGGTTTGAGAGAACTTTTAGTAAGCTCACACTGGGCCATAGACCATCTATGGCCTGATCACTATTGTAGGGACGTTAAAAAGGGCTGAATAAAAAAAATTAAATATCTTTAGCATAATATTTACAACGATGTAAATCTAAAAATGCTTATGACAATCTTTATTTTTCATTCCAGGTATCCAGGTGGATCTATGAAACATTCCAAGTTATACCACAACATATGTGCTTTGTTCTTCCACTGGATCCCAGCAATTCTCATCGACACACTTCTATTCTGTCTTGGTTATAAACCAGTGTAAGTAATAATAATATTTTACATATTTAAATTAAATCATACCATAATAATTTCTAAGGTTTACGCGAATATTTGACATTATAAATGAAACTAAATTTTCGGATTTTGTCGCGGATTCATTTAGAATCTTGGTTCCTGATGTTTCGAATCCTTTACAGCGCATATACACGGGAGAAACTAAGATATTTGACGTCTCAGAGGTTTTTATACTTGTTACAGACAGTGCCTACCTATTACAAAAAATGCATTTGTGTTTGTTAATTTCAATAATGGCTAAACCGATTTTGACGGGTCTTTAAACGGCTAATTCTGTAAGGAGTATGTTATGATTTTATGAATTATTCTTATACTTTTGTAAATTAGTCTATCAAGTAGATTTTTCTATTGGAATAGAAAAAGCTTATAAAGCTACGAATTCCAATAGAAAAGTTTCATTTTCAAAGTTTCATTCTAAAAATTAGGGTCTGATCCAATTAATAATCCTTATTTTTCAGATTGATGCGTGTACATCGTCGTATAAGCAAAGGCTTTGATGTATTCGAGTATTATACAAACAACCAGTGGGACTTCAAATCTGATATCGCACAGACTCTCAGATTGAGCCTTAATGCGAGGGAGCGACGAGATTATAAAGTTGATGCTATTGGTAAGATATTATTTATAATCTACACAAATAAATAAAATTGGAGTGTCTGTTTATACAACATAATAGTTTTTTTATTAAATACATCTATTTTTAAATAAGAAGTTAAAGAAAAACGTTTTTAAGATTTTCTGCCTGTCTGTCTGTTCTGCAAATACCGTCAAATAACACTTTTTTTACTAGTATTTAAGTAAACATTTGTGCTTGACAAATGCCCCCAGTGGGACTCGAACCCGCGACCGCTGGCACAGTAATTAGGGTAACAAGTACACTACAAACTAAGCCAAACATGTCGTCAAATATTTATTGTTGTAACAGGCTTGGACATATTAAAATATTTCGAGGACTGCATCAAAGCTGCTCGCATCTACATTTTGAAAGAGTACGACGACACTTTGCCCGCAGCGAGACGACACATGAAAATGTAAGTTTATTTATAAATACAGATAGATGTTATACTTTCTTAGATTAACGAGAAATTTTATTATCTATATCTATACTAATATTATTAAGCTGAACTTTGTTTGTTTGTTTGGTTGAACGCGCTAATCTCAGGAACTACTGATCCTAATTGAATATTTCTTTTTTTGATAGATATTCCGTTTATTCAGGATATCCAATGGGAGCGGAGTTTCAATGAAAAATGTTGCAAAAACGGGAAGGGCGACCGTTAGTTCTGCGAGGTACCATACCGCGCGACTCAGAAAGAATTTGGTTTCCGGTCTTTAGAACGCGTGCGAAGCCGCGGGGAATGCTAGTTGTATAATAAAACTCTGAGTCAAATCTGTACGTAATTTTATGTGGGAAAACCATTACAGTATTACTGAAATGGCAATTATTTTGATTGATGCCGAATCCATAGTTTTAAAATTTTTCGTCTGTCTGAGAACGCCTCATTAGAAAACTACTATTCAGTAGTAATCTATTAAGATTATTATGAAACTTGGTATGATGATAACTGGTTATCCGGGTCTATGCTAGACTCTAAGATGTAGTAAACATGGGGGCGAACCCGAGCGAGGTGACTTGATCTATTTATATAACTTTCTTAAAATTTTCTATTAAACGTGCCTATAATTCTTTGCAAGAAGACAGTGGTAACCCAGCGGTAGCGCGTTTGTGGGTTCAAATCCGGGTCTCGCACCTCTGATATTTTCATGTGCGAATCATTTCTATCATGATTACTACTTGTCTTTCGATGAAAGAAAATATCGTAAGGAAATCTGCATGTCTGAGAAAACCTAGCAAGTTTTCGAAAGACATGTGAAGTCCGCCAACACGCACTAGGCCAGCGCGGTGGACTATCACCTGATCCCCTTCGTACTGAGGGAGGCCCGTGCCCATCAGTGGGATTTTGAAAAAGGCTGATGATGAATGATGATGAAATAATTCTTTCTTAGGTTTTTGCGAATAATTGACATATAAATGAAACTATCTTTTCGGATTTTTTCGCGAATTTATTTAGATTTTTGGTTCCCGACGTTTCGAATGCTTTACAGTAATCATGGTCACGGGAGAGACCTCTCTCTCTCCCGTGACAATGACCGTTTCATTTATGACGTGCCTATAATTTTTATTTCTTTGTTATTTATAATTTTTTTTTCCAGAATGTGGTTCGTAGATTTGATCACCAGATTCATATTTTGGGTACTTATGATATATTGGATCAGCGGTTGGATGTCGTCTCTCTATACCTTTTTAGTAGGTTCGAGTGAATTAACACATAAAGCTATGGTGGAATAATAGTATATTTTCGCAATACTAAAAGACATCGTAGCCATTTTCGAACTTTGTATTTTAATTAATCAATAGAATTTTAGTCTCGTCTATTACATAATATTCGACTGAAGTAAATATTTTTAAGATTTTAGTTTTAAATTATGCATAAATCAGAAAACTTGCAGTTATTGAAGAGTTAATTGACTTTGCTCCAATTTCCCACTTATCTTAATTGGGCTGATGCTCAATAATAAGTCGTAGAACTCGCTTCAACCAACAAAGTCACTATAATGTCTATAATAATAATGACTAGCCAACTGCATGAGATATGATAGTGCAGAGTGAGAGAGAAAGACACAACGTGTTCTCTCAGTCCCTCTTATTCTATAACTCCTATGATAGGAAAGTTTGGCATTTGCGGTCTCCGACACATTTTTGAGAATTTTCTGGATAGAAACTAAATAAATAACACTAAAGGCCCACCCGGAACCCAAACCTAGGACCTCAGGATCCGCAACCAAACATGCTAACCACTATACCAACGAAATAATTGTTTAAAATATGTTAAATGAAAACTTAGTATTATAAAATGTATGTAGATTGTAGGTGATAGGTATTTTTGCAAATAAATTTGATATAGTAATTTGTACATATTCGTACATGAATACTTTTGTAATTTTTTGTAAATAAAATTGTAAATTTTTACTGTTTATTTTCTTTTTACCCTTAACTTGGTCATTCTTGTTCATTTATACCATCTATTGAAGGAAGTCTCGTGACAAACAATATTATGATGATAAATATGAATTTTACTTTGAGTAACATAGGGATATATTCTGAAACTGATTTAAAAAGTTCATGAAAAACCAATATATTTATTAATTTTTATTCATACTTTAAATATCTTAAAAACAAATTATACTATAAATTATGTATATTAGGTATATCTAGTAATATAGTTAATAGTAATAAAATTAATTTCTCTGGAAACTCTTCTTCACAGGAACGTTATATGAAGCTCATTCAAGAATAGTAATGACTAACGAACATAAAATCCATATAAATAACGAAATCAACATTATCTTTGTTAGAATATCGATAACGTAGCGTCTGAAAAGAAAAACGTTAGTTAATCAAAAGCATATACTTATTTAAAGAACGTTGGTGATTTCATGCGTATTAGAAACAAAATGTTTAACAATTTTTTTTAGTCACTACCAATCAATTTTTGTTGATTTAAAAATAATTGAATTAAAATATATATTATAATAATAATGTTCTTCGACCGATTCCGGTAACAGCGGCCAATCTCATCGAGACTAAATAGCCAACTGCGCGAAGATATTATAGTGCACAAGTGTACGCGCAGACACAATTAGTGCACTCTCTATTCCTATCACTTTCATACTCCGGTGGGACGACATGAGACACGACCAGTGAGAGATAAGGCGCAGGACCAACGGCTTTACGTGCTCTCCGAGGCAGTTACTGAGGCTTACTAAAACTTGGCCCGACCCGGGACTCGAACCCAGGACCTCTCGATGTATGACCGTAAATGCTAGCTACTACACCACCGAAGCAGTTACAAAAAAATGTATAGGAATCAAATTATAGTTCAGTAAAGTTGTAGTGCAATTACAGCACCCACTTATGAAACCGAATGAAATTCCCGGGTTTGACTTCGTAAGCCATCATGAGGAAACCTCAAATTTTCAAAAGGCATGCTCAGTCCGCCAGCCAACCCACACTTGGCCAGCATGGTGGACTATGGCCTGATCCCTCTCGTATTGAATGGAGGCCCACGCCCAGCAGTGGGACGATAAAAAGGGCTGAACATAAGTTATTATAGATTTATATGTTATATGATTTATATATAATAATGCAGCAAATAATAAAATAATAGATATAAGATATAGTCTGAGTTCGATCAAATTTTGCAAAAACAATGACTCCATTCTGGGATCGGACACTGGTTTGTTTTTACAGTTTTGTCATAATTTTGGCATTAACATTGGTCGTACTGTACCATCGAAAACCCATATTAATCCGTTAATTACTGATTTAGATAAAAATTTTGCAGACAAAGGAAAGTTTATTCCGGAAAACACCCCTTAAGCAAAGGTAAAAAGAAGGAGTAGCAATTTGTATGGGATCAATTAATCGAACAGTTTACTAGTAAAAATATATCCCATACACATATTTTTTTAAGTACTTACCTACTTTTCTATAGACTATTTATTCCATGGAGCACAACAACTAGTGGAGAAAGCATCAGCAAATTTTGTATTAGCTCAAAGTCGTTTACGGCGGTGGGAGAAGTAAGCTTCGCCAGCCGTGATTGGGTAACGAAGTGACAACCAAGTGACGACTGATTCGTATTGGTCCGTATTTAAGCATAGAATTGAAACGATTGACTAAAATTCCGTCGCGTTAGCTTGATTTAGCATTTGTTTAGTGAGCGCGGTAGCGTCTGATTCATCACTGGTTGTTGTCCTCCATGATTTATTCCTTGCTTCTGTACTATGACTTAATTGTTATATTTACTTACATTTTTAACAACTTTCTTGCTCTCGGTAAAGTCGACAGATCTTCTTTGACTATATACTTTCTAGTGCCCAACACATACTTCTCGATATACGAATCTACATCAATATCTTCTAAATTTGTGAAGAAAACCTCATTGTCTTTTTCACTAATTTTATTCTTGAACGATGCAAAATTTTTGTTAACAAAGCGCCATTCTTTGTTCGTATAGTACATGATGACGCTAGCTCCGTGGCTAATACGTTTTTGTGCTTCTACCATGCTGAAATAAACGTAATATAAAATAATTAATTAATTGGTTTGAAACATTGTTTTATCTCAAATCCGACTT
The DNA here is from genome assembly GCA_905231865.2 of Boloria selene. Classification (NCBI taxonomy): domain Eukaryota; kingdom Metazoa; phylum Arthropoda; class Insecta; order Lepidoptera; family Nymphalidae; genus Boloria; species Boloria selene. Next base: position 5,076,270 of record HG993161.1, on the reverse strand, counting down.
ATTACTGAGCATTTTCTCTGAAAAACATTCGTTCCGGGGTAAGCTAAGAGGGTTGTGTTACGGATTTCAGATAGTTGATACACTATATAACTTTAATATATAATATAAATTTAAACACCCTTGACTGGAGTACAGACATTCGTGCACATCACACAAATGACTGCACATAAAACAACAGCGGAACTCGAACCCGCGATCGCTGGCACAGCCAGTAAGGTCATTACAAACAATGCCAAAAGTGTTGTCAATAATATACGTAAATTAAAAATAACAAATTTACTTACAGTTAATTGCGCTTAATTTTTAATAGGCAACCAAGACCTTGTATAATTATACACTAATGATTCATTTGAATTAAGTTTATTTAATAAATTAAGACTTGTACAAGCCAAAATAATGAACATTATTAAAATGCAGAATTCAAATTAAATATCAGTATGTAAGTAAGTCCGTAAGACAGCTACCACTTATTCTGCTGAGAAGAGCCGGAAACTCAACAGTAGCTCTTTTAAAATATTATTGGATTATATTATAAAAAAGCAACTGTTGAGATACGGCAATACAATAATTATCTATTTATCCTACGCAAGACCTAACCAGACATTAATCCCACACATTTACATCGTACAAAATATTCTGTGAGTTTAATTCCAATCACTTACAATGTTTTCCTTCCCGTCAGATACAGCAGCATGTCGATGAAGTATGCGGGTAAGAGTTGTGTTAACAAAAATACAGTTTGGTGAAGCAACCAGTTAGGTGCAACTATCCCATGAGGATACCATAATGATACTGTATAAGGGTACTTCATTAACCATTTTTGACCTGGAAAATCGTAATGATTCATTCGTAAGGGCTCCAAAGATGTATGTACGAGTATATAATATATCTATCTTTACATAATATAATGTCCTCCAGACCGATTACGGCTAAGGCGGCCAATCTAATAAAGACTAACCATCTGCAGGAGATATTATAGTGCAGACAGAAGTGCACTCTCCTTTCCTGTCACTCTCATACTCCGGTAGGACACGAATAGTCAGAGTTAAAGCGCAGGACCGACGGCTTTACGGACTCTCCGAGGCACAGAGGTACACAGCCAACTTCCCAACTAACTAAACTTGGCCCGTCCCGGGATTCGAACCCACGACCTCCGGAGGTGCGACCGGCCATGCTAGACGCTACACAGAGCTTTCATATATTATAATGAAATTCTGAATATTTTTTGAAAAATCTTATTATAATAGTAATTTTTATTGATACTGAAGCCAAACCAATTGTTTAAAAATTAGTATCGTTTCTTTACTGCGGGAAAATATCTTATTTCTGATAAATATTAAACTAATTAATGTTAAATCATGTCATGATAAAATAAAAACTCAGTAGCTCAGTGATAGCAGGTTCAAATCCCGGGACCTCTGATATTTTCATATGCGAAGCATTTCCAACTGATGGTGCAAAATCTTCATGTCTGAGAGAACATAGTAAACTCGTATTTGGCTATGTATTGTATTTAGCCCCTTTTAAAGTCCCACAGCTAGGGATGGGCCTCTCTTCAGAGCAAAGAGAATCAGCCTATAGTCCACCATGTTGGCCAAATGCGGGAAGGCAGACTACATATGTTTTTTTTGAAAACTTGCTAGGTTTTCTCAGACATGCAGTTCTCACGACGTTTTCCTTCACCGTAAGACAAGTGGTAATCGTGTAAAGGATTCGATTAAAGGATTCGCAAATGAAAATTTTTAAATGATAAGAGACCCGGATTTGAACCCACTTCAGTCGATTTCCCAAGCGAGTACATTAACTAGGCTACCACTGCCTTTCGGCTATATCACTACATAGTGTAAAACAAAGTCGCTTCACGCTGTTTGTCTGTTACTATATATGCTTAGATCATTAAAACTACGCAACGGATTTTGATGAGGTTTCTTTCGAATTTGAGCGAAACGAGGGTTAGTCGCTAGTATAGTATGAGATTAAAACTTGCCTGTTGAAGAAATGTCATTAAAAGTAAGCCTTTTCGCTCCTGATAATGTTATGTTGTAAATACGTATGTCCTTAGACCTGAAAAAAATACAACAAATATGGCTAATATATTTAAAACTTTTGGTACCTTTTGTAAAAATGATTACTAGGTAGGTAATTATTTTAAAAGAAAACCGTATTCAAGCAAAAAAATATTACCATTAATTATGTTTCAACTTTGATATTATCTGGTAAGTTGTGAAACTACCGATCAGTCGTTTTTTAATTTTTGTTTTTTTTGTAGTTCTTTTTTTTATTCTAATAGGTAATAATTTTTAATCTATTCTTAAAGATCGGAATAATTATGCGGATTTATTTAAATTAAATATAAAATAATTTTCTAAAATAAAATCAGCTTAAGTTACTCCTTATAACATTAGCTAGCTGCGAGTGAAAGTCCCGTCAAAATAGGTCCAGCCGTTTCAGATATTAGCCGGAACAAACAGATAGACAAAAATTTTAAAAATTGATTTTTTGATGTAAGTACCAAATATACTTTCATTTACCATTAGCATTTAGTGAAAAGCTGTTAATTTGAAATTAAAAACAGACACTTCAATTTTATTTATATGTATGATGTGTGTTACAAAAAATGAATTATGTTTTGAACAAATAAGATCTAAGGTGTCAAAATATCTAAATGTGTTTTAAGGAAAATTTATTTGTTTTGTGTAATTTGACTTACTTTAAAAGGGCTGTTTCGTAACCTATTAGTATGCAGCCGTTAACGACGACATCGACTGGGACCATATCCGCTGTAAAGTGTGGCTTACACTGCATTGTTCGAAGAACACCTATTAAATAAATACATTAATTAATTCATATTTATAATACGTATATATTTAAAATATTTTTTATTTTATTTATTATTTATATTTCCTATTAAATATAGAGAGGCTTTAAAGTTATATATGTAATGTTCTCCGACCGATTCCAGCAATGGCGGCCAATCTTATGAGACTGGCCGACTGCGCAGGAGATATTATAGTGCAGACACAAGTGCACTCTCTATTCCGATCACTCTCATACTCCAGTGGGACGACATGAGACACGACCAGTGAGAGCTAAGGCGAAGTTTTTTTTTACGTGCTCTCCGAGGCACGGGATGACACACCGCCAACTCAACTCCGGGCTGTAACTGAGGCTTACTAAGCAGAAAGACTCAATATTAAACTTGACTCGAACCCAAGAACTCTCGGTGTATTGTACATAGCCTACACGACCGAGGCAGTTAAGTTATATAATATGTGGTATAGTAGTGTTTTAACCATCTGGTATCCATAACCATGGAACTAGGTTTTGCTGTATTAATGTCCCAAAATATTTATTTATTTATTTACTGCCTGTTTTTTTTACTGCCATGCTCCCGCTAACTCCCTAGGGAGCTGGGTATTACTGAAAATCAGCGCTATCTGAGATTCTGACCTCAGCAGCATCAGCTGAGTTATTACGACACGTTTGGCGCAGTTCGTAGTGACCCTACTTTCTTGCGCCAGCAGTCGCGGGTTCGAGTCCCGCTGGGGGCATTCCTTTGTTAACCGAATGTGTTAACCGGATCGGATGTTTGTACTCCAGTCATGGGTGTTTATATTTATAATATGTATGTACTTAAACTTATATATGTAGTATATCAACTGTCTGGTATCCGTAACACAAGCTTCCTCCGTATTCCTCCAACATATTTATTTTCCTATGCCTGTAAGGCACCGTGAATATGTTAACTTTTTTACTGTTTTTATGGCAATAAACGATTTTAATATTTATTATTATTATTGTTTATATATAGATATGCTTACCTTTTCCACAACCCACTATAAAGCCGGTGGCACCATTCAGGTTGTCCACCCAACCCGGTACGGGCTCCTTCCATGCTGCAGTCACTACAAAAATTAAGACTATTAACAAAAAATCTATAAGTACAAAAAAATATTCAACGATAATTACAGCCTTGGCCACGTTTGATTTTAATTTTAAATGTGGATTAATTAATTCAACATAATAACAGTAGGATAAAGTTTTGTAACCAAAAAAATATAAACAAGAAGTTTTAAACTAAAATTATGTGATTTTTTTTAGAACAATCAAATTTTAGGTATGTTTGTTAGACGGATGTTAACCGACTTACTTGACTATGTCGTAATGTTAACATAGTCAAATTCAACAATTTTCCTTAGCAAATTCTGAAAAAATCCTGTTTTGAAAGAAAAAGCCGTACAAGTTGGTACTGGTAATTCAATTGCTAGGTATATATATTATATTGGTACATAAAAATCAGTCACTGTTCGTTAGTCTCTGTCATTATTTTAATAATGCTTTCTGTTTTGTTGGGGGTGGCTCAGAGGTGGTTTAAATAAAACAAAAATGTAGTTACCCAAAAAAGGGCTGGAAAATTATAAGTTTACCCTACTTGCTGCGCAAGCGGTCGCGGGTTCGAATCCCGCTGGGGGCATACATTTGTTGAGCACGAATGTTTGTACTCCAGTCGTGGGTGTTTATATTTATAATATGTATGTATTTAAACTTATATATGTGTAGTATATCAACCATCTAGTATCCATAACACAAGGCTCGTACCTTACCGTGGAACTAGATAGTGCTGTGTGTAAAATGTCCCAACATATCTATTTATTTATTTATTTTATTTGTATTTAAATACTAGCGACTCACACTCGCTTCACTCGGGCTCATCCCTAGATTTAACGCAAGCGAAGCCACGAGTTCCCTTAGTGTATTATACATATAAAACTTCCTCTTGAATCACTCTATCTATTAAAAAACCGTATCCAAATCCGTCGCATAGTTTTAAAGATCTAAGCATACATAGGGACAGACAGACAGCGGGAAGCGACTTTGTTTTATACTATGTAGTGACTTTTGAATCATTAATTTAGTTTAAAGAGCGTGAGTGTAATCAGTGCGTGATAAACTATTCCCGAATCGGAAAAATAATAACACCCTAACTTAATTTTTTATGTCATTAGATTTTTGTTAGTTCGTATATTATTTCTCACCGATCGAAGGTCTGCCAATGGCGATAGGAAATTTCGAACTGTATTCAGCTACTAAGTCTTCTGTAATGGCTTTTGTGTAGGAATATGTGTTCGGTTCAGAAGAAATTAACCTGGAAGAACAATATTTTCTTAGATTTACACTAATATTTAACATTTTTATTATTTTTTATTTGATTTCTTCGAAAAATTTGTGGGCTTTCTTCTTGTAAATCTCCACGGTATTTAAAAAAGAGAACAACTAAAACACTTATTAACATTTTTATTATTTTTCATCAATGTTCGAAAAATTTGTGGGCAACTTACTTTCTTCTTGTAAATCTCCACGGTATTTAAAAAGAGAACAACTAAAACACTTATATTTTAGTGTGCAATTTATTGATGACTAACTTAAATAGACCATAGTCCACCACGCTGGTTAAGTGACGCGGACTTCACATGTCCTTCGAAAACTTGCTAGGTTTTCTCAGACATGCAGGTTTCCTCACGATGTTTTTCTTCACTGTACGATAAGTGGTGATCATGATAGAAATGATTCGCTCATAAAAATATCAGGGAATTATTATAAAACGCGCGAAGCTGCGGATTCCGCTAGTGTATTATACATATAAACCTTCCTCTAGAATCACTCTTTCTTTTAAATAAACCGCATGAAATTCCGTTGCGTAGTTTTAAAGATCTAAGCATACGTAGGGACAGACAGCGGGAAACGACTTTGTTTTATACTATATAGTGATAGTAATAGTGATGATCACCATTATACTATATAGTGATAGTGATAATCACCATTCGCCCTTATAAACTAACCGAAAGTAAGCATCATACAACTTTAACAACAAATAGATAATCTTGTTTAAGATAGCTAAAACTTAAATTATAAACGATAGTAAAAAAGGACTTACTTGGGCTGTAAATGTCGAAGAGTGTCATCGTCCATCCATTCTACGAGATCTATTATTTTCCGAGGCTGATGCACTGCTGGGTACATTTTTTCTTCATAAACCTCTAAATGACAACGACAATAGGCTGTAGAAAGGTGAACGAAAGCCTGAAAATTTATAATATTTTGTAAATTTCTATCTTAATATCTATTTCTATCAAAATAAACAGTCTAATAGCTTGAAAAACCAAGTTATTTCCAATATAATTATCAACATAACTACACGGCACGGGTAAAGAACTAGTCATCAGGAAACCTGCATGTCTGAGAGAACCTAGAAGGCAAAAGATATGTAAAGATTGCCTTCTCAACTGACACTGAGAGACTATTGAAATGGACTTTGAGGGAAATAAAAAGAAACCTATTTCTAAGTCAAACGTAACAGTAAGCTTATCTAAGCCTTGAATTCCTACTATTAATAGTAGAATAACAGCTATTCTATGTAATATAATATTAATTTAGTCGATAACAAATTTCAATAATTTTGACTTCCAGCAAAGGCCCTTCCTTCTATTCTGTGGTCTTCTAGCATATAATGATATATCCCGCCGAAACTTTTCTCTTTATTCAAAATAAATAGTCTTTATAATGATAAAGTAGAATCGTGAAAATCTGCCGCGGGTTCTGCTAGTAAATATATACATAAATTTGACAAATTATGACCTAAAACCTTCCTCTTTAATCACTCTATCTATTAAAAAAAACCGCATCAAAATCCGTTGCGTAGTTTTAAAGATTTAAGCATACATAGGGACAGACAGACAGCGGGAAGCGACTTTGTTTTATACTATGTAGTGACCCACACTACGCTCGGGTTCGTCCGTCGGTACGTTTTAACGGATAGGGTGTAATTTCTTCTTCTTCTCCATACAAACTTTCATCCCTTATTTCACACCCTTTGGGGATAACTTTAAAGTAAGGGGGATAAGAACTATCATATGTCCTTTCTAGCGTCTTAAACTCGTTAAGTTCTTGTGATTTTATGTCTATTACAAACATACAATAATACAAATGTTTTTGAAGTGAAACTTCTTTAGAATCGTTGTGATTTCAAACTCGATGAAACGAAAAAATAAGTCCATAGTATCAGGCGCTCAGAGACGGAAAGTTTTACTTCTGACATGTGTACTTTGTACACACGCACTTTTTTTTCTTTACAATAGTAGTATAAACATACCCGTATTTATAGTTTGGTTATTTATTCCATGATTTAAAAAAAATAAATTACCTTTTTTTTACATAAATTAACTTGCTTTAAGCCAACGAACCATATGATATTTTTTTTTGTTTTACATTATAATGTAATTATTTCCGTTTCCGCGAACTAATTTACTCATTGTAGCCTACATACATTTTAATTGTTTTTTTTTCTTCTAAGAAATCGTGTTATAATTTTCATAAAAATAGGTAAAACTTGAACTAATTGGTTATTTTATACAAGATGTTAATTATTATTATCATTTACATAAGGCATAGTCCGAGGACACGTAACTTATATATATTTAGTTAGTATATAACGTGTGTATATTAAAATACCACTACTGTTGTACTGTTGGTGTTGGCCTTTCTTAAATATAAGGGATAAAGCTATAGTCCACTTGTTCTTTCAGAGAAACACCTGGTTTCATGGTGAAAGTGAAAAGCCCGGATTTGAATTTGCACTTGGATTTATCAGAAAAGTGCGTAAAAGTGGACTACTACACTTTTAGTTATCTATTAGGTGAAGGAAAACCAAAAACTTCGTTAGGAAATCTGCATGTCTGAGAGAACCTAGCAAGTTTTCGAAAGACCTGTGGAGTCCACCAACACGCACTAGGCCAGCGCGGCGGACTATGACCTGATCCCCCTCGTAATGAAAGGAAGACCGTGCCCAGCAATGGGACGTTAAATAGACCTGATTACATTAGTTATATAGATTGTAAAATCGTTAATTAAAATAAGCAGCATCCCAGCCATGCTTCTCTATTTACAAATCGTACTCTATTTATAATCGGTTTTATAAAGAAGATTCAAAAGCCCGGCCGTCAAATAATGAATAAGAAACTCAAAGAAAAACTGAATTAATATTGCAATAAAAACTTAATAATACAAGCTGGTTAAGTACAAAACATAGTTTCTTATGTAAAATTTCAATATCATTTATTTACTATTTACCTACGTGTGATTTACTTCCTCCTTCCTACTAGATACATAAATAAATAAATCAATTTGTTGGAACATTATACACAGCGCCATCTAGTTCCGTGGTAGCTATGAAGCTTGTGTTACGGATACCAGATAGTTGACATACTACATATATAAGTTTAAATACATACATATTATAAATATAAACACCCATGACTGGAGTACAAACATCCGAGTTTAACAAATGAATGCCCCCAGTTGGACTTGAACCCGCGACCGCTGGCGCAAGAAAGTACGGACTTATGTATATTATTACAAAAATATTTGAAGGTCGAATTTAAAATACAACACGATAATAAGTTTTTAAATTGATCAAAAATAGATAGTTACCTCAAGTTTTGGCATCTGTTCAGCTAATTTTAAGACTTTGAGGGTTCCGATGGTATTCATTTGGACAGTAAATTTTAGATCCTGATCAAATCTGAAAAGAGTTTTAATAATTAAATCAAAATAAACGCGAGACATAAACAGTTGTTAAAAAGATGACAATAATATTATATCGTGTCAAAATTGCGAGATTTTGTTATATGGAAGAAGAAATTCTCTATTGTAGTAGAAGAATAGTGACTCACTCTCGCTTCGCTTCGGTTCATCACTAAGAGCATGTTTATGTTACATGTACCTTTCCCAGAAATGAAATATTTTCCCGCAGTAAAAAGTAAAACAATATACTCGGATAACAGCTATCATCATAAAAATTTAGAACGTTCGTATAAGAAACGTACGTGAATCCTTCTACAAATCTAGTTACCATTACCAAAATGGCGCCAATACAATTCAAGAAAGCTTGAAGAACATTTAAACCAAAACATTAAATCGAAAGGCTTTTAGTTAACCAAAATTGGTTAAAAAATTGAACAGGTTTCTGAGCCTTGTTATAGTCTATAACTAGATGACGCAATAAACGTGTAATAAACATTTGCATTTATAAATGAAAGAAAATCAAATCTTTGACTTCAGGTGTATAAATGGAGTGTTTTCTTTACCTGACGCAAGCAGCGCTGTGAAACACAATATTACAGTTTCTCTGTAACTCTTGACGATCTTCGTCCGAGAGGCCTAGCTCTGCTTCCAATATATCACCAGCCACCAGCTTCAGTTTACTGAAAGCTTCAGGCTTTGTGTCTCTTAGTACGTCGAATACCTGTAAAAATATAAATTTAGAGAGACACGTAAAGCTGTCGGTCCTGCGATTTAACTCTCACTGGTCGTGTCAAGTAAGAACATAGATAAGAACAGAGAGTGCACTTGTGTCTGCACTATAATATCTCCTGCGCAGTTGGTTAGTCTCAATGAGATTGGCCGCCATGGCCGGAATCGATTAGAGAACATTATTATCCTGGGGTGGAGTCTCGGATGTATTTAAGGTCAGGCAGATACTCCTCTTTTCAGCTTTAAAATAATCTGTAGAACCCAGATAGATTTTCCGTTTAAAGTTCACGTTAACTTTGACTATTTTATCTACTCGTATATCTCAGCCGCATTTAATGCTGTCATATTTCTGGACGTAGCTATAATGTGCACCTGTGTGGGTCACGAATCACGATTCGGGCACGATTGGGTCTCTAAATCAGATTTTAACTAATGTGGCTGACGGCTGTTGTTTTTTTGAAATTGTATATGACACGTTTGGTTTAAAACACAAAGTTATTTAAGTCCTATTTATTGATACTAAAAAAATTGCTTAAAACCATCAGCCGGACTCTTTCATGTTAAGATTTTATTGATTTTCTCCAAAAATATCAATTACCTTGTGTAGTGAGTGTAATTATTATGATCAGTGAGTAAGCCCCTACAGTATATATCAGTTTCATCCACCAACTCTTGCCAAACGATTGTAAATCCACTCCATTTTTCTTTATAGTGTTTCTCTACACACATTAACTCTTGCATTTTTAATTTACTGATGATGAGTTACTGGTTAGGTATAACTTAATTGGTTTAAATTAATTACAATGTTATTTCTATATATTTAAAGTAAGTAACGACTGAGTACTGACTACTGGGGTCGTTACCCTATATATAATATATATAAATAGCATGACGATGCTTTAGGTAGAGTAAGGCTATTGTAACCGTTAAATTAACTCAGTTCTATTTCATACATATGTAAATTTTTTAACTTTTTAGTACGTCATTTGCATCTATTTGATTATATTAGCAACTAGCGAATCACCCTCGCTTCGCTCGAATTCATCCCTTGGCTTAGCGCGAGCGAAAGCGCGGAAAGTATAAAACTTATTATAAAGCAAAGTCTTCCACCGCGTCTGTCTGTTCGCGATTAACTCAAAAACTACTTCACCGAATTTCATGCTTTTTTTACCAATGAATGAAGTGGTTCTCAAGAAAGGGTGTACTATATAATTTTTCAAGGTTTTGTATACATTTACTACTAGAGTTACTTAAATAAAAGTAGCCTAAGTTACTCCTTATAACATTAGCTATCTACAAGCGAGAGTCCCGTCAAAATCGGTCCAGCCGTTTCGGAGATTAGCCAGAACAAACAGACAGACCGAGAGACAGACAAAAATTTATAATTGATTTTTTGATGTAAGCACCGTATAGTATAAATCATATATCATAAATATATATAGTATATACCATATAACCATAAAGTTCATAGTAATTTTAGTGAAAATCTATTAATTTAAAATTAAAAACAGAAACTTCGTATTATTTTTATGTTTATGTTTAGTGTTTATGTTTAGTGATGATAACTTTTTCAAGAAATGATAACTAATGCAAGTAATTGCGATAAAGATAAAGCAATTTGCGATGTACCCAATAGTGTTAGTTAAACTTAAGTAATTGTTAATTTCTCATATAAGTGAATTGTAATATTCTTCTTGAGAAATAAATGATCTTAAACCTGAAGTACTTACGCTGTTGTTACATAGGTCTTTTAGTCTTTGTTCACTCGATACACCTTTTTTCTGTCTCATCAAAACATACACAGTTTTGATGCCTGGACATGATCTTAGTAGTTTTTCCACTAAGGCCTGTAAAATAAATAATAAATAAATATGTTTGACATTATTAAACACAGCGCCATCTAGTTCCGTGGTAAGCTACGAGGCTTGTATTACGGATACCAGATAGTTGATACACTACACATATATAAATTTTAAATGCATACATATTATAATAAATAAAATGATATAATGACTTCAAAATCGGGTAATTAAAATGCTTTAAATCAAATCGTTTTTACATCACGTATGAAAAACCCCGGTTATTATTAAATCACAATTAGAGGTCAAAATACTAAAAATTCACCTAACTTGCATTAGCCCCGAGTTTGCTTCGTTGTGGACTCATTATCGTCCGGCAACCCAGCCGGTCGCGAAGCCAAGAAATGCATACTAAGGTTGCCCTTCAGTGGGCGGTGTGTAATGGTGTTGCTCCTTCTTTGATAGCAGAGTAAATTGTGGAGCAACCCATTATTATTGTTAGACACGTTTGGCTCAGTTGGCAGTGAGAGTGACCCTACTTTCTGCGCCAGCGGTCGCGGGTTCGAGTCCCGCTGGGGGCATTCACTTGTTGATTACGAATGTTTGTTCTCCAGTCATGGGTGTTAATATTTATATTATGTATATATTTAAAATTTATATGTGTAGTATATCAACTATCTGGTATCCGTAATACAAGCCTCGTAGCTTACCACGGAACTAGATGGTGCTGTTGTAAAAAATGTCCCAACATATATATTATTTATTATATTATTATTTATTAGCTGTGGTCTGCTTCGGCAGACCTAACGCTAGGGAGTCGTAGTTGAGTGCGTAAGCGACACTACATTAAGATCGGGGAGGTTCCATACACGACTAACATACTTTAAATATTTTCCTTTGCTTACTTAAAAGCTATATTGTTCATCTAGAAATTATGTAACCCATTTGGGGAAGTTGCGAGTCATTCCCATTACAAGTATCTTTGATAACTTACTGGGAAGTCTCGGCATAAATAATTGTTACTACAAGTTCTTGAATAAAGATATTGTTATTATTATTATTGTTCTATTAGGTTGTAATAGGTAGCACTGGTTTTGACCATTTACATAAATACCTGTATTTTCATAATACCTTTACCGCATACGGGTAAAAAAATTTTTAGTATACAGTCACCTTGCCAACAAATCCTGTAGCTCCAGTAATGAAGATAGACTTTTCTTCATAGAACTCCGTGACGGAGGGCTGCATTTTTACCTGATACATACAAACATTGATTAAGCGCGAGTTAAACTGTCAACGTTTCGCTCGAGTTCGTGCCTGGATTTAGCGCGAGCGAAGACGCAGGTTCCGCTAGTAAATGTATACAAAAACTAGACAAATTATATACTAAAATATTCCTCGAGAACCACTCTATCTATTGGTGAAATCAGCATGAAAATCGGTGCAGTAGTTTTTGAGTTTATCGCAAACAGACAGACAGACATGGCGGAGGACTTTGTAATATGTAGTGATTTGATTTATTAAGGAAATTAAGCTCTATTATCACTACATAAGCTCTAAAATATTAATTTATGCGCATTTTTGTATATCAAAGTCATATCAAATCAAAATATAGTTTATGAATCGTCATTTTTACATTATTAAGAATCAGATTTTAAATTAAACGTTTGTCTGTAAGTCGGAGGAAGCTACCACTGACTCAGAAGAATGTTCTATAGAGAAGAGCCGGCGAGAAACTCAACAGTTGATCTTTACAATAATATTTTCTTATAATCCTTATCCTTACTAATCCTTACTTTTTTACTTAATATTCTAAATGCGAAAGTAACTATGTTTATATGTCTGTCGCGCTTTCACGCCAAACCTACAAAACCTATTTAAATGAAGCTAGAGCCTCAGAAAGGACATAGGCTACTTTTAAAGGCGAAACAAGGGCTGTGAATAGGGGATGAAATGATGATTTGTATGGTAATTACTTAATTTTTAAAGCTTTAAATTTATTTTTTGGGCTTTTGATAGGATATTAATAAACAGGACAGGTTTGTAAAAAATTTGCCTTAAAGAGGGTACCTAGGGATGATTCGCTAGTATTGCAATAAAATAAACATCTATTAATAGTACCTACGTGAGACAAATCCAGACATTAACCCCACACATTTACATCTACTACGTATTCCGTGATGACAGTATCGTTATAAGTATAATATTATCGTTAGATATATATATTGTTTTATTATTTATTAGTACTGTATGTAGGCAAATTGCAAATACGACTGTAATAATGTAGATCAAACTTTGTATTGAGATGAGGTTTTACTTTTTCAAAGTAAATACGAGTATGTTCTTATTGTCCTTTTTAGAGCCCTACTAGGATAGCTAGGCAGGAGGGTCATTCAATAAAAGGGAATCAGGCCATATCAAATCAAATCAAATCAAATCAAATTACGATTTAATTTGACTTTCTTACTTTTGAATCATCACACATCACTTCTCTCTGTGAACAGGGATATGAAACCACTTTACTAAGATTAAATCAATCGTTCTACCACTGGACTATTTAGATACGCAATATTTATATATTTTCTGAAAAACTCTAAGTGAAGTTATCTACAAGCATCTTATTTAAGATTTTACAAAAAAGCATATTTTTATTTAATTAAATACCGGGTGTAAAATTTAAATCGGTCAGTATCGGGGAGTCTAAAACTTATACGAAAATCTGTTCTTAGGTACTATGTCATCGATTTTAGTCGCAAAAAAACTGCATTTAAAAAAACTTGTACTCAGCTCGGGAATCGAACACGGATGCTTTGGAAAATAAAACTAATATTGTTTCTATTTAAATATCTATTATTTACGTCTTAAGCAGTAAATGTTGGTATACACGAAAAGGCTTACCGTTAAAAATAAACACGTCTATATTTCTCAAACACTGCAGTGATACTATCATAAAACAAAGAAAGAGAAACACAAATGAATTTATTTTTTTAAATTTCCTTAAATAGTCGAATCATATACATTAAATGCATATTTAAACATTTTTTTGTGTTCACGGCCAACATAATTAATTTAATTTGGTACAAAAATGACGTAGTTCGCATAATTAATTGGAAATATAATGTTTTACGTAAAAACCTGAAAATTTTCCAATACCTTTACCCTATTTTAACTGCGACAAAACATAAAGGACGGATGTTTATTTTATTATGTAACTACATATGTAAAAAAATTAACTACCGGAATTGTTCCCTATATATAGTATGTAAAAAAATTATAACTAGCTGAATATTGTTCCATCATGTCCCAGAAAGTATCTATAACTTGGTGCGGGGAGAAACACCCTTTTATGATGAGTCAGTAAAAAAGAAATTTGCATTCTACACCCAGTAGTGATGATGTCCTCCCGACCGATTCCAGCCACGGCGACCAATCTCATTGAGACTAGCCAACTGCGCGGGAGATATTATAGTACACAAGTGTATGCGCAGACACAAGTGCACTCTCTATTCCTTATCGTTCTCATATTCCGGTGGGACGACTGCTCGACACGACCAGTGAGAATAAAGGCGCAGGACCGACGGCTTTACGTGCTCTCCGAGGCACCCAGTAGTAATATCAATTAAATTGTTTATTTATTTATAAAATATATTTTTATTAAATTAAATTGCATTAATATCCGTCGACCGTTTAAGCGTTTAGAAGTACCACACATAAAAATCAATTTATTAAATGTTCGACTGTCTGTTGGTTGGAAGAGTTGGACTAATTTTGACGGCACTTTCACTCGCAGTTAGCAAATGTTATAAGGAATAACCTCAGCTACTTTTTTATTAGAAAAAGAAAAAAAGTATAATTTATTTAATTTACGCCCAGGAAAGCTGACCATGTTTGCTAGTACTGAATAAAGTATCAGTAATCATTGAAATGGCGTATTTTAGAAGATTTATGGCATCACTAATGAGGTAAATAAAACAGTAACTTTTCGAAGGCATTTTATTTTATTACTTTTATGGTGTACCATATAATGTACATCTGACATCTTTTTCAACATATTCATATATTTAAAATAATACTTGGCGACCGTTAATTAATAAATTAATAAGTTCATATCTATAAAAATTCAGGTACAAGCTTGTGATGTCAACATCTGGACGAATTGTTTGTCTGTTGAAGAAAATTAAAATATTAGATTAAACGTCCTTTAAGGGGTTGTAATCTATACATAAAAATAATATTAAAGTGTCTGTTTTTAATTTCAAATTAACAGCTTTTCACCAAATGCATATGAAAATATATACGATACTAGCATCTAAAAATCAATTTGTAAATTTTTTTTCTGTCCGTCTGTTTGTTCCGGCTAATGTCTGAAACGGCTGGAACGATTTTGACGGGACTTTTACTCTCAGATAGCTTTTATTGTAAGGAGTAACGTAGGCTATTTTATTGGAGATTTTTTTAACTAGCGAATCCCGCGACTGCGCTCTGAGCTGCGCTTGTTTAACTATATTATTCGTAGAGAGAGAGACAATTAATTTATGCTAGAAATACTGAATTTTTGTTATAATCACAGACTTAGAGAAAGTACTGAGCGTTCCCTTTGCAACTAAAAGTAAATAGGGCAGGAAAGTGTTAATGATAAAACGAGCGTGCGGCCAGTAGTTGTCATTGTCTTGAATTTTGATTGGTCCACGTCACCGTCGCCAGTCAGGCAGAGCCGGCGTCACGACTACCAGAATGAAAAAAAAAACAAAAACGCCGGCCCTGTCAGGAGTCAGGAGCGGATGAATTGTATACTTCTTGCAGACCTTCAAGACAGAGATAAGTATTGGCCGCACGATCGCTTTCTCTCTTTCTAGAGAGTTTCATACAGGTATGGCTCAATCCATTCTTTAAGACAATGGTTAGAATAAATTAATATTAAAACATATAATTTAACTTTAAGTCGAATCTATACATAAATATTTCTTACATTATGACTTAGATTATCTATGCGAGCATTTCTGACGAATTTAAAAAAAAACATTTATTTACACTTCATGACTACTTTGAACCCGATTCCATTGAATTTGTACAAAAAGGCAAAGTTATAGATACTAACTTAAATTGAAAACACTTCTGAAAAAGTTGAAGCACATTAAATTTTTTAATCTACTGCGCATTGCGATCAATCTGAAACAAAATGTAAGTAGGTATGTATTATTCAAAATATCATGACAATCCATCTCTTTTTTGAATTTGGTCATATAAATCACTACACTACATAGTATAAAACAAGGTCGCTGTCTGTCTGTTTGTCCCTATGTATGCTTAGATCTTTTTAAAGTGGTAGTGCCATGCTTGTTACCTTCGGGTAGCAACCGAATGGGCCGGCACGCCCCGTATAGTTCAGTATAGTACCACTCTCTCACAGAAGACCGGCGTGAAGTGGCAGCTATGCTGTCGCGTTTCGTCCGGTGAGTGAGAGTCCGGGAGGCCCACTCTCCTTCCCCCCTCCCTCTTCCCTTCATCCTCCGCCTTCGTTACCCCCTCCCTCCCACTTCCCTCCCTTTCCTGAAAGGCCGGCAACGCATCTGCAAGCCAGGCTTGCAGATGTCCATGGGCGGAAGTGATCACTTCCCATCAGGTAAGCCTCCTGCCCGTTTGCCCCCTTTTTACCATAAAAAAAAAAAAAAAACTACGCAACGGATTTTAATGCGTTTTCTTTAATAGATAGAGTGATTCAAGAGGAAGGTTTATATGCATAATGCTCTAGCAAAACCCGCGGCATCGCTCGCGCTAGATCTAGGGACGAACCCGAGCGAAGCGAGGGCGAGTAGCTAGTATAGTATAAAAATGAATTCAAATATTATTATTAATATGCATTCAGCCTTTTGTTTAAATATCCGACTGCTTCAATCAATACAAGGGGGATCGGGTCATAGTCCACCAAGATGGCCAAGTACGGGTTGGCGGACTACACATGTTTTTCAAGAACAAGGATGTCTCTGGTTTCTTAACCTCACGATAAAACAAGTGGTAATCATGTTGGAAATGTTTCGCTTATGAAAACCAGAGATGCAAATCCCGGGATTCATACCCGCCTTACTTGGCTTCCTGAGCAAAAGCGTTATTACTGAAAATTTCTCAATAGGTTTCGTTAGTGATTAGAACTAAGGACTAGTAAGTCTAGGTTCATAATGGAATTAGATAATTTTCTCACTCGCTCCTTGTTGGTCCAGCCAGCCTCATGACTTGCGTCCTCATGCATCTGTAGCTATGTGAAGTGCGGAAATGTCTGCATCTAGAATTTTTGAAGATATTGAAGATTTTTTAACAGACCCTTTTTCTTTGCGGTTCAGTTTATTTAAATTTATTTAAAATAATGGTGTGCAATAAACTATATTTAATTTGATTTAAACCGTTTAATATTTACTTTATATTGGAAACAAATATTTATAATTTTTTTTCCAAAAACTGTAACATTATAATAATAGCCACACTTTTTTTTCTATTTGAACGACGATAGCAATCTCAATTGCAATTATTTATATTTTTCATCTAGGTATACCTACATCTATACATATAAATAAAATTGAAGTGTCTGTTTTTAATTTCAAATTAACAGCTTTTCACTAAATGCATGTGAAAGTATATACGGTACTTATATAAAAAATCTATCTGTCTATCTGTCTGTCTGTTTGTTCCGGCTAATCTCTGAAACGGCTGGACCGATGTTGACGGGACTTTCACTCGCATATAGCTTATCTTGAAAGGAGTAAATTCATCATCATAATCATTATCATCGTCAGCCCTTTATAACGTCCCACTGCTGGGAACGGGCCTCCCTCAGTACGAGGGGGATCAGGGCATAGTCCACCGCGCTGGCCTAGTGCGTGTTGGCGGACTTCACAATATGTCCTTCGAAAACTTGCTAGGTTTTCTCAGACATGCAGGTTTCCTCACGATGTTTTCCTTCACCGTAAGACAAGTGGTAATCATGATAGAAATGATTCGCACATGAAAATATCAGAGGTGTGAGACTCGGATTTGAACCCGCATCACTTTGTTATCCTAGTGAGCGCGTTACCGCTGGGCTACCACTGCCGTACTTAGCATACTTTTATTTAAGAAATTTTACTCATTTTAACTAGTGGAACCCGCTGCCTTGCTTTGCGCTAAAAGTCGGTAACTGCTATAATTTTTGAGATAGTCTAAGTTTGTAATCTGTGGTGGAGAAATTATCTGACGACACGTTTGGCGCAGTTTGTACTGACCCTACTTTCTTGCGCCAGCGGTCGTGGTTTCAAATATTAGCGTAAATCTACAAAAGCACCTATTCATTATTATACTATTTTCTAACCTTTTTTCTTCATGATGACTAGAGTCCGATAATCTGTAATAACAAATATAGATAGATAGATATGTTAGGACATAATTACAACCTCACCATCTAGTTCCATGGTAAGCTACTAAGCTTGTGTTACGTATACCAGATAGTTGATATAACTTTAAATAGATACACATTATAAATATAAACACCCATGACTGGAACAAACATCCGAGTTTAACAAATGAATGCCTCCAGCGGGACTCGAACCCGCACCGCTGGCGTGAGCAAGTAGTGTACCTACAAACTGCGCCAAACGGGTATAAAATATATATAGCATATGTCATTTACTGAAAAAATGATTAAAATCGATCCAGTAGTTTTGATTTATTCATTACTGCTCGGTGCCCGCACGCGTTAAATTTTCAAAAATACATATAAACCTTCCTCTTGAATCACTCTATCTATTAAAAAAACCGCATCAAAATCCGTTGCGTAGTTTTAAAGATTTAAGCATACATAGGGATATAGGAACAGAGAAAGCGACTTTGTTTTATACTATGTAGTGATAACTTTTGGGACTTTTTGCTAAGTTTTGTAAACATTAAAGAATTAACCCATCGTATACCATACCCCGTCTATAGACGTGGGCCGAGGTGCAAATCAGGTAGGTGGAGGTACATGAATTGTTAATAATAATTAATGTGGTCCTCACAAACAACGCTATTGACCTGGAATCATTTCAATATTTGAAGGATAATGATGTCAGCCTGCAATTATTAAATAAATACCCTACAGTAAAGATGTTATTCTTGAAATATAATACCCGCTTGCTCTGCGCCGTTAGAAAGGCGCATTTTTTTTATGGTCACACAGGAGAAAGATGAGCGACAGTATATTTGAGCAAATTATTTTATTAAAATCTCTTAAGTAAATTTAATTTAAGTAACATTTTCCAGCCTTTACATCTTAGCTGGCTGAAATAAATGAACTTTTAAAAAATATAAAGATAGTTTAAAACTAAAAGTATTTTATTTTAATAAAGCATTTTGTGAATACGTAAATATAAAATGAAAAACTATTTTGTACTTTGTATTTCAAATAACAAAATACAAAAGTAGGTATTTGCATTTAGCATTTAAATACATTTTCTAAGCTATTTTGCACATCTCGATATAAAAAAATAACTGAGTGATAAGAAGTGAATGTAAGTGGTTAGAAAAATGAGTGAGAATCTGTCATAATCATCATCATTAGCCCTTTTTAACGTCCCACTGCTGAACACGGGCCTCCTTCATTTCGAAGGTGATCAGGCCATAGTCCACCGCGCTGGTCTAGTGCGTGTTGGCGGTCTTCACATGTCTTACGAAAACTTGCTAGGTTTCCTCACGATGTTTTCCTTCCTTCACCGTAAGACAAATGGTAATCATGTTAGAAATGATTCGCACATGAAAACATCAGAGGTGCGAGACTCGGATTTGAACCCGC
This sequence comes from Boloria selene, assembly GCA_905231865.2. NCBI lineage: Eukaryota > Metazoa > Arthropoda > Insecta > Lepidoptera > Nymphalidae > Boloria > Boloria selene. Next base: position 5,056,368 of record HG993161.1, on the reverse strand, counting down.
ATCACTCGGTTATCTAAGCCAGCGCGTTATCCAGACTGTATACCAATACATGAAAATCGAATAACTTATTATGAATCGACAATATATTTAAAACAAAAAAATATACAATATATTTAAAACAAAAAAAAATAATATTAGCCTTCTTTTTTCCGACTAGAGAGTAGACTCAACATGACGTTCAGTAAAAATTGCAATAATTTTATGCTTACCTTTTATCTTCTGGAATCCTAGCCAGAACTTCTAACCTGTAAAACATTCATAGTATTTTAATATAACTAGGTATTAGGTTTAAATTTTTTTGAGCGGAATCCTAACACTTTTTCTAAGTTAAGAGTAGCTAAAATTACTTCTTATAACACCAGCTATGTGCCAGTGAAAGTCCTGTAGAAAATCGGTCCATCCGTTTCGTAGATTAACCGGAAAAAACAGACAAAAAATCACTACACAGTATAAAACAAAGTCGCTTTCTCTGTCCCTATATCCATCCCTATGTACCTACGCTTAAATCTTTAAAACTACGCAACGGATTTTGATGCGGTTTTTTTTAATAGATAGAGTGATTCAAGAGGAAGGTTTATATGCATAACTAGCGTATCCCGCGGCTTTGCCTGTGCTAAATCTAGGAAAAAGCCCAAGCGAAGCGAGGGCGAGTCGCTAGCATTTTATAAAACACTAGCATTTCCCTATCGGCTTCGCACGCGTTGTTCCTGAGATTAGCGCATTCAACCAAAAAACAAACTCTTCAGCTTTATAATATTAGTATAGATGTGTTTACTAATTACTTTCATATAACTTTATATATATTTATTAAAAACCTGGTATTTTGACATTATAGACACTTTTTTATTATTTATACATAATATAATAAAATTTTAATTAGAATTTGTACATTGATCTTTTTTGGATAATATAATTGAAATAGTCATTATTGACGACACGTTTGTCTCATTTGGTAGTGAACCTACTTTCGCGGGTTCGATTCCTACTGGGGGCATTTATTTGTTGAGCACGAATGTTTGTACTACAGTCATGGGTGTTTATATTTATAATACGTATGTTTTTAAAATTATAAATGTGTAATGTATCAACTATCTAGTATCCGTAACACAAGCCTCGTAGCTTACCAATGAACTAGATGGTGCTGTTGTAATTATGTCCCAATATATTAATTTATTTATTATTATAAACACAGGCCAAATTTATGCTTTTTAAATTTTTTTATCTCTCTTTCTGTCTGTGACAGCATCACGAGAGAACCACTTGATAGATTTTGATGAAATTTGGTATGATGATAGCTTAGGTTATACAAGTCAACATAATATACAATACTTTTTACTGTTGGAAAATATCTCATCATCAGCCCTTATTAACGTCCCACTGCTGGGCACAGGCCTCCCTTCAGTACGAGGGGGATCAGGCCATAGTCCACCGCGCTGGCCTAGTGCGTGTTGGCGGACTTCACATGCCTTTCGAATACTTGTTAAGTTTTCTCAGACATGCAGGTTTCCTCACGATGTTTTCCTTCACCGTTAGACAAGTGGTAATCATGATATAAAATGATTCGCACATGAAAATATTAGGTGCGAGACCAGGCACGAACCCGCATCATTCGGATATCTAAGCGACCGCGTTACCGCTGGGCTACCACTGTCTATAAATATATCATTACTGAGGAATCACAACTAACCGTTACAAGCGAGTTAGAAAAATCACACGGTATGTGAAATCTAAGAATTTGAATTTGAAATGCTAGTAGATTATTTGTATATGTTACATACATATATTAAAAATGGCTTCAACTTCCAGGTCAAAGATTTTCATGAGCTATTGTAAAAATAATGTATTTCAGTCGATTTAATATGCATGTCTATATATATAAGTGCTTACAAATTTATATAGTTCTAGACTTTCGTAATTAATTATTTATCTATTCTAACACTTGTGCCCTGAGAATTTCGTGTGCAAATATTTTACAACATTTTTGCATATATGAGTCAATCAAAATGTCACGAAGAAACTTCCATTCTGAGTGAACTAAGTATGTTTATAAAAAACATGTGTAGGTAGAAGGAAGGCCCACGCCCAGCAGTGGGACCTTAAATATTTTTATCTATATACTCGTATATATTACGATTTAGCGCGAGCGAAGCCACGGGTTCCGCTAGTTATACATATAAACCATCCTTTTGTGTCACTCTATCTATTAAAAAACGCATCAAAATCCGTTGCGTAGTTTAAAAGATCTAAGCAATCATATTTCTCAAAATATGATGTTTTCCCGCTATATGTTGACTCGAATAAACAGCTACCATAATAATAGATTTCATTGAAATCTGTTTACTGGTTCTTTCGTGATGCGGTCACAGACAGACAGACAAATATCTGAAAGCAATATATTCGGCCTCTGTATCGATAATAATGTATTTCAGTAAGATTCTTAACAAATATTCAATTCGACTCTCACATTCGACTCAAGACTATTACGTATTAGCGCAAGCGAAGCCGCGGTTTCCACTAGTAATAAATATAGCCTATGATACTCACTGATAGTGTTTCTAATGGTTTCTAATGGCAAAAGAATTTTTGAAATCGGTTCAGTAGTTTTTGAGTTTATTCTTTATACAAAAGTACAAATTGTTTCTCTTTATAATATTATTAGTATTTCCCGCGGCTCCGCTCACGTTCTAAAGGCTGAAAATCAAAAGAATGTAATATAACCTATAGCCTTCCTCGATAAACGGTCTATCCAACACAAAATGAATTTTTCAATTTGGACCAGTAGTTCCTGAGATTAGCGCATTCAACCAAACAAACAAACAAACTCTTCAGCTTTATAATATTACTTATTAGTATAGATTATTGTGTAAGTAGATAGGTTCAACTTCAGTTACAACTGTAGACAGTGGTAGCCCAGCGGTAACGCGTCGCTTGGATAACCGAGTGATGCGGGTTCAAATCCGGGTCTCACACCTCTGATATTTTCATGTGCGAATCATTTCTATCATGATTACCACTTGTCTTACGGTGAAGGAAAACATCGTGAGGAAACCTGCATGTCTGAGAAAACCTAGCAAGTTTTCGAAAGGCATGTGAAGTCCGCCAACTCGCACTAGGCCAGCGCGGTGGACTATGGCCTGATCCCCCTCGTACTGAGGGAGGCCCGTGCCCAGCAGTGGGACGTTAAAAAGGGCTGATGATGATGATGAGATAGGTTATGATATAGATTTTGACATTTTACTTACCATCCTAATTTGTAGGGTATCTTCGTATGGTTTATCGTTGAAAACAATTTTCTAAGACCTCGTCCTAAAAATGTTAAAAAATAATAATTATCTATCGGAAATAAGGCTTTGCCTTTTAAATATCATGTGAAATATAAATTTTGGTATAAATATTAATCTATTATAGAAACTCTCAAACTCACTCACTCAAACTCAGTTTGTAGTGACAGTACTTGTGCAAGCGGTCGCGGGTTCGAGTCCCGCTGGCCACAGGGGTATTTATTTGTGTGATGTTCACGAATTTTTGTACTTCAGTCATGGATTTATATTTAATGTTACATATATGTAGTATATCAACTATCTGGTATCCGTAACACAACATATTTATTATTTTACTAGCTTTAACCGCGGCTTCGCCCGCGTTAATTTTTTTAATTGCTAATCAACCTCATTGGGTTGATCTGTAGGATGCCTGAAAGTTTCTTCAAAATTACTCTAGCTATTTCAGAACCCATTGTTAATACAAGCAATTTTTTATTTTTTTGTAAATTTTTTTTTAAAATAAAAAGCATCCTTTGTTAAAAGCGTAACAAACAAACTTACATTCACATTTATAATATTAGTAGGGATTATAATCAGATAAAATGTTATACATAGTATAAACTAACGTCGATGTTCCGTTATATCTTCTCGGAATATTTTCTTAAATCTTCTTAAAATGCATCTGTTAATGAAAAACGCAATAAAATTTCAATTTCACATTATTATTTAACCATATTTGTTACAACTACTTCTTTAAATATGACATACAGATGGATTCCTCTATACTATTGTTTTAAGTAGTAAAGTATTGATTGATTTTTAACTGCCTCGGTGGTGTAGTGGCTAGCATGTACGGTCATCTATCGAGAGGTCCTGGGTTCAAGTCCCGGGTCGGGCCAAGTTAGTTATTGAGTCTTTCTGTTTAGTAAGCCACAGTAGCTGCCTTGGAGAGCACGTAAGAACGTCGGTCCTCGCCTTATTTCTCACTGGTGGTGTCGAACAGTCGTCCCACCAGAGTATGAGAGTGATAGGAACAGAGAGTGCACTTGTGTCTGCACTATAATATCTCCCGCGCAGTTGGCCAGTTTCAAATCTCAATAAGATTGGCTGCCATTGCCGAAATCGGTCGGAGAAGATTACATATATATTTTCTCCAACATATCCAACAGTTCTTAAATGATAAATGCAGCAACAAAACGCGTTTCATTTTTTTAATATATACGACATTCTAACATGATTTTCGAGATGAAAGAGAAAACTCACTCAGCACTCTCCTCACTGTTCGAGTCTATTATGGCACTTATGATATAACTTCGGTCCAGAATATTTCTTTTAACTGGAATTATTATTATGTATTAAAAAACGCAAGTTCAACTTTTAATTAACCGTAATTTTAAAACAAAACTATATAAAAAAATTGAAATATTGAGCTTATATCTCGAAGCTATAAATCATAAATAAAAAAACAATTAGAAGTAAACAGACAAGAGTTAAAGATAGAGATAGATATGACGATACGTATGAGATACGGCTTAGTTTGTAGTGACCCTACTTGCTGCGTCAGCGGTCGCGGGTTCAAGTCCCGCTGGGGCCATTCATTTGTTAAGCGAACGTGTGTACTCAAGTCATGGGTTTCATTTATATTTATAATATGTATGTAATTAAAGTTATATAATATCAACTATCTGGTATCCATAAAACAAGCCTCGTAGCTTACCACGGAACTAGATGGCGTTGTGTGTAATAATGTAAACATATAAAACAGGGATGTTATGGAAATGAAATTTCGGATACGGATTGGATACGGATATAGGAATGATTATTATACCGGATACGGATACGGATACAGATATGAAATTATTTCGGATTATCCGTTAGTTTCAGATTATTTCGGTTACGGATATTAAATTTGTAAGGAATTTCAAAAGTAAAATAAAGAAAGAAGAAAACAAACAATGCGCGCGGCTTGTGTCCGGCCAGTCAGCGGCCGGCCGATCAAAACTTGCCATAACGTGTCTCAATTAGGCTCCGCCCCTATCCGATATTATCCGAAACTTTTATTTCGGATTCGGTTACGGTTATGGATATTTTTTTATATCGGATATCCGATAGTTTCGGTTACGGTTACGGAGCTCCCTAACATCCCTGATATCAAATAGAGTAGAGTGAGATAAATATAGAAATAGCATAGTTAAAAAAATAATATTAAAATATTAAATTCATTCTTTCACGTCCTAAATTATTATCAATGTATTAATAAAACTTACAGCTTTTATATGGCAATTTTATTATACTTCGGATTCGTCTATCGATCCAGTGCCTAAAAAATGTTTCTAATTACATATCAAATCCAATCGTAATATTCTTTATTCAAATAGACTTTTACAAGCACTTCGTCATTTTTATATTATTAAATTAAATGTCAGTCTGTAAGTCTGTGAGGAAGCTTCCACCGGCTCGGAAGACAGTTTTGCTGAGAAGAGCCGAAAAACTCAATAGTTGTTCTTTTTAAATAAGTATATGGTAGCAATATTACATTACAATATTTATCTACTAGCGACTCGCCCTCGTTTCGCTTGGGCTTTTTCCTAGATTTAGCAGAGGCAAAGCCGCGGGATCCGCTAGTTATAAGCCTTCCTCTTGAATCACTCTATCTATTAAAAAAACCGCATCAAAATCCGATGCGTAGTTTTAAAGATTTAAGTGTACAAAGGGATATAGGGACAGAGAAAGCGACTTTGTTTATACTATGTAGTGATTAATCCTACGTGAGACACAACCAGACATTAATCCCACACATTTACATCTACTAAGTATTCCGTGACGGTGTAATAAGCCTTATTCAATAATATATTTTAATAATTTTACACTAGAATTGCTTTAAAGGCAAGTTCAATATTTTAAAAATATATATTAGAATTATAGAATAATATCATCATTTAGGATCATTGAAATAATTTTTATTTTTATTTTATTTATTAGGTCTACCAGCGATTTTACATAAGTTACTTAGTATAACAAAAAGTATTTATATTACATGCACAGGGTATGTAAAATCATTTAAAATATTTTAATAATGAATGGATATAGTTTATGTTGTATGAACTACCTCCATTTTCATAGGATTCTCCTTTTTTTAATACGAGGGGGATCATAGTCCACCAAGTTGGCGAATTGCGCGATGGCTAACTTGAAATAACTTAAACCTGAGTAAGCTTAAAGTTTAACAAAACCTACTTTCTTACTGAACCTTCAGAATAGTAACTGGAATCTTCATAGTCTGCGGAAGAACCTGCAACAGTTAAAATATGAATGCAAATCCGATATTACAATAATACTTGCCTTTTTTTGGTTGGTTAGTGAAGGGTATATAAGGGTATACAATACCATTTACCTCATTTATACTCAAAGTAACAGATAGTCGTATATGGCTACACCACCAAAAGTCTTGGATTCGAGTCTCGGTTAGATCATAAGTAATAAAAAAAAGAAATGCCCCTTAACAACCCTCGGAGAGGGCATTGAGATCAGACCGAACCGGTCGAACTGTGGACGTCACTATAGTGTGCATCGGTTCTAAGTGGTTAATCCTGCGCCTGATAACTTCAAAAAGCAACATAATATAATAACTACAAAAGCGTGTAAATGTTTGCCCGTCCTTTTTAACCGACTTCCAAAAAGGAGGAGGTTATATGTTTCATTTAATATATATGTTGTTGTTGGGACATTCTTACGCCATCCAGTTCCGTGGTAAGCTACGATGCTTGTGTTACGGATACCAGATAGTTGATATACTACATATATAACTTTTAAATACATACATATTATAAATATAAACACCCATGACTGGAGAACAAACATTCGTGCTCAACAAATGAATGCCCCCAGCGGGACTCGAACCCGCGACCGCTGGCGCAGAAAGTAGGGTCACTACAAACTGCGCCTAACGAGTCGTCAATTTTAAGAGATTAGGTAGGTAGGATTAGGGATTTAATTTAAAGATATAAAAATAATAATAATATATAAACATATAAGATTGAAGTGTCTCTTTTTAATTTTCAATTAATAGGTTTTTACTAAATGCATATAAAAGTATACACTATATTAAAATCAAACAAATATTTTTTTAATATTTGTGTCTGTCTGTTTGTTCCGGCTTATCTCTGAAACGGCTGGACCGATTTTGACGGGACTTTCAATCGCAGATAGCTAATGTTAAAAGGAGTAACTTAGGCTACTTTTATTAAAAAAAATTACAAAAACCGTTTCATTTATTTTAACTAACCCACAGTGAAGCGGGCTGGGTTTGCTAGTATACGTACTATAACAACCCCGGTTTATTTACCACAAATATATACAATAAATATAGAGATAGTTATAGTATTACAATAGTACGTAGCAAAATTAGCGTTGTTATAATTTAAAAAAAAAACATTTTAAAAGTAATTCTGTGATACATACTCGTAGTTTTCATATAAACTTATTAATCTTCTTCTTCTTCCTGTCCTTATCCCACGCTATGTGGGGTCGGCACAACATGTCTTTTTCTTCCAATCTCCTCTGTCATTCGTCAATTTAACATCCACCCCTTTTATACGCATATCCTCTTTTATACAATCCATCCATCTCTTTTTCGGTCTTCCCCTACTCTTTCTTCCTTCAACATGCATACTTAACATTCGCCTCGTAATATCACTTTCTTCCCTACGCATCACATGTCCATACCATGCCAGCCTATTACCCCTCATCTTTTCTATAACAGGCGCCACTTTCAAACATCCTCTTATATACTCATTCCTTATCTTATCACTTCTAGTAATACCACACATCCATCTCAACATTCGCATTTCAGTTGCATGCACTTTTCTTTCATCCATCCCTTTTACCGCCCAACATTCTGAACCATACAATGCAACAGGTCTAACGACTGTTTTATAAATTTTTCCCTTAAGTTTAAGAGGCATTCGTGGGTGAAAAGTGGTAGTGCCATGCTTGTTACCTTCGGGTAGCAGCCGAATGGGCCGGCACGCCCCGTATAGTTCATTAGTACCACTCTCTCACAGAAGACCGGCGTGAAGTGGCAGCTATGCTGTCGCGTTTCGTCCGGTGAGTGAGAGTCCGGGAGGCCCACTCTCCTTCCCCCTCCCTCTTCCTTTCATCCTCCGCCTTCGTTCCCCCATCCCTCCCATTCCCCTCCCTCCTCCCTTTCCTGAAAGGCCGGCAACGCATCTGCAAGCCAGGATGTCCATGGGCGGAGGTGATCACTTTCCATCAGGTGAGCCTCCTGCCCGTTTGCCCCCTTTTTACCATAAAAAAAAAAAAAAAAAAAATACCTGAGACCTGTCGCCATTTCATCCATCCCGCATTCATTCTACTATTCACGTCTCGGTTAATATTGCCGTCGTTTTGAAAGATCGAACCGAGGTACCGGAAATCGGAGCAGACTGGTAGGGATACACCATCTAAGGCAATTCCAGAGAAACCTGAGGGTCCACCAAAATCACAGAACAGATGTTCTGTTTTCGTTCGGCTGATCCTCAGGCCACCACTCTCCAATTTTTCTTGCCATTTTTCCAATCTGCTCTGGACCTCGGACGAATCTTCGCCAACAAGCACAATGTCATCAACGAACATCATGCACCAGGGTGCCTGACCCTGTATGTCTGATGTTAGAGCATCCATTACCAGGAGAAACAGGTACGGGCTTAAAGCCGATCCCTGGTGGAGGCCCACCTCCACATTGAACCTGTCAGTTATGCCAGCTTCTATATATATAAACTTATTAATACAAAACTTTAATGAATGATAAACGTAAACCTGGCTTATGATTCACTCTATCTATTTGTGAAAATCAACTAAAAATCCGTTCAGTACTTTTTGGGCTTATCGCCAACATACAGACAGACGTGGCGTAAGTCGTGATTTTATTATACTTGTACCCATACGTACTAGTATTAGAGAAAATACGCAAAACAAGCAATATAAAGAGCTGGTAATTCTTACCTGACTCTTGTGTTATAAAAGAGAGACTGTTAGATTTCATATTCCTTAGTCTGGACCTGGTTGGAAAAAATAAAAATCGGTGAGCGTCGCGGGACATTGTAAAGGGACTAACACTAAGGGACTAAGTCCTTTCCGCTGTCTGCTCTTGTTTCATCACTTATAATTTATACATACATCTATAATATATATAAATGCGAAAAACACCACTGACTGATCACGAAATCTCAGAAACCGCTAAACATATAAAGTTGAAAATTTGCAGGGAGGTAGTTTATAAATAGTAGACGTCCGCAAAGAAAGCGTATGGGCCGTATTAAGGAGGTCTAAGGGCTCTCACAAGTTTTTTTTTTATTTCTTCATTTCTTGTATTATAATGAAATTATAACTGAGTCGAATCTTTACATTTATTTATTTATTTATTTATTTATTTGGATTACCAACAGACATTACAATAATTTTAATGTTAATAATTTACATAATAAATTATAAGTATAATTGTATTTCTCTTTATAGCTAATCACGGCATGCATTATTATTTTATAAATTGAGGGATAAAAAGATTTAAAAATTGAATTTAATTACATAATAATATTAGAAAATTGATATTAATAATTTAAAAGAAATAGAATAATTTGACATTAATATAAATTTTCATTTTTATACATTAAATTAGAGAACAAAATAATGTAATACTAAGTTATAATTTACGTTCTATAAAATCAAAATTAAAATGAAACATTAGCAAATTATAAAAAGAAAAAAAACAACCGAATATTTTTTGGAAATTCTTATTGAAATAATCATTATTATCGATACAGAGGCTGAATATAGTTTTGAGACTCTTTGTCTGTCTGTGAACGCATAATTTATTTATTTATTTATAATGTACCTACACAGTACCCTTTTTAACGAACCACAGCTGGGCCCGGGTGTCCCTTCAATAGAAGGGACCAGGCCATAGTCCACCGCGCTTGCCTAGTGCGTGTTGGCGGACTGAGCGTGTCTTTCGAAAACTTGCTAGGTTCTCTCAGACATGCAGGATTCCTCACCATGTTTTCTTTCACCGTAAGTCATGTTAGTCATCATGTTAGAAATAATTCGAACATAAAAATATCAGAGGTTTTGAACCCGCATCATTCACTGGGCTACCAGTCTTTTCCTTTATAAATATTAGGACATTTTTATGTTTTTTTTTTAGTTTCATACTAAAAACGACATCGAACTTAAACTTACTCGGATTTTATAATGACCGGGACTTCTGACTGTCTCCGAAGCGCCATGTGAGCTATCTCAGTTGAGGTCCCAAGTTCTAGCACAATAAAAGATGTTTATTTATGTGATAGTATATTTTTCTTCTATATATCTCTAATACTTAACGGTATATTTACACCCACGGATTTACTGGATCCTCTGTCTGTCTGTCTGTATGTCTGTAAGAATAAGTCCATTTTTGCCTACGTAAATTAATATAATCTATACTAATATTATAAAGCTGAAGAGTTTGTTTGTTTGTGTGGTTGAACGCGCTAATCTCAGGTACCACTGGTCCGAACTGAAAAACTCTTTTTTGTTGAATAGTCCGTTTATCGAGGAAGGTTATAGGCTATATTACATCACGCTACGACAAATATGAGTGGAGCATCAATGTAAAATGTTGCAAAAACGGGAAGGGCGCGCATTAGTTCTGTGAGGTTCGATACCGCGCGACTCAGAAACAATTTTGTTTCCGGTCCTTAGAACGCGTGTGAAGCCGCGGGAAATGCTAGTTTAAAATACCCTTTGTGAATATAAAAGTGTAAAAATAATTAACGAGATACAATTACTAATACGAATTTGTTTTTTTCTTATAGTCTAGGTTTGGTTCAGTTTGTAATGACCCTACTCGCTGTGCCAGCGGCCGCGGGTTCGAGTCCTGTTGGATGCAGTCATTTAATGAGCATGAATGTTTGTACTCCAGTCATGAGTGTTTATATCTATCATATATATGTATTTCAAGTTATATATGTGTAGTATATCAACTATCTGGTATCCGTAACACAAGCCTCGTAGCTTACCACGGAACTAGACTGTGTGTTAATATCAATGCACGGGGTTAGTCTCTAGTGGTTAATAAGTGTAATAAAGAATATATTAAGTAATTTCTAATTTTAACATGTGGATCAAAAAGCAGCAAAAGTAATTACCTGCCATCCTTAGATCGCTGCAGTCACTTTTAATCTACAATTATTTATTACATATTATTAATGAAACTATCTTTTCGGATTTGGTCGCGGATTTATTTGGATTTTTGGTTCCCGACGTTTCGAATGCTTTACAGCAATCATGGTCACGGGAGAGACTCTCCAAAAATCCAAATAAATCCGCCACAAAATCCGAAAAGATAGTTTCATTTATAATGTCAAATATTCGTGTAAAGTGTAAACCTAAGAAAGTATTATTTATTAATTATTAAAAATTTTATAATCTTCTACTAGCGACACACCCTTGCTTTGCTCAGGATATTTGTACATACGTATAGGTAGACTATATCTATACGTATAAATAAAATTAAAGTGTCTAATTTCAAATTAACAGCTTTTCACTAAATGCATATGAAAGTATATACGGTACCAACAGCAAAAAAAAAACAATTTTTAAACTTTTTGTCTGTCTGCCTGTTTGTTCCGATTATCCCTGAAACGACTGAATCGATTTTGACGGGACTTTCACTCGCAGATACCTAATGTTATAAGGAATAACTTAGGCTAATTTTATTTTATAAATTCTATTTATTTCAGTTACGGGACGGATTTTTTCGCTACAAACTTTAAATTTGTAGGAGGGATGAACTCGAGCTAAGCGAGGATGAGTCGCTAGTTACTATGTATAAGTATCCCTCACCTAAGAAATAATTGATTTACCACACAAACTTTCATCCCTACTTTCAATATCTTAAGGGATGGAAACTATCCTATATATACCATTACCAGCGTCTCAAACTACTTTTTCCCTCTAAAAACTATTCTACATTTTGACCTAGATAACCATCTATCATCATACAAAATTTAATCATAATCTGTACAGAAGTTTTCTCGTGATGCCGTCATAGACAACCAGACAAAAATACTAAAAACTATAAAACCAGCCCCTGTATCGATAATAATTACTACATGAGATAAGTAGTTTCAGATATTACCCCCTACATACAAACTTACAAAATTTATTTTATATAATATTAGTATCGATAAAATAAAAAAAACAAACATATCTTACATTTTTGTCTTTATGTCCTTTACGTTGTTTTCTTGGCTTAACGATGTATGCGATATTTTCATTACTGAAGTTAAAATAATAAGTTAAGTAATGGTCTAATTTACTTCCTATAATAAACAAATGAGCCCATAATATTAATGTTAAGAGCTGACTCATCGTACTTTTTAATTTCACATTACTTTTGTTTGGATTTTTAATGCATCTGAAGCAATTAATGTCTCGTGATAATCAAAACATATTCTTGTAGGAAATTTAACGATCTACAAAAATGGTCTAAGATGATTTTTTGCTAAGTTAACTCGTTTAGAAGTTATTCTAGGTTAAAAACCAACCTTAAATCGTAAAGGATAACTTTGAATTTCATTTGTTGAGCAAGAATGTTTGTACTTCAGTGAAGGGTTTATATTTATAAAATGTATGCATCTAAAGTTATATATGTGTAGTATATCTAATTGGTATCCGTAACGCAAGCCTCGTAGCTTACCATCGAACTAGATGGCGCTGTGGGTAATGTTCCCGGAAACGGAATATGCGTAACAACTCCACCTAATGATGATCAAAAGAGTCAGTCATAATACAACTTACTTACTTGTTGTGTGTAGAGAAAAAATGCATTAGCAATTCTTGAGTTACGTCCGTCGTCGTTGCCATGTCTGAAAATCACTACATATTATAAAACAAAGTCGCTTTCTCTGTCCCTATATCCCTATGTATGCTTAAATCTTTAAAACTACGCAACGGATTTTGATGCGGTTTTTTTTAATAGATAGAGTGATTCAAGAGGAAGGTTTATATGCATAACTAGCGGATCCCGCGGCTTTGCCTGTGCTAAATCTAGGGAAGAGCCCGAGCGAAGCGAGGGCGAGTCTCTAGTATTGTATAAAATCTACATATCGACTGTGAACTGGCAACCGTTCCTATCTCATTTTTTTTGTTCCAAGTTGATTTATATTGTCCTATCTCGTTTTTATATTAGAATTAAGCATATAATGCTACTTTTCTTTTTAATCACATGTGTAATAAAAATATTTAAAAACCATGTATTTTTATTTAATTTACTAGATGCTATATTAATGATTCAAACAAGTTTTTTCTTCATCCTGTAAAGTTGTCAAAATTGAGATAGTACCGGTTGCCAGTTCACAGTCGAATTTTGTTACATATATATCAGTTCATCATTACATATAAAGAAAATTGAAGTGTGTGTTTGTAATTACATTAACATATTTTCACTGCTTAATTAAGGTGGAGGAATATAAAAATTCACCTAAAGATTATACATAATATGGGTATTTTATTATTATACCTACTAGCAAACCCTAAATAAATTTAACGGTTTATATAATTTTCTAATACAATAAAAATAGCCTAAGTTACTCCTTATAACATTAGCGAGTGGAGTCCCGTAAAAATTGGTTCAGCCGTTTTAGAGATTAGAAGGAATATACAGACAAAATCCAAAAAATCCTAAAAATAGATTTTTTATGTATTTACTGTATGTACTTTCATATTATATGCATTTAGTGAAAAGCTGATAATCAGAAATTAAAACTTCATTTTTATTTATATATTATGTAATAACTGTTATTTAAATATACCTACGCGTAATTTTGTCATTATTAAATTATCATTCGAAACCAATCGTAGCTAGGAGTCAACGACTATGGAGTTCAATACAATTTTATAATTCGATTTTTTAAAGTTTTAAGTATACTTACCAATACTGTCTTTTTTCATTTCAGTTGTCTGAAAATAGAACAATGAACTTAAATTTTATGTATTATAATAAAAATCTGAATCGAATGTGTACATTGAATATTTTGAAATAGTCAATATTATCGAAACAGGCAAGATCTATTTCTATTGGAACGAAGTTCCTAACGGCAGGCTTGGAGGAGATAGGGATTTTGCTGCGCGACCGAACTGAAAAAAGTGAGATAGTAAAACCATAAAAAAAGTCAAAACAAGTAGTGTATAATACCTTTTTCTTTCTCCCTCTTTTGCAAATTGTGTCGATTCTATGTTAGCCGAAGGAACTTCGTTCCTACCTGGTGTCCCACGACACCTCATTTAATTTTTGATATTTTTGCCTGTCTGTCATGTCATCGCTATATATCGTCAATAGTATTCATGTCTGTCTGTGACTGCTCTATGAGAAAACCACGAGACCGGTTTTGATGAAATTCGATTTGTTGATAGTTATCAGGATCAACATATAGGGATTTTACTGCGGGAAAATATGACATCTCTGAGATACCGTAGTCTAGAAGAAATAGTTGTGTTAACGATAAGATCGATTCTTTGTCTCCTTTTTATATGTAGGACTAGCGACTGATATAGCGCAAGCGAAGCCGCGGTTTCCGCTACTAAAAATAAATTAAATTATTAAAATAAAAGTAGCTTTAGTTACTCCTTAAATAACATAAGCTATCTGCGAGTGAAAGTCCTGTCAAAATCGATGCAGCCGTTTCAGATATTAGCCGGAATAAACAGACAGACATGCAGACAGAAAAAAAATTGGGTTTCTGTTGCTAGTTTCGTATTTTTTTATATGTATAGATATGTATGTCTTTAATATATCGTTATATATGGGTATTGTATCATCTATCTGGTATCCGTAACACAAGCCTCGTAGTTTACCACGGAACTAGATGGCGCTGTCTTAAATACTATCTCAATAAATTTATTTATTTAATAAAAAGATACTAACCTTTGTATACGTTCTATTTGACACCACGGTGCTGTCTGTGGATATTTGGTCACTGAAAAAATTTATAAGCTGAAGTACAAGCCACATGGACATGATGTTGAGATAGGTATCGCTCTCTCAATGCTTTTACAATTTTTTATGTATATCTTAGTAGTTAAATCCCTGACTGTCTATTTGGCACATCAAAAAAATATATTCTCTTGACACATTGAAAAACACATATTATTCTTCAAGCGATGCCTAATTTCATCAAAAAATATTGTAAAAAACAGTTCAAAAATATGAATTGTATTCATCCTTTTTGTGATATCCCACTGCTGGGGGTGGGTCTCCTTTAAAAACGAGGAGGCCTGACTGAGGATGACCTGATGGTCATAGTCTAGCACGCCGTCCAAATACAGATTTGCGAACGTTACATGTATTTCGAATCCTTTCTAGGTTCTCTAAGACATGCAGGTTTCCTCACGATGTTTTGCTTCACCGTAAGACAAGTGGTAATCATATTGGAAAATGATTCGTTAAGATATCAAAGGTGTGAGACCCGGATTTGAATCCGCTTCACTCGGTTATCCAAATGAACGCGTTACCACTGCGCTACCACTGCCATTTAAAAATTTTGAGCTGAAAGTTAATATAGTAGTTAAAATTACCTGACTTTTAATGTAGAGCTGTCACTGCTAACTGAATGCATTCGAGTCAATTCTATAATCCTATTATTAGATTCTCTATGGGCCCTCTCATGTTTTTTTCTAAACTTGGCCTTGTCTTTGCGAGCTGAAGAACATCCTTTAAATATGCGCTTAGAACATCCTGAACAAAATATGACACCTTTGAATATTTCTGCGCTTTCTAAATTTGTTTCACTGCAAACGTCTGGAAAAAAAATTTAGTTAGTTTGATTTTAGATTATGTTCAAGATCTAAGAATTTTTCGTTTGGTTCTGTAAATAGTGAAATCCGTTAATTTTTCCATTAAAAAAGACAGGCAGTATAAAAGTCCAGTCCAGTCCATAACAAATGCCTATAATTTCTAACATGACTTGTCTTACTGCGAAGGAAAACATCGTGAGGAAACCTGCATGTCTAAAAGAACCTAGTAAGTTTTCGAAAGACATGTGAATTACGCCAATCCGTACTTGGCAAGCGTGGTCGACTATGGCCTGATCCCCCGCTTATTAAAGAGAGGCCCGTGCCCAGTAAATGGATGTTAAACAGTTGTTTAACATCCATTTACTGGATGATGATGATGTTGACAGCTTACAGGATAAAACTCATATTTTTGTGTTTTTTACAATATATCTTACAAATACATATATGATATTTTTATTTTGTCTCCGTCACATTTTTATACCTTAATACAATAAGTAATAGCGAATATTTCATATTTTATACTCACAACATTTCTTGCATTTCTTGTGATAGCTGAATCCGTCTTGAATAATACCTTCCTCAGCTTTAACGGGTGTGTCACAATGTTCGCAGACTTCACAACTAAAAAGATATAGTTAAAACTAGCAGCTTACCCTTGCTTCACTCGAGTTCATCCTATGATAAAGTAGTTTATTCAAATCATAGTCTAACCGTGTAGTAAATTTTGTCAAAATCGATCCAGCCAGTTCAACATACACCCTATATACAAACTTTCGCATCAATAGTCCAATTTAAAATCAGTAAACTGTAAAGTCTGGAGGCATGCCCGGGTGCGTTTACAATCGTTTGGCAGGACGATGGCAATAGGAAGGTATGTATGGGTAGAGAAGATGCTCCCTATTATCCCTATACTACTCCCATTACAAGGTAAATCATAGTTCCTGAGAAAATAGACTTTGAATGTAGTACTCGTCGGCCGTTGCCGCGTTGTGGTCATATATCTAACCTAACCTACCTCGAAACAACGAAAAATTTTTCGAAATTCGCTTATAATATTTTTCGTTCCCTATAAGCGGCAATCGCGACGTCCTGAGTTCGAATCCCGGGTCGCGCCAAATATTTGATTTTAGTTAAGCTAAGACTTGCCTAGTGTTTATTTCTCAATCATACAATGGAAAGTTTAACATAATTTTCTATAGAGTTTTAACGTAAAAAATGAATACTTACGCCATTTTTGCGGTGTTTTTTATTTTTTTCTACATTTTTTTTGGAAACACAAAATTTTACATATTGAACTGAATGACTTATTGTTTTTATGACACAACAGTATGATTAGTCTCGGTATAAATCAAATGCCAGTATTTTAAATGATTTAAACCTCATTTCGCGTAACTTTTCGCGTAGCATGGCATAAGGGACAAAAGATATAGCCAAGCCTAAGGATTTAATCTGTTATAAATATTGTAATACAATATTGTTACCAAATATTTTTTTGAAAAGAGCAACTGTTGTTTCTCGCCGGTTCTTCTCAGCAGAACAGCTTTCCGAGCCGAGATAATGTAAAAATGACGATTCAAAAGAGCTTGTAAAAGTCTATTTGAATAAAGAATATTTTGATTTGATTGATTCGTATTGGGAGAGCTCATAAGTGTCTGGCGGTGCAGCTGGACGTAAAGCCAAGATACGCGCAAATCGTTGACGGTTGCTTCAGGTACTTCTCTGATTAATTGTTGGGTTTTAATGTGGTGTACTCTTACTAGGCCAGCGCGGTGGACTATGGCCTGATCCCCCTCGTACTGAGGGAGGCCCACCCCCAGCAGTGGGACGTTAAAAAGGTGATGATGATGACTCTGATTACTAGACAGTGAGCACCACAGAGCCCCCTGTTTCATACGATGGTTAGCGCAAATGCATTTCCTTAAGATAAAATAAAGGAATTTCGCTAACAGAAGGGACACTGTTGATGCAACCCCATGGCTGCTATGGTCAGTTTCACCCCATAAATATTATAAATTTGTCAAACTTTATTAAAATCTGTTTAGTTTAATCATAAAAAGGTAACGTAAATAAAAGTAGATATTCAAATAGGTGTCTTTTAAAATAAATTATCTGCACTTTTTAATTCACTAATATTTAGAAACTAATTTAAAATACATTTTATTTTTTAACATTTTTTCATTTTACTATGGAAAAAATATTTATCGAATATGTAACCATATCTTAATATTTTTACCAATAACTTTTATATTTGTTATTTTTTCAAACTGTTAATCATCACTACACTTATCACATGACGCCTGTCTTATATAACTTAAATAGCGACTCGCCCTCGCTTCGCTTGGGCTTTTTCCTAGATTTAGCACAGGCAAAGCCGCGGGACCGCTAGTTATGCATATAAACCTTCCTCTTGAATCACTCTATCTGTTAAAAAAACCGCATCAAAATCCGTTGCGTAGTTTTAAAGATTTAAGCATAAATGAAACTATCTTTTCGGATTTTGTCGCGGATATATTATGATTTTTGGTTCCCGACGTTTCGAATGCTTTACAGCGTACATGGTCACGGGAGAGACTAAGGTATTAGACGTTTCAGGGGGTTATATACTTGTTACAGACAGTGCCTACCCACAATTTTTTTACAAATATTCAAAATGATAGACTATAAAATTATACATTTCAATTCTATACTTTTAAGATTTTAAAATTTTAAATTATATTATAAATATGGCAATATTATTAACTTATTTTTAGTTATTATAATTTTCTAACATTTGTTAAAATAATATTAAGTAGTGTTGCTATTATTAAAATATGTATAATGTGTTATATTAAAATATAAATTATTAAAGCAATATTAAACTTTCATATATTATAAATTAAAGATTAATAGTTTAAAACAACTTGAGTTTTGATAATTTTAAGTTAAATATTAAGCAACACCACTGCAAACTAAATCATTTTTAAATTTGATAATATAATATTAAACAAATCTAACTGGGAGGCATATTTTTACTATAATTTAACAAAATAAAACCACATTATAATAAAAAATAAGTACTTTATTTATAAATATAATAGGACTCATAGTAAATAAGAACTCTAAAGCAAACTTTAATATATAATAAAAAGACCTGTCCTGGCTTATTATAGTTTAGAATCTAGACCTAACCCTAGATCCTAGATCTATAATGATATACATAAGGGTGTGGTAAATTTCTACCCCCAAGTATCCAGGGTAACAATATTTGTATGAAAAATAGTGTCAAATTAAAAAAAACAGACAAAGCCAGGACAGGTCGATAGTGTTTATAAAAATCACAACTTCTTCTTTTTTTGAACTAAATTTTATATAAAAAATCTATTATTAGCACCAATTTTGATATCAGTTATATCAAAATATATTTCTGAAGAAGTGAAAACAAATTATAATTAAAGTGACTCAATTATCTAAAATATATGATTTTTAATATACACTTTGAAGTAACTGGTAGAATAAAATAAAATATCGATTGGCAAAATGACCTTTTTGGTTGAGCAAAGTCAAAAATCTTAAAAGAAAGTTTTATAAAACTTTATATATTTATGAAAAACAAATATTATACAAACAAATAAAAGAAATACAAGTTGAATAGGCTCCGAAACTACTGAACTGATTTGAAAAATTCTTTTACTGTTGGGACACTATCCCCTAGTGTATATATTATAAATTCAAAAAATTAGGGATCCTTACTAAAACTCCAATAATATAACCCAACCCTGGCTTCGCTCGAGTTCGTCCCTAGGTTTAAATCTAGGTTAAAGCCAGGGTGAGTCGCTAGTCAAAAATATTTTTAATTATCAATGACGTATTATAAATAGACGCGTCATGCATGAACATCACGGCTGTCGAAAACAGTGTAAATACTGTCGGTAGCTAGATAGCTACTTAGACGCACAAAGAAAGAGAAAGAAAATGAAACGTCATCTACGGAATTTTTGTTGTTGGAGAGAGATAAATATATTTCTTTAATTCCGTTGTCATTAGAAGACATCGAAAAAAAAACATTTTGCTTGATAAATGTTACTTTTCTATCTTTCACAGTTAAAGTATAGTTTTGACATGTCCTAAAAACACAGGTCGGCATTTTTTTCGTTGTTTGAGGAAGTTATACACAAAAGTTATTTTAATGTCACGTACTGCCGCGGCACTGGTTGGTACGCGATTAAATGAAAGTCCGGCAATTGCCTTGCATTCATGTTGCCACTACAGAGCGCGGGCAACGTATCTATAGTTTTATCTATAATTGATAATTATTGTGTATATTATAAAGTACATAAAAGAGCTAAAGTTTATAATATAACAAAATATCGAATCAAAAAATAATAAAATTAAAAAAAACAATAATGGAAAAAAAAATACTATTTACTCCTTTGACCTTTATACCTATTGTAAAATTTTTTTTCAATGTTTTCTAAGCAGTTCATATTATACTGCTAAGGTTTTCTTATATTCAACTTGCCAACCGATATTTACTTATAATATATACAAACATACATACATTGTGTATAATACAAAAATATATAAAAAATACGCTTTCACGAATAGTTGCATTACTTATTAAAAAGTTGTAAAACTTACAAGCTAAGAGCTTGATATATTATCGAACCTAAAAAAGACATATTGTGTTATTTTTTTTAAATACAGGTTGCGAAAAATTGTATAAATAAGTATTAATATAGTAACAAACTACTGAAAATGTTCGTTATTTCGAAATGTCATGGAGTTTTTACTGTTCCAAAAGATATTTTTTTAAATAATTGAAAAAAAATCAGCCCTCCTACGGAATATTATTAACTATATCAAAACAAGTTCTTGTAGAAAATAAAATATCACTCTTTTAGGAAAAAAGCTGCCAATACATAAATATACTAAACATAAAATTTTATAAAACATACTAAATTAAAACACAATAAAAAAAGAAGTAATGACAATTTAACTATAGTATAAAAAATATATATTTTTGCCAAATTATTTAGAACATACTGTATTTTGTCAGTTTTGATCGATTTATTCACTTCCTCGTCGGATAAAATTAATGATCCATCTTTCAACTACTTACCTTAGTATCGATAGAAATAGCTAGAAACAAAAGCTATTTTATTATATTTACGCGAATATTTGATATTTAAACCAAATCTTTTCACATTTGTCGCAGATTTCTTTTTATTTTCGGTTCCCGACGTTTCGAATGCTTTACAGCAATCATGGTCACGGGAGAGACTGAAGTGAATACAAGTTTTAAAATACTAATAAGTAGTCAAAACATAGAATCTTATAATATATAAATATTATAGTACATAATATGAATATGGGTAAACGTGTAAATAGGAAATTTATAAAAAAAAATATAAATTTATTTACTGGCCGGCGAAATGCTGGATAATAACTACATCTATATAAAACTTTCTAAAATACTTAACTACTAAGGGGCCATTCATTTATTACGTAAGACTATTTTCGCTAGTTTTGACCCCTCCCCCCACATTATAAGAAAAAATAAGAATAAAACGACCCCCTCCCCCCTGTTTAATATTTATTACGTAAGAGTCTAAAAGAAAAAATGAATACACGTTTGGTTTATTTTAATGTTTATTTGTAATTTTAAAGGTACAGTACCTTTCTCTCGGTTACCCGCGCTTTTTCAAAGTATAATTTTAACTTTGCGCATTTTTTTGATCTTACGTAAGAACTATAGAGACTCCCTCCCACCGCCTTGTAAGAAAACATAAGACATGGTCGACCCCCCCTCCCCCCTAAATTGCCTTACGTAATAAATGAATGGCCCCTAATGTTAAAAAATACTAAACTTAAGCAAAAGTGCGTTCTTGAGCAATACATTATATTATATAGGCTGTTTAAAAAATTAAAATTATAATGACATACGAAGACAATATTAATCGAATTTACTTATGCTTTTAATACAAAAACGACACAAAACCAAAACGTGTGAACATATTATACTTGCTTTTTTTGAAGTTAGTAAAATCCGATTCATTAATAGCTTTTTAAATTGAGATCAATTGTTACAGAGCGAGAGGAATATCCAATTTGAGATCATTTTTTTTTAATTTTATCTCTTTTCCTTATTACTTATTACCTACGTCAAAATAAAAAAAAACATAAAGCACTGGCCTATTAAACCCTTCGAATTATCTTACAAAGACGTATAAACAACCGCAAAAAACTAAACATCTATGTTATGTCAAAATTTTCAGTTAAGTCTGTGTTGAATTGAAATTTTTGACATAACTCAAAATTAAAACGTAATCGATAAAAAATCATTAAATCTATTGAAAATATATTAACTATTTAAGCGATCTATAAACTCTAGAAACATAACAGTTTTTATTATACCTAATTAAGTAACAGATGTACTAGGCCTTTAAACATATAAACTATTTAAAAAAACGGCAATATTTCTCTACCTACGCTATATAATAATTTTAATTTCCTCCTTCCTTTGCATTGAACTTCTAAGAATTGACAAACGAATTGTTATAGTCTTCTTAATGACAGTTTATTAAGTAACATTTTGCAATTTAAGCAACAAAAAACACCGTTATCAATATTTTTTGTAGCTATAGTAGAACACATGAAAACAGCCATGTGAAAAAATTACTATGAAATGATTTTATTGTTTTATTTTAACTAATAAAATATCGATAAAAAGTTTATTACTAAACCATATATAAAAATAGTTGTTTTTTTTATAATAATATTTTTTTTCATTTATACCTAATATTGCCATAATAGCCCTGTTTTTATGGAACTTTTTGAGCATAATCTAAGCTATAGTAGATTTTAAATAAATTGAATAAATATACAATAAGCCATATTTATTTATTCAAATTATTTAAACGCTACATAAAAATCTTAATAATCTACTTTGTGACTTTAAGTCTAGACTTTATAATATAGCTTAAAATTAAAAAAATAAATGTATATTTTATACTGGCCATTAAGTGTAATAATGCCACAAAATGAAATCTTATATTAGTTTGACTTTTGTAGTATTTTCGGCTGCTTTTTTATAAGATAATCGTTATTATAGTTCAGATGACTTTAATTATATTGATTCTTTCTTTTTTTTTAACATTTTTCGTGATTTTATAAATATATATTTTATATGAACTTTATAATCTCTTGTAGGGTGATATATATAAAAAAATAGCCGAACTTTTTTACAAATAGTCTAAAATCATTAAATTAAATATGTAGCGACTTTCAGTCACTTACAGGTACTTATAGGAAATGTATGTCGGCATGTTTACCTTAAACTTGTAAACATAAGGCACTAACATAATAATATATCTTATAAGCAAAAACTAAGTACTATAATTGGACGTATGTATGATTTAATGCTTCAGGACGCAATAGTTAAAATTAAAAAAATCGAGATTATTACTATCAAAAAAAAAATCGTTGGACATCACAAAAGTGATTTCAAGTGAGCTCAATTACATTTACTTAGTACTTTCTTAACGCAACTATTTGACATTTTCAAATAAAACTACTGTTTCGGTTATAATAAGTCTAAGAATATTTTTTGTTATTGTATAATTTAAAACAAAAAACACTCTTTATATTTAAATTTGTTTAAAAAGTAACATCATTCATTAGAAGTAGTCTATTCAAATTGAATAACAAATGCTTTTCATTTGCGATGTCTCGAAACTTGTAAGATAAAACCTCCAAAAATAACCGAATCAATAGTTCTACATAAAAGTTAGAACAATATTTATAGTACAGATTATACAAAACTTCTACATCCAAAATTATAAGAAAACGTCTACAAAAATTTTGAGTTATGCCTCTTTTACACTGAATTTGATTTTAGCTACAAAATGTAATACCGTCACATCTTAATGTCTTCGCATATGTAGCCCGAGGTGGTCAGACCTAGCAAAGGCCCTCCTACAAAGGGGGCATGCGAAGGGCCTATGTCCTGTATGTTTGCGAGTGTGACGTGTCAGTTCGTCTGATCTGGCGAATCTCCATCCACAACCCGCCCAGCCACAGCTGTATGGCTTTTCTCCTGGAAAAAAGAAATGATAATAATATTTTACTAGGACTATTCAAGAACAATAAACTATTCTAAAAAAAATACTATTTACATTCTATTAAATATACGACTACGACGTAAAGTTTCTGTCACGTCAATTTCCCAAGACCAAAAAACAAAAAAAATCCTGCCTTATATACCTGAGGTTTGAGCTGAAATCTTCGAATCTACGGCATAGATGCTAACCGCTAGACTAATTGCAATACTAAAATATGTACAGTAAAACTCATAACTTAACATACCTGTGTGTGTCCGTTTGTGGGCTTTTAGATGGGAACTCTTCGTATAAACTTTATGACAGCCAGCGACATCGCATTTATGAAGCCGCCTTCTAGATTCATTGACACATTCTTCTGTTATTTTATCTGTTTTATTATTCACTTGACATTTACTCTCGTTTGACATTTCTTTTTTATCTATATTCATATTTCTTTGCGCTAGCTGTGCAAGTGAGTCGGTTAAGGCGTTATGTAACGCGGTATTAAGGAAAAAGTTTTTAATTTCCATGTGTGGCACAGGTTTTATTTGGGCGGGTATTGTGAATGGTAATGGCGGGAAAAGATTTGACATTTCGAGTGGCATTTGCGGAGTGTGCTGGACAGTTGGCGGTTTTATTCTGAAATGAAAACATTTATAATAATTATTAAAATTATTATTAAAAAATATATGACCTTAGTAAATCTGTTGTTCAGTCACTGCCTTAAGGATGTGAAAACCACGGGAGATATTTTTGGCAAAGAAAATATTAATTTAGAGCCAGTGGTAACCTATTGATATGTTTTTTTAATAATTGGCTCATTTCCAAATACGAACCATGTTACCTTACGGTGCAAGAAAACATCGTCATGAAACCGTCATGTCTGAGAGAACACAACTAGTTCTTATAAGACAAATATTTGTGAAGTCTACCAAAACGGCACTTGCACAGCGTGCAACCCCCTCGTATTGAAGAAAGACCCGCAATAAGCAGTAAATAAAGTAAATTACATTACCTGGTAACATTCTTGAGCTTTCTCGCGCTTCTAAGATCAGGTCCTATTTTTATTCGTGGCAGTTCGTGGTTTGGGCTAAAATAATGGTAATATTCATATAATGTGACATCTTAAAATATCTATACTAATATTATAAAGCTGAAGAGTTTGTTTGTTTGGTTGATCGCGCTAATCTCAGGAACTACTGGTCCAAAATCCTTTTTGTATTGCGTAGTCCGTTTATCGAGGAAGGCTATAAAGGCTTTATTACATAACGACCAATAGGAGCGGAGCATCAATGAAAAATGATGCAAAAACGGGAGAAAAATAATTCTTTTAATTTTCAGCCTTTAGAACGCAAACGGAGCCGTTGGGAAGGCTAATCTTAATTAAAATACTTAAAAATACTAGACTACTAAAAACACGTTAGCATTCTCGGAAAACCAACTATATCATATCATATATCACCTAAATCTGTACAGTAGTTCTCGTGATGCCGTCACAAACAGGCAGACAGACACACATACTGAAATATATAGATTTTGTATCGATAATAATGACTATTCCAATAAGATTTTCCAAAAAATATTCAATATACAGATTTTACAACCTAGAATTTTATTTTATTATGTATAGTAAATAATTTATATTCACTCACTTGAAATGTAGGTGCGACGAAGTAGATTCTTCTAACTTGATTACTTTAGAAGATGTTGGATAGTTGGTACCTATTGACAAATAAATATTCATTAAATATTTACAAAAAATAACAAAGTAGAAGCTTACTGTTAAGGAGAAAATAAAGATTACTTCTCTTATTATCCCTTTAGGTAAAAGGAAACACAATTTAAACGTTTACAGAGTTAATCGTAAAAATTATATAACAGAGTTAGAAGTTGAATTGTAGTTTTTTATTCAACGGTAAGCTACGAGGCTTGTGTTACGGATACCAGATAGTTGATATACTACACATATAAATTAAATACATACATACATATAAATAATAACACCCATGACTGGAGTACAAACATTCGTGCTCAACAAATGAATGCCCCCAGCGGGACTTGAACCCGCGATCGCTGGTGCAGCAAGTACGGTCACT
The DNA here is from genome assembly GCA_905231865.2 of Boloria selene. Taxonomy (NCBI): domain Eukaryota; kingdom Metazoa; phylum Arthropoda; class Insecta; order Lepidoptera; family Nymphalidae; genus Boloria; species Boloria selene. The sequence continues at coordinate 5,030,097 of HG993161.1, read as the reverse complement.
ACAAACTGAGCTAAACAAACTATAAGTTATAATTACCCCACTTTACTTATACAAAATCTGCTGAAATGAAAACGCATTAAACGAGAGAATGTTTATTCATACAAATTTCTATGTCTATGACAGCGATATTTCAGTGAATACTTCAAGATATCAGCAAAGTAAATGTTAATTACGTAAGTAAAATTTAATCCTGACAGAGACGAAGCATCGTATCGTAGGTGTTGTAGGTAAAATATAAGGTGTTTGAACAAGGTTTTTAGTATTAACAGACATATATTTAAGTGCACTAGTGAGTGTTTTGTAAGCAAAAATAGATATTTTAAATGCGATTCAATTCTATATTCGATTGATTTATGATAAATTTTGATGAGGATATCACTTTAAATAAACTATGAAATAGAAAGAGTTTCAAATGAGACCTATAGTTCCAGGTAATGATAGGCTATCTTGCATCAGTCTTTTAATTTTCATGGTTTTGATAGTGACTAGTATAATTATATGTCACCATGGCCGAATAACGACGAAATATCGGGATCTCTCTAAATTACCTACGGACGAAGCATGGTAAATATCCCTTTTTACCATGCATACCTTATATTTCCCGCAGATTTGATCCCCCAAATAAGTATAAGCAAAAAAAGCAAGTACATTAACGAGGCTTACTGCAGTATTTCTCGAAATATGATTCCTTCCTACACGCAATATGCTAATAAAAAAATGTCTTTGGTAAGAGCATCACTTGAGAATTAATGGATTTTGCCGTAAAAATATACGAAATATAAATACAACGCAACGAACATTATTACAAATTATGTTTTAAGAACAAAATATAAGAATAATTATAACCAGTAAATTTGAGAGAAACTGTTTGAAGCTACTTTTTTCTGTAGAACAGAAAGTTCGAAAGCATGCATGTAGACTAACTCTGTAACAAAAAATGAAAATTAACAATTATGAATCTACTACTCGAGCAGAGCCGCGTGCTCCAAGACGTATCACTACAAAGTATAAAACAAAGTCGCTTTCTCTGTCCCTATATCCCTATGTATGCTTAAATCTTTAAAACTACGCAACGGATTTTGATGCGGTTTTTTTAATAGATAGAGTGATTCAAGAGGAAGGTTTATATTATGCCTAACTAGCGGATCCCGCGGCTTTGCCTGTGCTAAATCTAGGGAAGAGCCCGAGCGAAGCGAGGGCGAGTCGCTAGTATAATCATAAAAAGCAGCCTTGGCAAGCCTAGCGATATGAATGGACTCTAAGTAGCGTGTGTCCGTATCGCGTGTCCAGTTTAAAGCAATTGAAAATTAGTTACTCTATTATATTCATTATAATATGACCATTGTAATATTAACGAGATGACATGATCTTATTTGAATTTAATTGTTAAATAAGGAATTTAATTATAGAAATATTTTGGCGCTACGAACCTATTTTATGAGAAATGTGTTCAATAGTTGTAATTGTGCTTTAAAGTATCTTAAAGATCAATGAAAAAAAAAACATTCTCAGTAGAGCCCAGCAGTGGGACGTTAAACAGGAATGCTTTACAGACGTCATAGAGGTCTCCAGCCCGCTCGCTCAAGGGGGTCGCCCTAAGCGCGTTTTATACTACAGTAAAAACAGAATTTATCCACGCACTAAATTTCCGATCCAATTTTTTAATCTTATAATGTTTAGGGTCACTTATTGAGCATAAGATCACAAAATGCTGACAGATCCAGATGGAGCTTCAAGCGCAATATTGAAACAAAGTTTTTGGCCTTTATCTCGGAAAAGATCGATTTTAGAGAAAAAGTTATTGAAACCATTATTGTTGAGAATAAAATTTCGCATCTTTCATTTCCTGTTAACTTGTTTTTAAAACTTACCGTTTACGATTTATTGAACATGCATTTTATTGATTAATCCAATATTTTGTTGGCCGAAACAGAAAAACCGGTTCACTAAATGGGCCATATATACTACATTACAAAATCTTAATCGGGCATAATGATATTGCTATGCCCGATTGCTACTATTTTCAACTCATTATAAAGCATTTAAAAATGAAATTTATTCCATAATTTTAAAAAGAAAAACAAGCGTGATTGTAATAATTAAGGTTTAAATAATACTGCTAAAGCTATTAAAACAATTACTTATGAGAACAAATCCATAAGATTTTGCAACATTGTAACGCTTAATTACTATGAATTTATCAAAATGTCTTCTTTTTCTATATCTAAGGTTTGGTTAAGACTTCTCACAAGTCACGATTGGCTCAGTTCGATGCAAGCCCATTTGTTGTGCCAACGTTCGCAGGTTCGTATCGGGAGCATTCATTTGTGTGATAAGCTTAATTATTTAAGATGTACATATATGTGTAGTGTTTCAATTATCTGGTATATTTTAGTTTTGGATAATAGAAAGCGCTACTCAAGAAATTTGAAGAAAAAAACATAACGACATTTTCTTTAAATTTTCAAAGAACTTATAAAAGAGATAGCGCTTTGCAAACATATTAAAAGAAGAGAGAGAAACTATGTGTGATGCTAAATGACACCACATAAAAAATCTTTCAATCAGATTCTATTATTTCTAAGTAGCAAGATTTAGCGCGAGCGAAATCGCGGGTTCCACTATTCATATACTAAAACATTCCTCGAGACCCACTCTATCCATTAGTGAAACCAGTATGAAAATCAGTGCAGTATTTTTTGAGTTTATCGCGAACAGACAGATAGACAGACGCGGCGCAAGACTTTGTTGTATAATATGTAGTGATTTAACAGCTTTTTACTAAATGCATATGAAAGCATATACAGTCTGTACTAGAATCAAAAAATCAATTTTTAAAATTTTTGTCTGTCTTTTTGTTCCGGTTAATCTCTCAAATGGCTGGACCGATTTTGACGAGAGTTTCACTTGCAGATAGTTAATGTTATCAGGCTACTTTTTAAACCGAGTTCAAAAAAGGAGGAGGTTATATTTTAGAAATTTATATTTATTTTAACTAGCGAAACCCGTGTTTGGAACCAAGTTAAAATAAACTAAAGGCTACAAATAATCAGTCTACAAAGCTGTTGCTAAATTGCATGTACTCAATACTGATCATAAATTTATTAGAGATCAAAAGATTCGAGATACGGAGGCTGTGAAGTTATATATAGGTGACATCTCGCTGATTATTATCAATGTAAGGCTTGTTTCGTAGTCGTATATTGTACGATGTGAAGATTTATTTTTCTATACATAATATTTTGTAATTTGTGGGTAGGCATTGTCTGTAACAAGTATATAACCCCCTGAGACGTCTAATGCCTTAGTCTCTCCCGTGATTGTGCGCTGTAAAGCATTCAAAACGTCTGGAACCAAAAAACATAATAAATCCGCGACAAAATCTGAAAAGATAGTTCATTTATAATCTTTATATATAAAAAACTCTTATGTGCGTGTATATGTATGTAATTGAACTCGAAATTGACCGATTTTCTGAATTTGTTAAATTTGTAAATTAATTTTTTTTTTTTTTTTGGAAATTTTATTGAAATAGTCATTATATTATAAAGCTGAAGAGTTTGTTTGTTTAGTTGAAAGCGCTAATCTCAGGAACTACTGGCCCGAATTGAAAAATTATTTTTGTGTTGGATAGTCCGCTTATCGAGGAAGGCTACAGGCTATATTACATCACGCTACGACCTTTCCGATTATTAAGATTCTCCAGTAGGTACTAATACACAAAATCTAAGAATCTAAGGAGTTGGTTTCCGGTCTTAAGCGAGCGGAGCCGCGAGAAATGCTTGTTATATATATGTCTATATGATGAAAGTGACACATTTCATTTTCACTTTCAAACTGTGTAAAAGAAAAGTGAACAAACAGACAAACTTTATTTAAACTTTACTTCATTACATGTAATTGGTCTCTCACTATCCATTTGTATGCAAGATAAGCTGTAACGTATAAATCTTATCAACTTCTCAAATGCAATAGATATTAGATAAAGATGGTGTGAAATACGTAATGGTGAATTATATTAAAATCTGATCCTTAGTATTCGCTAAGATATATTTGTTACGTTTAAAATTAAATATGAATTTGACTGATTTTGAAAATAAAGGAAATTCGAGACTTCACTGAAGCCTCGTTTTATTTATAATATGTATTATGCACATCAATAGTCTATACTACATGTAAATAAAATAGAAGTGTCTGTTTTTAATTTCAAATTAACAGCTTTACACAAAATGCATATGAAATATACGGTACCTACTAACATCAAAAAATCTGTTTTTTAAAATTTTGTCTGTCTGTTTGTTTCGGCTAATCTCTGAAACAACAACACAACAACAATTACAATTTTAATGTAAAGTAAAATAATGTAGTTAATTTATTCTAAATTTAATTTATTATCTTTCGTTTTATTTAAAAATAGATAAATATATTAAATTAATTGTTCAGATATAATTAGTATGTTAAATAATTCATTAAAACTATTGTAATTATAGGCCTTCAGCATCTAATTATTACCTTCAATATTCTACTTTTCTTTGTACTTTACAACCGTAACACAACAAGTGTATAGAATAAGTAAAATTGGATAGCGACATCACTACATAGTATAAAACATAGTCGCTTTCTCTGTCCCTATATCCCTATGTATGCTTAAATCTTTAAAACTACGCAACGGATTTTGATGCGGTTTTTTTTAATAGATAGAGTGATTCAAGAGGAAGGTTTATATGTGTCGCAGGGAAATGAGGATACTAGGGATTTCACCTTCCGAAATTTTTTGAATCTCCCGATCAAAGTCCTCCTTAGAAACGAACTCTTTTTTCTGCTCTGAACATGTTTCTCTACTGGTACCAGGTATAACTTCTACCTCACTCATTGTAGGGTAACTAAATTCTCTTTCTAGCATCCGCTTTTTTAACATTTTACTAGATTTTGTCTAGTGAAACGTCATATCACTAAACATTTTTAGTAAGAAGACGTAATTAATAATTAAATTCGTCATCTTCCGTGATTTCGTGGTATCCCTAGGGATTTCGTGAAATTCCTAATATCCTCATTTCACTGCGACATATGCATAGCTAGCAGATCCCGCGGTCTGTGCTAAATCTAGAGAAGAGCCCGAGCGAAGCGAGGGCGAGTCGCTAGTACATTTATAAGGCAGTGGTGCTTGGATCGCGCTCGCTTGGATAACAGGGGGTTAGAATCCGGGTCTCGCACCTCTGATATTTTTTCATGTGCAAATCATATATAACATGATTACCACTTGTCTTAGAGTGAAGGAAAACATTGCGAGGAAACCTGCATGTCTGAGAGAATCTAGGGAGTTTTCCAAAGACATGTTCAGTCCGCCAACCCGTACTTAGCCAGCGTGGTGGACTATGGCCTGATCATATAGAAGGGAGGCCCGTGCCATACGTTTATATGGGAAATAATATCACCAAATATCACCAAATTTTTATATCAAATCATAGGTCATAAACCAAAACATCTATTTTATAAGAAAACAAAGATACAGATATGCAGAAAACAACAAAACAAAACTTGAGAATGATCACAAAATAAGCTTAGAAACATTTAGATACAAAAAAGAAAAATTGCCGAAAGCGAGAATCAAACCCACAACAATATCGTAACATTTCACAAGATGGCAGCTCATTATCTTTCAAAAGCAAGCCCGCAGGTACTAATTATAAACATTGGCCCAAATACTTTATTAATATTAAGCGGTTACAAAAACATTCACTATTATTACTTCTTAACTGAAAAGGTACACATTTTTCGTAGTCTTTTCAGATTGTATCAACTCTAGGCATACTTACATCGTTTTTTAAAACTCTATGGGACCCTTAATGTATATAAGAAAAGTTTCATTAAAATCGGTTCAGAAAAGGCTTAATGTTCTTCGTTACTACTGGGCAACCACTTCCTCATTAAATATTATAAATGAAAACATATTTTTTAATATATTTCATTGATAATCAAATAATTTATTGATAACTAACACTTAATAACTAAAATACAAGAAAAAGGAAATTATTTAACAAGAGAGAAGATCAAAAATGAAACTAAACTATTTAATCTTGGCCTATTTATAGATAATTTTTATCAAAATTCGTTACCCTGAATAAAACAGCTAGCAACATTTTTAAATTAAACATAGAGACAATATTGTATCATAGCTTTAATGTCTTAATATTTTTGTATATTTATCACAAATATTGGTCGATTCTACCAAAGTTTTGGGCTTCTAGTACTAAGACTTGTTACGAAAGATCCCTAATGGCATAGCTATACGACAATGGCTATTATAGTGCATTATGTTTACTGGCCTTGTTAGTGTCGCACTACCTCTTATTTATATCTCAATCCTGACTTGCTTGTAAGGGCCAGTAAATAGAGTATAAGCGATAGAGTTAGCGTTGAAAATTATATTTTTTTTACTAAGGAGTTAGGATTAACTGTCGCTCCGTTCGGGTTCGTCCCTCCTTTATAATAAACTAACGCAAGCAAAGCCGCGGGTTCCGCTAATTATACATATAAAACTTCCTCTTGAATCAATCTATCTGTTAAAAAACCGCATCAAAATCCGTTGCGTAGTTTTAAAGATCTAAGCATACATAGGGACAGACAGACAGCGGGACGACTTTGTTTTATACTATGTAGTGATTTCTCAGTCATGAAATATTTCCGCGTATTAAAAAGTTTCATATATCTTTTAGCTGCTGTAAACCTGGATAACCAACCTATATAGCTATCCATTATACCAAATTTCATTCAAATCTGTGCAGTGATTTTCTGGACAGACAGACAAAAATATACATTCGGTAGATATTTCGACAATAATGACAATAAGATTTTCCAATAAATATTTAATGTACAGATTTATCTTTTAAAATTTTACTATACGGACAAAAAAACCAATTACAATTATGACGACAATGCAAGATTTGCTTCACTTTTTTATGTTATAAATATTTATAATTGGTTACTAATTTTTCTGACCTTTAGTAAATATTTGCACCGATCGTTTTCAGCAAAAAGTAACATACTAACGCTCCACTCGGATTCGTCCCTAGAATTTAGATACATTTTAACGGTTAGTACTTACCTATAGATATTTCAGAAATTAATTTTTTTTTCTTTATTATAGAGCTTTGTCGTTAAAACGACTATGTCGCTCTGTTAGGAAAACATACAATTTTACAATAAATTAAATACCAACATCACCCTTATTTTCAAGAAGCTTAAATAGCTTCTTAGCTCTTGCAGAATCGGTCTAGCAAGTATACTATTACATTCGCCAACATTGAGGTAAAAAAGGTTGTCATCAAATAAATATCGCCTCAATAACTCATTCTGGGTACATTCCATCACGATGGAACACGTCATCTCTTACGCAGCAAGTCGGACAATTTGGACTATCTGATTTTTTCATTAAAAAAGTGAATTGATTTGAGGGAATGTGACCAGATCGGAGTCTAAGACAAGTTACGCAATCTTTCCTGCTGAGACGAACACAGTCAATCCAAGGTCTTATCATATGGTTGGATGGTTTTATACCAAATACCTATCCATCATACCAAATTTCATTGATATCGGTCCAGCGGTTTTCGAGTGATGACAGACTGACAAGATTTCTAAAATCTAGATTCTCTCGATTCTAGATTCTGTCTCTGTATCGATAATAGTTAATTTATATATGGCTAAACCGATTTAAACATTGCTTTTTATTTATTTAAGTCAATCCAAGGAAGTCCAAGGAAAATTCGAAGAAATTGCAATGAAAGTACTCCGTGTTCGTCCCTAAACTTACCAGTTAACACGTACCTACCTAGTAGTTAGTAGTTAAGGGACGAACCAAAGCGAAGCGAGAGAGAGTCACTAGAAATTAATATTTCAATAATAAATCAATATTTTAAAGCTGAAAAGTTTGTTTGTTTGGTTGAACGCGCTAATCTCAGAAACTACTGGTCCGAATTGAAAAATTCTGTTCGAGTTGGATAGTCGGTTTATCGAGGAAGGCTATATTAGATGGAAAATGTTGCAAAAACGAGAGAAAAATATTTCTTTTGAGTTTCAGCCTTTAGAACGCGAGCGAAGCCGTGGAAAAAGCCAGTGTAATATATATATATGAAAAAAGGATTAATAAAAGAAATAGACAAAGGAAGTCCAGCGGTAACGCGCTCGCTTGGATAACCGAGTGATGCGGGTTCAAATCCGGGTCTTGCACCTCTGATATTTTCATGTGCGAATCATTTCTATCATGATGACCACTTGTCTTGAAGGAAAACATCGTGAGGAAGCTTGTGTGCCTTAGAAAAACCTAGCAAGTTTTTCGAAAGACATGTGAAGTTCGCCAACACGCACTAGGCCAGCGCGGTGGACTATAGCCTGATCCCCCTCGTACTGAGGGAGGCCCACCCCCAGCAGTGGGACTTTAAAAAGGGCTGATGATGATGATGAAAAGAAATCGCTAAACGCTTTTCACGTTAATATATCCCGCAATCTGTTCCTATGTGGTCGTTTAAATCACACCTAACTTACATATAATTGCTGTCGCTGCCTATTTAGTTGTAAATAATATCAACGCAAATTTATTTCATAATATTGTATAATCATGTTTACTGAATAACATTGATACTAATGTTTAATCAGTGGTAAACGAGGAGCTCGCTTGGAAAATCGAGTGAAGCGGGTTCAAATCCGCAGGCTGATTACGTATCGAGCAATCCATCCGCGATAGCGACAATTGTACAATAATGGCTGTCCAATCGCAAAATCGTATAATTAATTCGTAGTTTTTAATAATGTTTTTTCATACCACGTGGTATAATGGCTGTCCAATCGCAAAATCGTATAATTAATTCGTAGTTTTTAATAATGTTTTTTCATACCACGTGGTTTTTCGTAGCGTGGTCTATACATCTGATATTTTCATGTAAAAAATATTCCCAACATGATTTCAACTAGTCTTCTTAGGGCGAAGGAAAACAGAGAGGAAACCTGCATGTCTCAGAGAACCTAGCATGTTTTTGAAAGACATGTAAAGTCAAACCGTACTTGGCCAGCATGTTTGACTCAAGCCTGATCCCCCTAGGATAGGGAGGGCCGTGCCCAGCAGTGGGAGGTTAAAAAGGGCTGAATGCAATGATGTCTTCATAATAACTATGAAAGTATTTTTTCACGATTTAACGATTCGATTAGAAGAAATAGATAACATTCTAATATTTGACATAGTCTACCCTTAACCCCATTTTTCATGCGAGCAAAGCGCGAACAGAACCTAGTAAGGTTTCTATACCTTTTCACACTTAAACTAAACAGATTTTGATAAAAGGCAAATACATAGATAACATAGCACATTAGGAGTCGACATAGACTCCCTTAAAAATAAAGAGGGATATTAATCCCAAATCCCAAACAAGCGACACCGGGGGTACAAATTAGTATAGACATAATTATATCAAACAAACCTTTAAAATTAGCTTTATAAGTAATCTCGGAATTTTCCCATTTCGTGGGAAACCTTTACTTTGTTTGAATGAATTGGTTAGAAAAATTTACAAAAAAAACTGCTGACGTCATATCCAAAGTTATTAGAATTCATTGCGTGATAAGCCATAGTCATATAATGTTAAATTATTTAAATTACTATCTATTGATTTGTCGTGCGTATAATTCTGTCTTTATACATAAATGTAAAGAAATAGTAATTGCTAATTTGTTGGTAAGCGCATCACTTCAGAATGGATTTACCGATTTTGTTATCTCTTTAAATTAAAAGTAGGGATTTAATAGTTGAAATATTATATAGGAAAAAACGGGAAAAAATAGTGGGAAAATTGAGAAAGTTGGGAAAAAACGCTTTTTATATCTTTTTATAACTCAAAGATTACAAGCAAAGTATTCAAAATGTGGGAGGAAATGAAAACCCGATCAATTTTGTCTGCCTCATGTCATGCTCATGTCATCATACTTAAGTGATCGAAACCTTATTGTCTTCTATTTAAAAACAAACCTTTATTTTATATACTTTACGTAAATATATTTTTTTTGGATTTATTAAATTAAAACGTGTATTTTATAGCAATAGTATTGACATTTAAAAATCAATAAAACTTTTTCGAAACGTTGCCACAAATAAGTACTGAGACGACGATTTCTCCTAACCGGAACTCAAACCTGTAACCTCTTACATGTTAAGACGTGTTCCGCCTTAGGGACATTCCGCCTATTTCCTTTTAAATGGCTTATTAGAATTACTTTTGCCTCTGGCCTTGCATTATCAAAATTGTAAGTATTAAACGAAGTAACATAATATAAGCTATTTTTAAGTAAAGCAGGATTTTTTCGGGTATTTATTTAGATTTTTAGTTCCCCACGTATCGAATGCTTTACAGGTATTATGTCATGTGGAAGACTTATGTTTAAGACGTTTCATAGATCCGAGAATTACAATTTCAACTTCGACGACCGACCTCAACATTGCGAGGCACCGCACCGACATAATATCGGCGTGAGGGACTTGCCGCTGCGTCTATGTGCTTGAATTATATAGATCTAAGTGTAAGTAGAAGGAATTTGTCATCAAGTGACAATAACTATAACTTTTTAACAATTGGCCTTCGAAGGCACATGGCCTTCCATGGTCCACCCACCTTAGCTGTTACAGACAGTAATTGTTAGGTACCTAGGTTCACACCCGGGCCGAGTGAACCTAAGTAAAATGCAGTATTTAATGAATTTTCACCTCTGACCCCTTAAAGCAACCGGTCATCTCAATTGAGTGAGCTAGTGGCTTAGTTTGCATGTAGCGCAACCGCTGCACGAAGTTATAGGGACGTGATATGTTATATTGAGCTACACAACGACACGTTTGACTCTGTAGTGACCCTACTTGCTGGGCCAGCGGCCGCGGGTTCGAGTCCCTCTGGTGACATTCATGTGGAACACGAATGTTTGTAATCCAGTCATGGACCAGTTTATATATATTATGTGTTATTTAAAGTAATTTATTATGTGTAGTGTATCAACTATCTTGTATCCGAAACACAAGCCATGTAGCTTAACACGGAAGTAGATGGCACTGTGTGTAAATCCCGACGTATTTTTTTAATTAAGCCCGTTTACCCTAATTTTCACAGATCAACATCAAAGAATGAGTAAGTACTCTATTTGAATGTGAATGTAATTTGACGACATGTTTGGCTTAGTTTGAAATGATCCTACTTGATACGTCAACGGCCGGTAGGGGGTTCGAGTCCCGCTGAGTAATTCATTTGTTTACGCAACCCATTGTATAACCTAGTGGCATGATTTTTTACTTTTACCAATAATGGAACTTAGACTCTAATAAGTAGATTGTACTTTCAGAAGAAAACTATGACAGAAGTCCAGTAAAGGTCGATTCAACGATTCTGAGGTTGCTATATATTTTTATCAGGCGTTTTTTTTTAAAATAAATACTTAGATTATCTACTTAACTTGCTGGTGTAAGTTGCGAATGTTAGATCATATAGAAGTGTTTACATACGTATTAAAATTTTTAAATATATTGATATCGACGTTTGAATTGTTAGAAGGTATCTTTTATAGTTTTTCTAAAATTTGCTTCCTGGTTAGGTAAAAACTAAGAAAATACAAATAATCTTCACACTTATTATTAAAAAAACTGTCCAGTAGTTTTCTGGTAATGGGGTCAAAGACAGACTAAAATCATAAAAAATATAGATTACAATGAGATCCAATAAAAATATTTACAGATTTGACTCGTTGACGGGTCGTCGGTCGGGACGGTGACGAGTTAAACAAAATAAATAAGTAATAAACCTTGTGACATATGATTTTATAGTGAAACTGAATTAAATTGCGATAATAATCGATATCCTCGTATAAATTGCATTAAGCGAAATCGATGAGTATATTATCGATAATAACACCATGATGACCAACACTATTTCATGCAACGGTAACCTCACGGGCGTGGTGACCTACTAACTATGAAACGTTATGTACATATATTTTATATTACAGCTAAGCCTAAGCCTAGATTCTACACTAAAGCCTATGTTAGTCTTAAATCTTAATACGTAACAACTAACAAAAATGTATACTCCGTTGCACTCAGAGAAGAAACTCCTTCCGATTTTAGAAAATATTTTTTTTGAAAATTTAATGAAACTTCCTAGACATTAAATAATTTATGACGCTACTTGATGAACTAGCGGTCCCAAGATCGAGTCTCGCTGGGGGCATTCATGTGTGTGACGAGCAGATGCTTATACACAAGTCATGGGTGTTTATATTTATAATATGTATTTAATATTATAAATGAAACTATCTTTTCGGATTTTATCGCGGATTTGTTATGATTTTTGGTTTGATTTTTGGTTCAAATGCTTTAGAGCAATCATGGGACGGGAGAGATCATGATTGCTGAATATGAATCCGAAAAGATAGTTTCATTAATAATGTAAAATATTTGCGTAAACCTAAGAAAGTATTATGTATATAATATGTATATAAAGTCATATATTATGTGTAGTGTATCAACTACTTTTTACTATGAACGAGATATTGTTGAGGGGGATCAGGCCATAGTCCACCACGATGCAATGGACATAATATCGTCGCTGTAGAATGAATACCTCGTATGTCAAAAATTTATTGTTTTTTTTTTGTGAAAATCAAATGAAAATTACGTATTTTATATTACGACGAAACCGTAAATTGATGACACGCGTGGCGCAGTTTGTAGTGGCCCTACTTGCTGCGCAAGCGGTCGCGGGTTCGAGTCCCGCTGGGGGCATACATTTGTTGAGCACGAATGTTTGTACTCCAGTCATGGGTGTTTTTATTTATAATATGTATGTATTTAAAAAAACTTATATATATGTAGTATATCAACCATCTAGTATCCATAACACAAGGCTCGTACCTTACCGTGGAACTAGATAGCTGCTGTGTGTAAATGTCCCAACATAAAAAAAAACAATAGGTACATGACTACTAGTGCCATATTTGGAGTAAAACGAAAACCTCTTGTGTGAAAATCATTGACAAAATGAACCATTTCTTTCGTTTCCTGTAAAGTTTGGATCTCTGGACATACGAGGTTATCAAATCAAATCAAAATATTTTATTCAGCATAAAAATTATTACAATTTTTTACTGAACGTCATAAGTCTACCACTAGTTCGGAAAGAAGAAACCTCTAAATTGAGAAGAACTGGCGAAAGAAACTCAGCATCAGTTATTTATTTATTTATTAATACGGATCTCCAACAGTATACACACATTAGATTCACAATTTGCTTAAATCTAACATATTATTTTAATGTATAACCAATTATAGGAGAACACAACATTCGCTAAAAAAAGAACAATGCTTTCTACAGCGACGATATGCGGGTTTTTAGACTACACATTTTCTTTTAAAAACTTTCTAAGTTAATCATTTTTGAAATGATTTGCACATGAAAATATCAGTTGCGAGACCCGGATTTGAACCTGTTTCATTCGGTTTCTTTAACGAGCATGTTACTACTGAGCTACCACTGGATCATTAGTATCTATTACTAATGAATAAACATATATTTACGTGTTGTGTAAAAACATTATGCACTTATTTGTCTGGAAATCGATATCGGCTTACTAATTGGAACCATTATAGATTTTAGAGATGGTTGTAATTTTATGTTATCTATATACAAAAAATCAAACAAAGATTAAATAATATAACATTATTATTGTATTCAACCCTTTTTAACGTCCCATTTTTCCCCTTCAATAAGGGGGATAAGGCCATAGTCCACGCTGGCCTAGTACGGACTGGGGGACTTCTCATGTCTTTCGAAAACTTGCTAGGTCTCTCAGACATGCAGGTTTCCACTAATAAATGATTTATTTGATCGCATTAGATACTATATTATTAAAATATCTTCCATATTATAATTTTAAAATACTTTGTAACCAATAACCAGACCTAATTACTCGAATATTTGATGTTATAAATAAAACTACCTTTTCGGAATTAGTCGCCGATGATTTCCAACGTTTCGAATGTTTTTCAGCGTACAAAGTCACGGGAGAGACTAAGATATTTGACGTCTCAAAGGTATATACTTGTTACAGACAGTGCCTATACACAATTTACAAAAAATCTAAAATCAAAGTAAATCCGCTATAAAATTCGAAAAGATGTTTCATTTATAAATATTAGTAGACAGCTGTTTTTCCATAACAAAAAAAAATACTATGATTTATATTAAATTAATTCGATAAAAAGTAGGTAATAAATAAACACCATAACCACCATTGTCTAATGTCTTAAAACTCCCTACAGAACCCACTACACTTAGTAGAATATCTTCAATGCTGTACGAGTGTTTTTTCCACGGAAGTCTTTCCGTTGACTGATCACTTTACTTAGTAGTTATTTGGAATCGCCAGTATAAATTATGATACATTAATTAATTACCACTCGACTAATTACGTTTCTATACAACTTTTTAAGTATTCTTAACAAACAAAAAAATAAAGTTGAAGTTACATCAATCAATATACAATATAACAGCGACTAAACGCATATTTTTTTAAAGTTTTCGTCTGTATGTCTGCCCATTTTTTGCGGGAAATTTCCAAAAAGGGCTTGATAAATTTTGACGGGACTCTCGTTACAGACAGATATCTAATGTTATTTAAAGAGTAACTTAGACTACTTTTATTTTTAAAACCGCTCAAATACAAAATACCGAGGGATGAGGGGTGTATCTGTAGTAGGCAATATACATATAAACAACACTTTCTCGTAACTAAGACTAGTGACGCCTCGTTGATTCAGTTTCGTTTTTTTTAAGCCGCGGCTATGCTGTATTAATATAATCACTACATAGTATAAAACAAAGTCGCTTTCTCTGTCCCTATATCCCTATGTACGCTTAAATCTTTAAAACTACGCAACGGATTTTGATGCGGTTTTTTTAATAGATAGAGTGATTCAAAAGGAAGGTTTATATGCATAACTAGCGGATCCCGCGGGTTTGCCTGTGCTAAATCTAGGAAAAAGCCCAAGCGAAGCGAGGGCGAGTCGCTAGTATTATTATAATTTGCTGATAAAGTCAATTATTAATCCCCCACGCTTCGTTTGGAAACGTTGAGTGCGTCCAAATATTACAATTTATACACTTAAAAGTATAACCTAATCCCTACATAGTATAAAACAAAGTCGCTTCCCGTTCTCTGTCTGTCCCTATGTATGCTTAGATCTTTAAAACTACGCAACGGATTTGATGTGTTTTTTTTAATCGATAGAGTGATTTAAGAGGAAGGTTTTAATTAAAGAAATAAGGCATTTGTACGTAAATACATTGATATTATACACATTTAAAACACACAACATTAAGATGGCATTCAAAAAAGTTAAACGTTTATTAATGAATTTAATATGCATGATAAAGGCGTAATGATACTCGTTTAAAAAAAATATTTTCGTTAAAAAAGCACTAACTGTTATTATAGTAAGGTGAATATTTAAAACACGAGGTCACTACAAAAAAATATATAAACTAAATATTAAAAAAAAAAAGTTTGATAACTTTAAAACGACAAGTATGTGGTCTTAAAAAATAATTATTAGATAACACCGAGCTGATCTGATAATGGACAGATACAGCTGTAGTCTTCAACAATTAAACTATCGGAAAGACCTTCACGATTGGACATTTTATAGTTTGTTTTGTATTGTGTATGATACACTACTGACTCACCGTTACTTCGTTCTGGTTCATTCCCTATATACCTACACTAGCAATACGCGCGGCTTCACCCGCGTTCATTTGTTTAATCGCTACTAAACTTCATTCGATTACTGGCTGGATTGAAAATTCTCCAAAATTACTCCAGCTTTATAATATGTGGCTATGTGCGGCGTGCACTCCTCCTCCTGTTCTATCATTGTAGTTTTAGTTGAGATCCTTATTTTTTGCAATTAAAATAGCCTATATTAATCAGTGATAATGTAGCATTTAAATGGCGAAAGAATTTCTTAAATCTATTTAAAACATGTATTATGATAAATACACGTATCATGTCACATCATACCAGTAGTGAACTAACTGCCCACAAAATTGGCAACGTCAATTAGACACACCAATGCTTCAACGGTCCGAAGACAAGTTCGATTTTGCGTTCAATTAAAATATTTGAGCATTCGATTAAAATCTTCCCATAGCCATGTAAAATATGCATATCGATTCAAGATCATTAAACAGACCACGACAACTATCACGACAGTTTTCGTATGCAAATTTGGGATCCGGGCAAATCACGAATAGTCATCAAAGTCGCATTCCACGTAACATGGCATAGGCATAGCCTAATTTAGCGCACGCTTGTTACTGATTCACCGACAACTAACTATAAACATGTAACAAGTTATATATGTGTGTTTGTGAAAGATTAAATTAGAATTTAACCGACTTTCGAGATGGGGAATTTTAAATAAAATAACTTTTGAATTTAATTTTTACTTTTCTTTTGTATATCGCCGTTTCAAACGCTTTACAACAAATAAGGGAAGAAGAGGGTTTGACGACACGTATGACTCAGTTGGTAGTAACCAAGTCCCGCTAGGGGCATACATTTATTGAGCACGAATGTTTGTACTCCAGTCATGGGTCTTTGTATGTATAATATGTATGTATTTAAAATTTATACATATATGTATATCATCTATCTGGTATCCGTAACACAAGTCTCGTAGCTTACCACGGAGCTAAATGGCGCTGTTGTAATAATGTCCCAACATATTGAGAGTAGTGTTGCCCAAAATCGGTCTTGGTCTTGCAGTCTTGGTCTTGGTCTTGCATTTTTGCGAGACCAAGACCAAGAACAAGACCGCCTAATTTCAGCAAGACCAAGACCAAGACTGACCATGCAAGATTTGAGCAAGAACAAGACTAAGTCTGCGAGACTCTTGCGTCTTGCAATTAGGACTGAGTGTCGTTACAGGAAGCGGACAGGCTTAATTTATAATACAAAAAATTGACACTTAGAAAACAAACGATACAAAACAAAAGAAAGTACCAGTACATAGAATTTTGAAGAAGAAAATAGGAAGACGTAAAGTACAGATATATTTTTATACCTAATTTAGTTTAAATCGGTAGGTACAAGTACTTTTTACTCGAAACGTGCACATCGATCCGCTAAGGAGAAAGATATTTGATGTAATAGACTTTTCTGTAATTGGCTTTTTATTACCTATACATTTTCCTACTACATAGTTTTGATATATGATGTATCTCTTAAGATTTAGCCACCGCTAGCTTTCTAAAGACGACTCAATAAAACCAATTACCTATTTTGTTTTCCTGTGGAAATGAATTATTTTTCTGCAATAAAAAGTATCCTAAGTCACGACCTGAGTTTTGTTTGGCTCAGTTTGTAGTGACCCTACTTTCTGCGCCAGCGGTCGCGGTTCCAAGTCCCGCTGAGGGCATTCATTCGTTGAACACGA
The DNA here is from genome assembly GCA_905231865.2 of Boloria selene. NCBI lineage: Eukaryota > Metazoa > Arthropoda > Insecta > Lepidoptera > Nymphalidae > Boloria > Boloria selene. The sequence continues at coordinate 5,012,582 of HG993161.1, read as the reverse complement.
ATGTTTGTTTTGAACTCCAATCATGGGTGTTTATATTTATAATATGTATGTATTTAAAGTTATAGTACTTGGGCGACCGATTTTTGTAGGTAAAAAATAATAAAAAAATATGGGTGCGTGTACTTTATGTATGCGCGTGAGTAGTTAGACTTCTTTTCTAGTTGTAAATCAATCTCTGCAGTAAGAAAGATGAAGTCGTTCAAACAGATACAGAATATTTAATTCCTAAAAAAATATACCTACTTCGTTTGTAAAATATACTTTTAAAAAAGAATAATATAATAATGTGGTCTTAACTCATAATTCCGTACTTTCACTTATCAAATGACGTATAATTATTTCTCATAGATGGCGTTTTTAATATTTTTATTAGGTATTTAATTTTAGTAAATGTCAATTGTATTTTGCTATCATATTTTTAGATACTATATATAGGGTGGTGACGCTTAATCAACATTCCTTTAAACTGCATGTAGGGTGAGATGATATAAGTCGATAAAAATTGACAATTTGAAATAAATACCTTCAAATAAAAAAGTGAATTTTTCACGCAAAATAAATTATAAATACAATAAAAATGGTCATAAAAATAAACACTACTAGATCAGAGTTTGTTGACCCCAGCTAAAGGCGGCAACATCTCACTGTCCCCGAGCAGCCGTAGGTACTACTAGCCCTAGCGACGTTTGCATAGAATAATTAATAAGAATTCGCAGAAGTGGCATAGCATATTATGTCTTAGAATTGAGTAAAATATCTTGTAAAGTAGGTAAATAAAATACATGAAAATAATCACATTATTATGAGCATAATACGGTTCATTGAACACGCATTTTATTGATTAATCACTGTCGGTGAGATTTGTCGACCGAGACAGAAAATCCGGTTCATTAAAAGCCTTAAATCGTAAACGATAAGTTTTATAAAAAAGTTTACAAGAAATAAAAAATGCGAAATTTTATTCTCTACAATAATGGTGTCAATAACTTTTGCTCTGAAGTGCATAGTTTCTGAGATATCGCCCAAAACTTTTTTTCTTGAAGCTCCACCTAGATTGGTCAGCATTTTGTGTTTTTTATGCCCATCAAGTGACCCTAAATCTTATAAAAAACAAAAATTCGCTTTTATTTTTACTGGCTATTGTGTTACCAACACTTTTAAGATGGTTATAAAAAATCATTGATGTCAATTTATCACCAGGTATTTAAAAAAATAATCTAATATGTAATAAAAACAGGAAAAGCTTTTACTATTTTCATACTATAAATTATCATTTTGCAATATTATTAAATACTAATTAAAAGTAGGTTTTACCGTGTATTTTTTAGTCTATGACGCAAAAATCCTTGAGAGTCGCGCCATTTTGTCAAATCGGTAAAATTCAAAGAAATTTAAAGACACGTGTAAGCATCGCCGCCCTTTGAATGTGTACCGACAGAATTGTGAGGTGTGGTGAGGTGTCATAGGCGATAGCGGGGATAATAGTGAATTCGGAATAAGTAATTGAATTAATTTATTTTTCTTAAAACATTTCCTATAGGAAAACATTTATAAAATAATTATTTGAATTATTTTTACTAGAATATTTTTTTAATAATAATAATAGGCCTAAAAATACCAATAATAATATTAAATAAAGCAATGAAATTACCGCCTCAATTACGCTTACACTAGCACCCCAATGTCGGCATTTCTTTGACAAGGCGGCTTATGCTTTTAACTACCTATTTAGTATTTTTCTATTTCTTATCTTATTCTTTAGTTGACTTTAAAGTGTTGAAGTGGGAGCACGCAGTACGCACATAAGCAAAGGACTGATTTTAATGAATCGATGTACCTAATAGTGAAAGTGTCATACTGAGACGCCAGAGTAGCCGCCGATCGGTCGCTGATCGCCTGGCTGGGCCTCCCTGAATAGAGTCTCACACGGCTGGGCTGATCGCCCGGGCGGCTACCTACTCGATCGAAGCCTCAAGGGTCCCAGATAGTACCCTCCTAGTGACGCGCTTATAGTCGTGGGCGGTGGAAGAAGGAATGTGAGATGACCACAGAGCTCTGCGTACGTACAAGGCGGTATCAACGGCTATCTACCGCTGCGCGTACCTGGTACTTGGTTTTGAGGAACTGTTTGGTTGGTAGAGGAAGGCCAATGCCCAGTCCCTTCGCCTACTCTTACCCCGAGCAACAGATAAAATTAATTGAAATCAAGAGTCAAAACTCGAGTGCCAATGTACCTATTTAATTTTTTTCTGTGGACTGTGTCATACCTACAATATTTGAAATATGCTCGTAGGTATCGTAAATGTCCTTGCAATTTTATCAGAATAATTATTTATGTTGTTTAAGTATTAAATGGATCGCCGACATTCGTTTCGAATTAAAAACTTGTGAATACATTCTAGATACATAACAGTTTGAATGTATTTTTTATTATAATTATTATGGTTGATAGGTATATTTTAGCGAGTGCCTTTGCCTAATAATTTTGCAATTATTGTTATTTTTAAGTACACTTAAGAATTTTTACGAAAGTAAATTAAACAGCGTTTTGTTTAAAGTATGTAACGAGATATTATTGTGATAGATTGTAATTTCTAGTGAACGTTTTTCAATATTGCATTATTCATTATTGCATCTTTCAATTTAACAATTTTATATTATAACTTTGTGTATTATTTTAATCAATATTTGTGTGAATTGATGGAGGTTTAAAATTATTTTAATGCTACACGAATGTCTTATAATTTTTAATAAAGTAGTAACTAATAATATTATTTTGTTTAATTTATCCTGTCGCATAAAGTTACACTAAATAGAAAAGTTAGTACCTACCTACCTACCTATTTTATTAAATAAATTTCATATTATTGCGTCGTGAATTTGCCGCCCTTATAGGCTAATTGACCTCCCAGGGTCACAAGTTCGAATCCCGGTTAGATTACATTTTACTTTTTTAATTTTGCTGTTATTTTATTTAAGTTAATGTTAAGTATTTATACCACTAACAGAACCTTTAACTTCTTTCTTGCACGCGTATTTTCTTGTCTCTCGTAAAATGATAAATCGAATAGATAAATTCATAGGCATTTTGATAAATAAATCGCAGGTTATTGGTACCTAAATAGATTTTTTTAAAATTGAAAGAGTAGCTTGTGTAAAACCGTGTTTGTGAAGCACGACGCAAAAAAAATTGCCGCCCTTGTGGGCTTATTGGCCCACAGATAGAGGTTGTGGGTTCGAATCCCGGTTCGATTACATGTTTCTAATTATTGTTGCTCTTAATTTAGTTAAAAATTGATGCTATAAATAAAAATCGATTTACTAAGAGTTTTATGTTCATCTAATATTTAGGTAGTTTTAATAATAATAAAACGAATTCTTCAATACTTTTTCGAAATCGCTACGGCCGCACTCTAAACGTCGGAATTTGATTGAAAAGGTGGTTTGTGTTTGTTTTGCTTTTAAGTTAGGTATTTTGATTTTAGTTTAGTCAAGTTTAATGTCGTAATGATAAGTTGCTTTTATTAATGACTAGGACTACCTTAAAGACTTCGTAATAAATTATCTGAAAGAAGTACAAAAGTTAGTGACTACCTACTGACTACATCTGTGCTATGAAAATATTATACCTACTAGGTGCATAATCGCCAAGGTGGATGGAACAAAAAACATTTAGGGGTTCGGTGTCAACGCTTGTTACGACTTACGAGGCAGTGTTCTAGTACAAGTAGCTCTGCCTCTGCATATCTGGGAGTAGGTATACATCTAGTATCTACGAATTACCTACTTACCTATCGCATGTACCTAATGCTTTGTTTTCAGTTAAGTACTTACTGATTGGTTGTAGAAGACTAGTTCTGCAACTGTTAACAACCCGGACCTGATACAAATCTATTGTTTTAGTCTACTTACGTCGCGAAAAACTGGTGTTCTTAAATTAGTAGGTACAGAACTCAAGCGTAGATGTATTTTGAAATTCACATACATAATAATATGCCTTTTCATCTTTAAAAAAAATAATTAAGTAGAGGTAATTAGATAGGTACTGACTAATATCATCGTCGTGGTGCATATTATGGTAGGTACCTATCTGAAGTAAAGACATTTACTAAGTTTTAACGAACTTATGTTGTGTGAATTAATAACATGTAGGTAGGTACCTAATTGGCCTATTGAAAAGTGGTTAAGTAGTAGATTTTGAAATTGCTTTATTAAAAAATTAAAAAATACAATAAAGTCATTGATTATCTAGGCATGCAGGTCCTATACATCCATACCTACCTCTTAATGCGTAGCGAGTACTAAGCTTTAATTTTGATATTGATGATGTTATGATAATAATTTATGTACCTACCTACTTCTAGTCCATATTATTGTAATTATGACAGTCAATAATTTTGTGTGCCTATCAATGCGGTTCACTAACCTAAGTTAGTAGGTAATGTTGTCACACAAAAGTGGTTATAAAATGAGGTGGTAGTTTGAGGTAAAAATGTTATTTAAAAAATTTGTAATTATTCGTATGTCGAAAGTGATGGGGTTTTTAAAATAATTTAATGATGTGATGTTTATAATAATTAGTAATAAAGTAGTCGCTAAAAAAATATTTTTATTTCTCTCTGAAAGACAAATTGAAAATAATTTATTAGTTTTTTTTTTGAAAATAAATTACTATACAGATACAGTTCGCGTCACGTAAAAAGAACGCTGGAAGAAAGTGGTGGGGGGTGTGTTTGCGCATCGATACATTCGCATACGAAATTCATAAGCCTATTCTTTTATTGTTGAACTAGCCTTTCGCTCACTATGTATATTGATTATTGGAAGGTACATTGAAAAATACATTAGATAGTATGTCATTAAATAGAATTCTATTAATTAATAAAATATGTTTGATTCAGTGTAGAATGTTTAATTTACTTACAAAAAATTTAATTAATTCGTTTAATATATATTTTTTAATTATTAACTGCAATATTATCAGATTCTCTCTTTATAAAGCAATATAGGTCAAAAATATTTTTGCACATTTTTTTATATAAAATCATTTCGTAATTAATAGCTTTTGTGTGCGTGATAGTATTTTGAACTGACAAACCAATAGCGAGCCGGAAAGCATGCGGCGCGTGCCTCGCCGCCCCGCGCCCCGCGTCTTACCACCAAATTGGCCGACAAATCGCCTCTGCGCAACTTGACAGCCAGCGTTCTTTTTACATGACGCGAATTATACTTTTTTGATAAACGTAAGCATTTTAACTAACTATAGTAATTGATAATGTTATTACTATGATCAAAATCACATGACTATTGAGTTTCACGGCGAACTACGCTTGCGCGTACATACGAATTACGATGATGGTTTTAAATTTTAAAACGAAAAAAAAATCCTGTGGCTTCATTTTTGAATATTTTCAATTAGTTTTTTTTGTATTCAACTCGTAATTTTTTATACTATATTATGTGGTTTGAAGGAACGTTGATCAAGCGTCACCACCCTGTATAATATTAAAATAATTATAAATAATATGAAAACAGTGATCAGAGGCAACTTCAACTTGCTATGAGCGGTTTAGCAGGCAATTTCAACTTGTTACTTTTGTGGTACAGTGATTCTTAAAATTTCACTCTCATCATTTTTTCATAACGCGCCTAAAGAAGTACCTATAAATTCAATTTCAAATTTCGAATTTCTCATTAAATGTTTAGACATTTATTAATTTGTTTGCACTTTACTATGGCTATATTAATTCAATCTCAAAATGTACTTACTCCATTACGTTGTTCTAACTTCTAAGACTTAAAGTAACGTTTAATAAATAGCAATAGGCTAATAGGTAATTGCGAGACTTGCAAGACTCTTGCTGCAAGACCAAGACCAAGACCAAGACTTGGAGTGCAATACCAAGACCAAGACCAAGACCAGATGTGTTGGCGCAAGACCAAGACCAAGACTGGCTAAGTCTCGTCTTGTTCTTGCATTTGGGCAACACTAATTGAGAGAGACTAAGGTTTTCGACGTATAAAAGTTATGGACGTATTCATTTAAGCAAACGATTAGAGGCAACATAGAAAAATGGTCAAAAGACATCATTAAACAAGGTAAAAAAAAAGCAAAAACAAGTGATCCTATGGGAAGATGATATAACTATGGTGGCTGGTCCGACGTGAAGAAGGAGCAGTACTTAAACTTGTCCTAACAATCAATTAACTTTAATAGACAGAATCAGGGGTAACAACTAGTCGTATATCCAAATTTAGTGTACAATGTAGAGCTGTATAGCAATTTATGTGAAGCGTAAAAGCTATTCAGTTAACATTTGCAGGATTAGCCGCACACTAGCGAGCAAGCCCTAAATCTAGTGCGTTGTTGATTTGTGTATAGATAGCCTAACTGACAACAGTCTAGTATGTTACAGCTATTATATTAAATAGGGGAATATAGGAAGAGACTTAATTCACAAAATTAAATTTTTCTTTAAAAGGCATATTTAAATGATTTATATGGGCAGAACCAATAACCTTTTAATGACACATCAATATCATGGGTAGATCTATACATATAGTATAATTCTAACTGCGTCTAGTCTAGTCTGTACATTTTTTGGATAATATTATTTAAATAGTTATTAATAATCTATAGTTTTTAGCATTTTTGTCTGTTTGTCTGTGACAGTATTGATGGTAAAATGTACTTTACAAAATTTGACGAAAATTGGCATGATGATAGCTGATCATCCGAAACAACATCTCATCTTTGCGAAATCTTAACTAACCGTGAAAACGTAACTACGTACCAATCAGAGCGAGGGCAATAGTTTAATTACTTTCGTATTAGATAATTGTAAAAAATATGAATAATTTACAGTATTCTTGACGCCTAATTTTTATCGTTATCACGACAAGTTATGTATATTGTTAAAAAAAAAGATTGAAGTGACCCCTTTTTTATTAATCATTTTTTTTCACAAAATTTGCAAACAATGGTTGATGTTCATGACTACAATAGATTTTAATATTTAAATGTCTAATAATATATATTTATAGGCTTTCGTGACTAGCACTACACATATTACCAAACCTACCTAAGTATTTAGATATAAGCTTCAGCACGCGGCTCTGCCTACGTACATCTGTAATCACCTAGTATCTACTTATATAATTCTTTATTCTTAACTAGAGATTTAGCGTTAAGGAAGTCGCGGGTTCTGCTAGTAAATTAAAACCTAAATTTGATAAATTTTATAATAAAACCGTTGCATAGTCTTAAAGATCGAAGCATACAATATAGGGACAGACAGACGGGAAGCGACTTTGTTTTATATTATGTAATGACTACTTTCGTCGTTTTATGTATTCCTACACATCTAATGAAAACTCAAACTATACGTACCAAGTTGGTAAGATTAATAAGCTCAATCAACCGATGTATTAGATATAGAAAATATCTAGTAAGAAAAATGCAGTGGTTTTTTTTTAAATACAACTTACAGGAGGATTTACATTTAAATAAAAATATCTAAACCAAAATCATTTCTTTCAATCAATAATTTGTATAAACGATACAAATTGTCTTACGGTGAAGGAAAACATCGTGAGAAAACCTGATGTCCGAGAGCACCTAGAAGTCATCCAATTCGCACGCGAGGAATTAAAAAGAGGTCCATGCCCAGCAATCGGACATTAAAAAGGTCTGAATACAACCATGAAGATCAATTAACAATTATCGAGTAAAAGCCCTAAAAATACTACACAAAAAATTAGTACCCCTTCTCTTTGAAATCAGTTAATACACTACAGCTACTACTATGGAACGTGCATGCGAAGCCATGTTAAACAGATTGTATTTTATAACGTAAAGGAAATATTTCACTAAACAATGCCTTAAATGCTGTTAACAGGAGATGTTTCTAAAGAAGGCCTAAATCCGTTCCATTGATTTGTGCATCGACAGTTTTAGAGCTAACAAGAGAGTAACCATGCTACAGTAATATACTATTTAAGTATATTCTATAAAAGGCTAGGATAATTTCAGAAAACATAAAGATAAATTGCTTACAACAACACATATTTAAAATAAGTGACATTAAATGAAAATTTGTTTAGAATCAATTTCTTATTTAGAGAATGAAATAATCAATCTTTGCCAAACTTTATCGAAAACTGTTCAGCGGTTTAGTGTTAAAAGGTAAAAGTTTTCTTTCACATTTATAATATGAGTATTGTTTAATTGAGGGAAGTTAAAAGGTGAAACTGTCGGCTCCTATTTAAACTACACTTTCTGGTAACTTTAAACTCAAAAATAAACTTGACGAGACATTTCGCCATTTTCTGACACCTTACATGCTGTGCCAGAAGTCATGGGTTCAAGTCCCGTTTGGGGCATTCATTCGTGTGATGAGCACGAATGTGTGTACTCCAGTCATGGGTGTTTATATTTAAAGTTACATATGTGTAGTATATCATTTATCTGGTATCCATAACACAAGGCTCGTATCTTGTGTGTAATCCCCATTTAAATATTTTACAATAAATTTTTAAGCTTTACAATATCGATATAAGTTGAAACAATTCATTTCTTCAAAACAATTTTCATTTGATTCTGAATATTTGATTTATGAATATTGTTACAAATATAAATTAACTGAAAGTCCATAAATCATAGCGTTAATACGCATAATGGAATGTCTCGTAACCATTATATCTTGCGTGTACGCCTGTGTATCGACAGCCTACATAATAGCAAAATGCTCTACATTGTGTTACAGTAGAGTACATAATAGGTGTTTCTGCAAAAATTTTATTTTCAATAATCCCAATTTTAAATATTCTAAAATTGAAATTAAGTATAAACTAATACCTAAGCTATAACCAATGGCCGAAGCATAGGTAGCCCAGTTATAACCCACTTGCTTGTATAACCGAGTGAAGCGGGTTCAAATCCGGGTCTGGCATCTCTGATATTTTCATGTGCGAATCATTTCTAACATCATTATAGCCTTACGGTCTCTCAGACAGACAGCCCAAAAAAGCAAAATGTAAAGCCCGCCAACCTGCAATTATCCAGTGTGGTAGACTATGGCCTGATCCCTCTGGTATTGAGGCCTGGTATTGAGGAGGAAAAAGAGCTGAATACATACATAAATAATATGATAGGCCAAAAGGTCGCATATTACATTTTCAATGTCCATTAGTAAAAAAAATAATTTATATGCTGTTATTAAAAAATTGGGACATTATTACACATACAGCGCTATCTAGTTCCGTGGTAAGCTACGAATGAAGCTTGTGTTACGGATACCAGATAGCTGATATACTACAACATACTTAAGTTTAAATACATACATATTATAAATATAAACACCCATAACTGGAGTATAAACATCCGAGTTTAACAAATGAATGCCCCCAGCGGGACTCGAACCTGCGACCGCTGGCACAAGAAAGTAGGGTCACTACAAACTGCGCCAAACGTATAGGTTGTGTATTTTACTTTAAATAAGTATTGCCAGTCTTTATATCTATGAGAATATGGCACATAATTCTATACCTAGACATCTAGCATTCCTAAAGACACCACGAGAAAAGCCGTATACAGTAGCTAGTCTGTATAAAGCCAGAAATACATTAAGTTTGAACCAATAAATCATGTACGAACTTATACGCATAATCGAGTGTCGAGCAAGCACTAAATCTTTCTTGTACGTCGTCTGTGTATCGACAGCCTAACACGGGCTTACTTGTCGCAGTTGAATTGTGAAATCAGACGATTTAGTCAAAGATCACAATAAGGTACTTCTTGTTAATGATCGTAGCAATTATATTACGCGTATAAATTTAGACTGTTAGAGTGCTGTGGATTTGATGAGAGTCTAAGGAGGTAGTCGTGGGTTTGATTTTCGTATAAAATATTTTTGGTAGTTATTAGACAGAGGTGCCACAACTCAAATTTTAAGATAAGAAAAAAATTACAAATAGGTAAAAATAGTAGTGAAAGCTGTAATTTTTAGAAGAATTACCTGTAGAAAATAGAGCATAGTGAAGATTATGTTTAAAATTATTTAATTTCACTAATAATTTTAAATATTAAGAACCACTTTGTACAGTGGTTTTCTCGTGATGGGGTCACAGACAGACACATATATTTTGTTAATAATTAATTATAATTTTAATTAGATTTTCAAAAAAAAAATTATGCACTGCTTCAAATCAGTCAGAACTTTATTACTTGTATAAATTTATCTTGACCATTTTAAAATTAAACTTTAATAGAGTACGAACTTAAATACCTTATTAAGGATATAGAGAAATCGATATCAAATCGATAATCGTTAAAATGTATATCTATAATTATTTAACCAAAACATCGACTTATAATTGAACAACACATTACAACAGTTGGTAAGGACCGGGCATTTCCATAAACACCGTGTTAATATATTTAGCTGTAACACGGTCCCTTTCACTGCCCCTCTTTAATTAACGCGAACGTTAAGGCTACGTTGCGTAATATTGATAACGGATGGCAGTACGCATTGTTACAGTATTAAATTCGAAATCTGTATACTGTCGTATCTATATTTAAATATATAGATAATATACAAAAATAATATAAGAGGAAGTGGTAGCGGGCTCGCTTGAGATACCGAGTAAAATGGGTTCAAATCTCGGCTCTCGCACGTCTGATATTTTCATATGCGAATAATTCGCAACTTGATTATCACTTATCTCTTTTGTTACGATGAAGAATACAATCGCAAACAAACCATGTCTGAGAGAACCTAGCAAATTCTCGAAAGACATAGTCCGGCATAAATGTTCACAATATCTATTTGAAGTAACAAAAGGCTAGGGTGTTAGCAATAAAATTTATTTTAAGGTGATAATGCTTATATCTTAAATAATAAAATTGTGAGGGATTCGAAAGTTTTAGAATATACTTTGTCTATCTTTCAGTCCGGGAACGCATCACGAGAAGGCTACTGGACAGATTTCGATGAAATTTGGTATGATAATAACTGGTTCTGTAGATCAATAGTATATTTTTTACTTTGGAAAATATCTAATCTAAAACTCTATTGGTTACTCTCAGTTGTTCGTAAATTTAAAAAAATATAAGCAGCACCCGAGCGAAGTTTGGGTAAGTCGCTAGCTTTTAGGAGAGTATAGTGTTGCTCTTTAAGAACAGTTCAATTTAATGGACCGTTGACAATAGCCACAAACAAACTACAATCATTAACGGCCTCTACGACCAGATCCTGTACAATATCCGGATCGTCATGGCCTCGACTTTTCATGACTTGCCCATACTATATACAATGTACTGCAACCTGATTTTGTAATAGGCTATAAGTCATTAATTTTCACAAAACAGCTTTATTATTGCTTTAGAAGGTTTTCTTAGTGTTATTAATATTAGATAGAATCTTAGGTGTTTTGCGTCCCGAATTCGATTCTCGGGTGTGACAATGCTAGGTTCTCTCAGACATTAAAATAGTAATTATTAACGAAATATTTGTGTCTGTCTGTGACCCCATCACGAGAAAAACACTGTGTAGATTCTTATCAAAGTGATTCTTAATATTTAAATTTATTAGTGAACTTAATTAATTTCAAACGTACTAATCTTCACAATATTCTACTTCCTACATGTCGTTCTTCTAAAAATTACAGCTACTATTATTACTTGTTATTTGAAATTTTTGTAATTCATTTGTCTAATCATTTTTGATAATTGTACAGACAAGTACATTGGCTAAGTATTAAAAATCATGGGTTTCATCATAAATATATAAAGAAATAAAATAATAAAAATATATACTGCAAACGTTATTTCAATATCCTTATCATCTCGATCTCGACTTTTCGTGTCTTGACCATATTGTGCGATAAGCTGCGACTTGATTTTGTAATAAGATAAAGGTTACTTTGTTCTCATGTAGGGTGAATCTTTATGACGTTTAGGGAATAGACAGACATATATTCTTTGAAAAATAATTATCGATATTTGACAAATGATGATGATGTCTCCATCTGCTCAGAAACTACTGTATCGATTTTCGTAAGATTTTCACCAATAGAAGCAGTAATAATCAAAGCAAATTATACCTATAATAAATAAATAAATAATAAATATGTTGGGACATTTACACACAGCACTATCTAGTTCCACGGTAAGGTACGAGCCTTGTGTTATGGATACTAGTTGGTTGATATACTACATATATATAAGTTTAAATACATACATATTATAAATATAAACACCCATGACTGGAGTACAAACATTCGTGCTGAACAAATGTATGCCCCCAGCGGGACTAGAACCCGCGACCGCTGGCGCAGAAAGCAGGGTCACTACCCACTGAGCCAAACGTGTCGTCAAATATAATAATATACAAATTTTGCAAATCTACAGGTGTTATTCGTGTCAAGTCGGAAAACTTGACCTTCCTGAGAACTCTAATAGATTATGCGAAAAGCAATATGCAGTAACTAAATCTAGGGAATAAAATATCTTAGATTATCTTAAATCACTCACCGAGACATTTCGAGAGGCGCCGAGGCGTAGGCGAGCGTCGTTTCAGACTGAGATCCACAGGTTCTAGCTGAATGGGCGGTTCGCAGGCCTAGAAAAAAAATCAATCAGTTCATCCCTTTAGTACAAGTTTTTTACAAACTTTGAATTTTTTCAAACCTTACGTATGCCTTAAGGAACATACAACAAAAAAATTAGCCGAATCTCGAGTTTTGCGATTAGCAACATTCATTTTTATTTTTATAGAAGATAGATAGATTACAAATACACACGGAAGAAAGGAAGTCGCAGCCAAATATTAGTATTACAGTACATCTAGTAGGTAGTTATTAGATAGTAAATAACATGTTATATACTGTACAATTTTCATTTAACACACCTACTTTATTATGGCTATAAAAACTAAAAACTAAAAGTAACCCTTAAACTTTTACATTGTATATAATCCGAACAAGTTATGAATAAAGATGACAACGATTAGATAATTTTATAGACAATTATTAAACGATTAAGAGTTGCAGGAATTAACAATGTTAAGGAGATTTACAAAACACCCATATCTATACATATAAATAATATTGAAGTGTCGGTTTGTACAGTCATAATGTCAGTTTTTTTCTGAATGCAAGTGTAGGAGTAACTATATATCAATATATGGTACTAATAAGAAAAGTAATATTCAAAACATTTTTGTATGTCTGACTGATGTGCGTCAGTTTTTCCGGCTAATCTATGAAACGGCTGAACTGACATTTGTCACTTTTTCACGCTAAAACTTTAAAACGGATTTTCATGAAACTTTAAAATACCAGAGCAACAAAAGGGCTATAACTTTTGAATTTACTTTGTGCAGAGAACACTTGAACACTCTTAATTTCTTTAACTCTGCATATACAACTATCTTCCAAACTCTCGAGCATTAAACATAAGCATTCAGTTACCATATACATAAAACCCAGTAACTATTATGGTCCTACCGAGAATTCAAACCTAAGACGTCGCGGTGTGCAACTGTACACGCTACCCACAAAACCTAAAAGTTAGTACGAGATAGCAACATAATATCTACAATGCGAACTAAATTTAAAAAGTCACAAATAAGGCACAGACAGTAACTAGTCAATTAAGAACAAAAACAGCTGTTTAAATAATCAATTATTAAAATCCGTTAATGAATTTATTTTCCAACATTGTAGACCTTTGTAAATATTCATTGTTTTAATTATAACTACAACAATTAATTATTTTCATTTATTCTTTATCATTCGACAAATTGATTGGTTACTATTTAATTACAATTTTATAATCTTTTAATCGTGTTTTAATAAGTTATTTTAAGATTATTTGAAGTACAGCAGCAAAGAAGTGAACACGGCAAGGTGAACGCACTTTGGGAGGACCTATGGATGAACCCGACCGAAGCAGCGATGAATCGCTAGGCAATATCTACATAATATACCAATTATAAAGCTGAAAAGTTTGTTTGTTTGGTTGAACGTGCTATTCTCAGGCATTCCTGGTTCAAATTCTTTTTGTGTTGGATAGTCCGTTTATCGAGGAAGGCTTTAGGCTATATGACATTACTACTACGGCCAATAGGAGTGAAGTAACAATGAAAAATGTTGTAAAAACGGAAAAATTATTCCTTTTTAAAACTTCCCTTGCGTGCGCTGCGTAAACGGTTGAAGTTACGCAAAACCCATTTATGAAGGAATTGTTCCCCTTTGAAACTTCAAAAAAAAGTCCGCGACAGCGTATATCTATCTTTTAAGGTTGACTCACTATAACTTTTTTTAATGGTAATTTCTTTAATTTCAAATTAACAGCTTTTCACTAAATGCATATAAAAGTATATACGGTACTAGAATCAAAAATCAATTTTGAAAATTCTTGTGTCTGTCTGTCTGTTTGTTCCGACTAATCTCTGAAACGGCTGGGCTGATTTTGACAGGACTTTCACTTGCAGATAGCTAATGTTATAATGCGTAACTTAGGCTACTTTTTAGCAGACTTTGAAAAAGAAGTAGATTATATTTTAGAAATTTTATTTTTTTAAACTAGCGGAACCCGTGGTTTTACTCGCGCTAGGAACGAATCCGAGCAAAGCTAGGTTGAGTTGCTAGTAATAAACAAAATGCGAATACAAAGTGTATAATATGTAAGTTTGTAACATTAGTTTTGCCACAGTAAGCGGTATAGAGGCGTGGTACACGACGTCCTTTGCGCAATCGATGATGGGCATCTCGACCTTACAATGTTTGCTCTGATTTTCTTAGTAATTTTAATTACATAGATGCATGCATGGTTCATATTATGTATTAATATTAATACTTAAGTTATATTACAATCTATATCTATACTAATATTATAAAGCTGAAGAGTTTGTTTGCTTGTTTGTTTGGCTGAACGCGCTAATCTCAGGATCTACTGGTTCGAATTAAAAAAATCTTTTTGTGTTGGATAGTCCGTTTATCGAGGAAGGCTATATTACATCAAACGTTATTATTAATATTCCCACGGGACATTAATGCTTTTGTATCCTTTATAAGATTTTTTAAGGTTTTATATTTAAAAACGCTTCCGCTCATCGCCCCGCTCATACAGACACCATACATCATTAGACGATGTCGGGTCATGTGTTGCCTAAAGGCCGATCGTGCGCCACGCCTTCGATGCCACTTACTAGCCTTTAAATGAGATTTTGATGAGACTAATGTGGATTAGACTTGGTTATTAGTATCTAACATTGCAATTATCAATAATAAAATAATCGTAAAGTTGTCAGATTAAAACATGACTTGCTACGTTTAAAGCTTTTAATATAATAGTTCTAGCAATAACGGTCGATGTTTGTAGAATACTGCAATTATGTCATAAACGTTGGATTAAAGAGCTTTTGCTTAATTTTAAGGACATACAATATAGATTTGCTCCTTATATTTTATGTTATATATTTTAATTATTGTCTTTAAGGATAAAATTATTTTCTCTAATACCATATGTGACAGCAGCATGACAGCAAAGCAAATATAACAAGAATAATTCGCAAGTCTATTAATCTGATACAATTATAACTGGTCATCAAATCCGTGTGAATATATATCGGGGGAAAATAAATTATCTCTGAGAAAACTGTCTTAGGGTTTCATGGACCTAACCATGTACGAATAAAAGAACATGTAAGAATAAAAGGCAATGAAGTATAAAAGGAAGGAAGGAGGATGTCTTGTCATTATGGCGACACGACGTAACGCCTAAATGTTGTATCTTATATTTAAAAAAAATTCGGCCAAGTGCGAGTCAGACTCGCGCACCGAGGGTTCCGTACAAACCTGTACGGAACGGTGTATGAGTAAAGGGGTAATAAGTTTAAAATTATTAAAAATATTTTTATTATATGATGTAACTAAAAATTTATGCTTTTCGCAATTTTTCCTTTATCTGTGTTATAAGACGTTGCTTCGTACCAAATTTCAAGATTCTGAGTTCACGGGAAGTACCCTGTAGGTTTTGATTCCCTTGCGAGTGTCGAAAATTTGCGGCATAAACGGGAGTATCTTTTGATCGCGTTGACTTAGAAGTTTGATTTTTTCACAGCTCCAAGAGACCATAGACTTGAGTATTTGATATGAATTTCAGCTTGATACCTCCACGCGTTCCTGAGAAAAAAGGTCTTGACAGACAGACAGACAGACGGACAACAAAGTGATCCTATAAGGGTTCCGTTTTTACCTTTTGAGGTACGGAACCCTAAAAAATAGTCTGCGAGTTCTAAAAAAGTAATTTTATTTATAATTTTACGATCCTAGATAAATATAACAAAACTTAGACAGTGTGATCACACAGCATTTAGATGAAGCGCTGCAAATGATTTACGCAAGCCCGTCGTGCCACACGCCACACCCGAAGCTTACTAGTAGATGTAAATCATTAATAACTAACATTCATACGTATAGGATTCACGTTATAAATTATCATGCCCTACTTCACTTTGATTTTAAGATTATGTAACGAAAATGGATATCTTCCTTTGAAATAATCATAATCTATTATAGATGTCATATTTAAACTTGAAATTGTTATTTTATTTTAATTATGAACCCGAATTACTATCAGTTCTTCTAGGAAGACACGCTGGATAATATTATGGGGTGTTTTTAACCCATTACATTAATGGTTTCCAAGTAATATATAAAATAGGTACGTGTATTATGTTACAAAGACAACTTTCCAAAGCCAGCTAATTATTCCAGCTAACAATCTCTTAAGTTTAACATTCTGAAAACTGAACAACTATTTTTTCCAAACATATTATATGTATAATATACTTTTTTTGTTTGTCTGTTTATATATTCACTTGTAAATATTCTTAGTTTGTATGCACCCCTTCCTTCTCTCTTTCTTTTTCTCTACCCAAAGGTTGCCTAGAATAGATCGCTTCATAGCGATACGGCCGCCTATTGTATTTCTTCTCTATGTATCTACTATGTAATGTTATATAATGGTGTGCAATAAAGAGTATTTGATACATAATTTTATTATATTATACATTTTAAATATAATTTTTTTTACAGAATAGCAAGTTCTTGTATTTCCGCTAGCACTCTGGCCATACAATCAACAACGTGAAGAAGCGCCATTACTTACGCAAGCTTAGATCGTGCAACCACACCACGCCCGATCTTTAGATATTATATGTATACAAACATACTTTGTAAACACCTGCTTCTGTCTGTATATATACGATTATATGATCAGATAGAACAAATTTACTCAATCAAGTTATACAATATATCCTAGTTTCCGCCTTCGAGTTTGTGCATAGGAAATAAAAAAAAGATTATTTATAATTGAATAATATGTCATTTAGTGTCTAAATAACTAATTAATTCAAAAATATATTTTGTAGTGGATCGAATTGTGAATCTAAACCTTTCTCGAATCCACACGAACATACATAAAACATTTCATCAAAATGGGTCCAGCCGTTTAGGAGGAGTTCAATTACATTTGTGTATGTAATTGAACTCACAGCACAGAAGATTTTTTTTTATATATAAAGACATGCCCAGGCCCTGATCTAGGGGCGTGCACTGCTGGTTGGAGCAAACCTAAACAGAGTCCTGCCCTGGGCGTATGAGCATAAAATGATATATTTTAAATAATATTTAAAAAATCAAAAAAAACTATATAAGGATATAAATTGAATTTCGATTTAGCAGCCGAGCAGTCAAAACGTTTTATTAATTTATTGCTAATAGTCGATCTCCTTTATGAAAGTGTTGTTATTCACGCGGTACCCAGAAATGCCTACTATAAATTTATAAGTTTTTTAATAATATATTTCATACGGCAAGGAGAGGGGCGCAACAACCAGGTTTTTAGACCAGTTAGAAAAAATTGTAGATGCTTGATAGTATTAGCAGAAATAAAATTAATAAGAGAAACACTAGTAGGATCACTTTGTTAACTGTATGTCTTTAAGTTTTTCTTAGAGACGCGTAGAGGTATCAAATTGAAATTAATATCTTATACTCAAGTGCCCAATCCCATGATGCTTAGAAAAAAATCTACCTGCACGGTGGACTCATGTACTTTTTTGTAAGAACTATTTAGTATTTTATTTACCAACAATATTAAACATAATATATTGATTATTAAGACAATCATAGGTTTTAGACAAATCTTTCCTCCCTATACCAGTTAGAATATATTTATTATACTTTTCATTGGATTCACCTAACAATCCGTTTTAACTTTGAAGCGAGCGGCTGCCTGCCTTTTACTTTAGTGGAGGGTAAATTAATTTAAACGGGCAACACTTAAGACAAGAACTAGTATATGAAACATGTAATCATTAGATTTACAGCTGCACTTTATAAATCTATTTCGAAGACGTGCATCCTTTTACGTAAGCCACGTTCGTGCTAGTCTGCCACACCCAAGGTAATCGATAACATAAATATATGTTAATATAATATAGTAAACTATTATACCCTTAACTTATATATTTTAAGACTAACGACTCTGCTTGGGTTCAGCAGAATTAGATATTTTAATAACAACAACGAATTATTTTAGAACTATTAGCGAGGTGAGTTTTATTCTCGCGTCCGTAATTTTTTTGCAATAACTCCTAAGATATTCGTTTAAATTAAAGCGTAATAGATTAAAATAATGTAGGTACATGAAATGCTTAAAACCTCAAACTTATTTAAAATGATAAGGATTACAATACTTGTGTAAATAGCTTTCCAATTACCACTTTATGAATGCCCATTTTTTAAAGTATTAAAATGGATATAATATGTAGTATGTTATCCTTAAGATATAGACATATGTCTCGCGTCCTTTTTTGTAGACCTTTTTAAGGTGTATAATAATGTAGTACATTATTTTGATCTATCTCGTAGAGTTTAGCCTGCGTTGACAATGTAAGCGCTATAAATGTGTTTATTTACGACATCACATTAGAAACCTCTAAAATTATCAGTGTTTATCTACTATATTATGCATGTATTATACATATAAACCTTCCTCTTGATTCACGTTGCATAGTTTAAAAGATCTAAGCATACATAGGGACAGACAGACACATTGGCGACTTTATGTTATACTATGTAGTGATAGTAATAATACCACAGAATGCCACTCCTTTAGAACATAAGGACTCAAATTCGTAAATCCCTACTAATATTATAAATATGAATGTTACTTTGTTTGTTACGCTTTCACGCGAAAGCTACTCAACCGATCATCATGAAACTTTGTACACATATTCTTGGAGGTATTAGAAGTAACAAAGGATACTTTTTATTCAAAAAATATATTTTTTACGAAAAATTAAAAAATTGTTTGTATTAACAATGGGTTCTGAAATAGCTAGAGTAACTTTCTGGCATCCTACAGATCAACCCAATGAGGTTGATTAGCAATTAAAAAAAGAACACCGTCGAAGCCGCGCGTAAAGCTAGTTTTACATAAACATTAAACAATAAAAAAATAACCATGGTAGAAAACATGCACTTCTTGCTATATTGAAAAGCGACAGTTTGAGTACCGTCTGAGTTAAATAATTAGACTGATCATATTTGATCACCAAAAAATAACTGATGTTTTAAGTGCGAATCATTCTCAGCATGATTTGACATGATTGGTTCACGGTGAAGGAAAATACTGTTAAGTCAACCAAATAAAGTAGTTAGAATGAAGTAGTTTAAAATTTCCAATCTTAAGTTATTATTACCTATGTTTCCCACTGGAGAGTGATAGGAATAGAGAGTGCACTTGTGTCTGTCGTGCATTATAATATCTCCTGCGCGGTTGGCCAGTCTCAATAAGATTGGCCGCTGTGGCCGGATTCGTTCGGAGAACATTATTATTATAACTAACCAAAAATTATTTTTAATCGTTGAAATAAATTAAATATTAATACTTATTAATATTACATATTAACCTTTAGACTTGGCTAGTTCCATCTCTTCTTAAAAAGTTGCCCACGCCCATAAGTGGG
Source organism: Boloria selene (assembly GCA_905231865.2). Lineage (NCBI taxonomy): Eukaryota > Metazoa > Arthropoda > Insecta > Lepidoptera > Nymphalidae > Boloria > Boloria selene. The sequence continues at coordinate 4,992,537 of HG993161.1, read as the reverse complement.
ACATAGAAATAGCTTTTTTTTTAAATTATAATCTGTGATTATAATAACTAATATTAGCAATAGGTATTTGTACTTTGTCTCTTCACGCACTGACGGGTCAACGTCATATTTGCATATAAGTAGATAACTTCATGGGCTGAGGATTGACACAGTTCCCATAGAATATTAGACGATTGCAATGACATATTGATTAAGGCGAATTTCCCGTCGCACAGTATAGACAAGTATAGGTCTTAAAAATCTAGATTTTTTAGGTTGTGTAATGTTTGTATGTCTTTAAAAGAGTTTTTTTGGTTTTGCGGTATCTTCGTTGAATGTAAAATTTTCGTTTCTCTTTTTTAAAAAAATTACCTATTATTCATATATCAATTGTAAATATATTTGCGGGGACATTATTACAACAACGCCATCTAGTTCCATGGTAAGCTGCGAGGCTTGTGTTACGGATACTAGATAGTTGATATCCTGCTTATATATATACGTTTTATATACATATTATAATACATACATATTATAAATATAAACCCCTAAGACTGGGATCCAAACAAACATTCGTGCTCCACAAATGAATAGCCCCAGCGGGACTCGAACCCGCGACCGCTGGCACAGAAAGTAAGGTCACTACCAACTGAGCCAAACGTGTTGTCATTTGTATCCATATAAAATTCCTTTTAAATATTTAAATTTCTCTATGGTAAAATTATTTGTACTTATTTTAAAATAACCAGGGTAAAGATACTAAAATTGAACCTATAATATCTATGTAACACATCAATAGCAGATGCAATACTGCACATCGACAGCTCAAGTTGAGTGAAAAAAGTCAGTGTGTTTTTAACTTTTTAGTTTAAAAAGCTTATTTAAAAGTACTGGTAGTCTTATAACTAACTTATTTACCGCTAGTAAGGGGTGGAACACCTAAAATATTTTCCTGTGCAAATTATTTTCAAAATGATCACCACTTTTCTCACGGTGAAGGAAAACATCGTGACGAAACCTTCATGTTCTAAAGAAGAAGAAGAAGAAGAAGACGTGTAAAGTCCGCCAACCCGCACTGAGTCAGCGTTGTGGACTATGGCATAATCCCGTCGTATTGAAGATAGACCCATTAACACATATATGAATAAAATATACTTTTCTATACAAAAACTAACTATACATATTCAATTTTATGAACTGACAACATTAAAGCTATTCAATAACCACAAAAAAAAAGAAAATCAATTGCGACAGACGAGGAAAAAAAAGTACTGAACGGTTTTACCTTCGCCTATTATTTAAAACTAAAGGTAAAAGAATCTTTCAAAACTAAATTTCAACGAAGAAAACGCTAACTTTACAACCATACAGCGGTAACATCACGAGCTACTCGATTTAAGATTTTTAATAACCTTACATATGTATTGTATAACCTTCGTCCATATTAAAAATATAAAAAAGTTTAATTAAGCTTTCAAATGAGCTGTCGTGACGCAATGCCATTGCATCTGCAAACGATTTGTTGAACAGAGGTCACGGGTTCAATATCGGAATCTCCACCCCCAATAAATTAATTAAAATACATAGTGATTTAGAATTGCCTTCTAGCATTTTATTTATAAAAAAAACCTTTGTCACCTTTCAAATACCTTACAACATCTACCGTGAAGATATTTTTTGCAAATTATTAGGAGTTTCGTGAAAAAAAAGTAACGTTATGGATACGGTCAGTTAATTGATACACTACACATATTATATCACTTTAAATACATACATAGTTTAAATATGTGCACCCATGACTATATACAAACATTCGTGTTTACCACACAAATAAATGCCCCAAACGGAAATCGAACTCGCTACTGCTGGCAAAGCTAGCAGGGTCTCTACAAATTAATCTCAATGCGGCTGTAAGAGGTATCTAATTAAGTACATGGATTAAAAATGTTCTGAAAATCTAAACATTCAACTTCAATCAGAAGAGAGAATATGCAAAAGAAAATGTGTCTTTCTATTTTATCCACTTTGATCCACAAATTTTATCAAACCTATAACTAATTAAATATATTATGGCATATTTCATGGAAATATTTGTAGCTATTGGTGGTGTGTGTGGTGGCTAGCACGTACGGCCACACATCGAGTCCTGTTCCGGTTCAAGTCCCGGTTCGGGAAAAATTTAGTTATTAAGTCTTTCTGTTTAGTAAGCCTCAGTTTACTGACTCCAGCCCTCGGGCTTAAGAAGTTGGCGATGTATCACCCCCGTGCCTCGGAGAGCACGTAAAGCTGTCGGTCCCGCATCTTAACTCTCACTGGTCGTGTCGAGCAATCGTCCCACCGGAATATGAAAGTGATAGGAATAGACTGTACACTTGTGTCTGTGCGTACACTTGAGCACTACAATATCTCCTGCGTAGTTGGCTAGTCTCAATGAAATTGGACGCCATGGCCGGAATCGGTTTGAGAACATTATTGTAGCTATTACAATAATGTATGTATGTATGTACGAGAACTTTACCTTAAATAGCAACACTCTTAGAAGTGATATATGATGATTATAATACATATTCGTTACGTAAAGTGACCGACGTGATGCAGCGCCACGCCTGATCCGTTAGTCGAAGTTTCTCTACATTGCTGTATAAGACAGCAATTTTAACATAATTTAATAGTGTTTTAAACAGTTTAAAATATTGATATATCCTTATTACTATTAAAATTTCAAATATGAGTTTCCTTTTAATTTCATTGCAAGATTAGTTTTATTATTTTTTAAATGTACGAGAATATCTATATATCTATACATTAACATCTAATATATAAAATTCTCGTGTCACGGGGTTCGAACTTGAACTCCTCCGAAACGGCTTGACCGATTCTCATGAAATTTTGTGAGCGTATTGAGTAGGTCTGAGAATCGGCCAACATCTATTTTTCATCCCCCTAAATGTTAAGGGTAGTCCACCTCATTGGGTTGATTAGCAATTAAAAAAATGAACGCGGGCGAAGCCGCGGGTACAGCTAGTAGTTATATATATTTTGGAAAATCTTATTGAGATAATCATTTTTATCGATTCAGAGTCACAATCTATAATTTTAAGAATTCCTATCTGTCGGTGTATCTGTCTGTCTGTGACCGCATCACCAGAAAACTATTGGGGCAGATTTTGATGGCATTTAGTATGATGATAACTAGTAATCCGCATACTTTTACCGCGATAAAATATCTTTATTTCTAAGAAATGTTTAGGTACTAACCGTTAAAGCTTATCTACCGAGGAATGAAGGAGCTGATAAAACCGAGCGGAGCGAGGGTGAGTATGTATCTAGTTTACATCTTATCTGAAATGTATATAAAAATCTCGTGTCACAGTGTTTGTTATCGAACTACTCCGAAACGACTAGACCGATTTTTCTCAATTTTTTTGTGTATATTTGGTAGGTTCTGATAATAGATCGTAGGCTATTTTTTATTCGACTTGGACCTAGGTGGTAAGGGTGGCTCTCTCCAGACTTTTATTTTTTATTTTTAGACGAAATTTTTATTTTTGTTTATTTGGCGTCATAAAATACGTGCAACCCTATTTATAATAGTGACTAGAACGCGGGCGAAACCTCAGGAATTGCTAGTATTGTGTATATATATATATACAATGCGCATATATACGCAAGTATAATATCTTCTTTATAATTTAGTATATGTGCGTGAAACAATCCGTCTTCACACCTCGCTACTCCACACGCGAGTATTATTCAGTGATGTACAAAGCGTCTCCAATATTCATTGGTCCATACAAATTTAAAACTAGAGATTAAAAACAATTAGTGAAGTTTTCTTAAAAATGTTTTATTTTCCTGCAAAAGTATTTTATATGTTGAGCCAGATAACACGCTATTAGTAAAATATATACATATTATTCGATAAAAATATCGATTAATTGAAAGTGATTGAAACTATAGTTTTTAGAAAGTTTGTATGTTTGTCTGTACATGACCTCATCACGAGAAAACCACGGGAGATTTTGATGAAATTTTGCAGAATGGTAGGTGTTATGGACTTTTTACTGTGGAAAAATATCTCGTAACGTACGATTTGACGAACTCGCGCAGAGAAAGGGTGTGTCTCCAGTCAGTACTCAGTACACATAAATAAAATGGAAGTTTAATTATTTAATTTCAAATAAACAACTTTTCACTAAATGCATATGAAAGTATATACGGTATTTACATTAAAAATATTTTTCTTAAATTATTGTTGTCTGTTTGTCGGTCTGTTCCCGCTATTCTCTGAAACCGCTGGTATATTGACGGGATTTTCAGTTTTCAGATAACTTATGTTATAAAGATTAACTTAAACTACTTTTAATTTATTATAACTTAGTTTTGTTTTGTTAGTATAAAATAAATAACCACTTAAGTAAACAAATTGCATGACATGGAAAAATTATAAAGAGAAACAAATTATAATTACAGTTGAAATGACAGATAACCTAAATATAGTAGTTGAGCATGAAATATAAGTTTCAAGAAATTACAATGAAGGCCATAGTCAATACAATAATAGAATTAGCGTCTGCTTTAAGTTATTAAGTTATTAATTAATATTGTAGCATTAGACACGAATTTTTGTATATTTTTACCAACTTTAAACAGGAGATAATTATAATTCGCTTTTGCTAGATATTTTTTTTTTCATTATTCCAATTACTCTTTAACATTAAAAAATAAACCAATTAATTATTTATTAATTAACAAGAATATCGCAAAAGAAAAGAATCTTTACATATTATAAAACTAAGTCCTCCGCCGCGTCTGTCTGTTCGCGAAAAGCTCAAAAACTACTGCACCGATTTTCATGCTGTTTTCACTAATGGATATCGGCTCTCGTGGAAGGTTTTAGTATATAATTTGTCAAGTTTTTGTATACATTTACACATTTACACACTAACCAATAAAACAAAGATTATTCAAATTTCATGACGACGTCCATCTTTTATTCTTAGTATGGAATGGATAGACTAGTGAAATAAGGGTGAAAAGGTAACAGACTAACAGACATACAGTCATCTTTACTTTCGCATTTATAATATTAGTATCGATTAAATCGATTTCACAGTAACCAATATAGCACATCACTACGAGGCGTGGCTCGGGCGCGGCACCTTTCGTAATATCCGATGCGAGCGATCTAAATGTACTGCGGAATCGAGTAGAAATCGAACACCAATTTTAGCATTACCAGATATAACCAGACCTCAGTGTTTGTTTTAATCGTGGTATGCATTTCTAATAGAAGCCCGAACCAGGCTTTCTTCGACATATAAGGATAGTTTTTGAGACAAAATTAAATAACTTTAGTAAGAATCCTTACTTACTATCGTAATGATGCGGATACAGAAGAAAGGACACAGATTACGTTATAAGGCTTATAAAAGAAGAAGAAAATACAACAGATATCGACAATATCAGCAACACTATAAATTTTGTGAATTTAATCATGATACCATTGATATTTGGGGATAACCAATATACTGAAGACTTAATTAAGTTGCCAGACGAAGGAGTATCTCAACTTAAAATTAATCTTCCTCATTTAAGACCAAAACACAGACAAGCTATCACTATATAACTAACTAGCAACTCCCCCTCGCTTTCCTCGTGTTCGTCCCGATTTAGCGCGAGCGAAGCCGCGGGTTCCGCTAGTTATATATATAAACTTTCCTCTTAAATCACTCTATCTATTCGAAAATACCGCATCAAAATCCGTTGCATAGTTTTAAAGATCTAAACATACATAGGGACAGACAAACAGCGGGAAGCCACTTTGTTTTGTACTACGTAGTGATATAGGCCCACCCACAATATTAATACTGTATTAACTATAACTTTCTTGAAAGGCAATCAAATCTATACTATCTTACTAATATTATAAAGCTGAAGCTGTTTGTTTGGTTGAACGCGATAATCTCAAGAATTCAAAAATTATTTTTGTTTTAGATAGTCCGTCTATCGAGAAAGGCTATATTACATCACACCACGACCAATAGGAGCGAAGCATCAATGAAAAATGTTGCAAAAACGGGAGAAAAATATTTCTTTTCATTTTCAGCCTATCGCACGCAAGCGGAGCCGCGGGAAAGGCTAGTTATTTATTTTGGCACTTTTTAGCAGTTATTTTATTGGCACGAGTTCTTCACGAGGTCATAATTGCGAAAGGTTTATTTATGATTAGACAGAAGTGAACGCTTGTTAGTTCTTTCAGCTGAAACGGCTGTACTGTTTTGAAGGAAACTCTCGTATAGATTGACCCTACTTGCTGTGCTAGTGCTCGCGGGTTCGAGTCCCGCTGGGGGCATTCACTTGGTGAGCCAACTGAGCCATACGTGTCGTCATAATGACTGAGACTTGACTTTGATTTGAGATACACACGAAGACAGGTTAAACAAGAGGCACTAATATTGTCGTGCCTCAACATAGGATAAAAATATATAAAGTTAGTCTTTCGTTCCACTTAATTCCATTAAATCTTATCATTTTCATTGATAAATGACAAATCAATGGATCAATTAAATAGTATCGGTTGAATCTAGCGTCAAATTAGCTCCGACACAATGGATTCTGCAATCTGTTACGTTTATATCGGATAGTGCGTTCAGATTTCCGTTTAAGGCGATGTCGTGAAAACACCATAAAAAATAGGATCAGCTTAACTATCTACTTTTTAAATCTACTAGTGGAACCCGCGGCTTCGCTCGCGCTAAATCTAGGAACGAACGCGAGCGAAGAGAGGGCGAGTCGCTTGTTTAAGATAAACGTTTCCATCATACATTACATATGTGTAACTCTAGCGGTTTTGGCAGCGCACGCTAGAATAGCTCGCAGTTGGTAGATTTTTTACTACTTACTTGACACTTGACGATAACGTCATATTTTGGACAATTCACACAATATCTTTATAAATTGTAGCCTATGTGTTATTCTGATGTATAAGCTATATTATTGTAAAGTTTCATTAAAATCCATTTAGTAGTTTTTACGTGAAAGAGTAACAAACAAACATCCATCCATCCATTAATACTTACAAATTTTCGCGTTTATAATATTAGTATAAATATATAACTATCTTTATCCTTATATGTGAGCACTAACTCTAGAACTTCGTAAATGTAACCCCAACGGCCTTCACAGTAAAAAATTATTTGGCGACGCATATACTTATAAGTAATATTAAAATCCAGCCAATGCAGAACTGCCCTTCGCACTGGTGTGGTAGCTTCCTCACAGAGTTTGTACATAGTAGTGATATTTCATTTAAATTTTATATTTTATTTCATATTTAAGCTTTATTCTACATTCGTTTCATTCAATTTAACGTTTCGTAACTAAAACTACAAATACTAAAACTACCCTTAAAATAAATTAAAAAGAAAAATAATTTTAAATATACTCTAAGGAAAAATAACATCATTGTTTAAAAAATAAGTGCAATGTATTTTTCAAATTCTTGCAAACAAAAAAGCAGACATTCAGACATATTCTATAATAGATACGTAAAAATTTAAAAAAACATGACTTTACCTCCATGGAATTGGGCAGCACGACGCCTTCACGGCGCCCCGCGCCATCTCTTTCATCCTATAACAAAAGATTTAAGTTGAAAACAAAAGTCACATATTATATAGACTAGTTGCGTACCCTCGCTTCATCTAAGAAAACGAATAGAAAAAAAACTAATTTTTAGTGCAGATTTAGTTAGCAAAATATTTATAAGCTAGCAACTCTACTACTCAACCCTAACTTCGCTCGGCTTTTAGGGGTTAGTGTATAGAATAGATAGATAGAATTAGGGGTTAATGAATAGAATATTCAGAAATGAAATATTTTCTTGAAGTAAAAAGTATCCTATTTTGACTCGATTTATATGACTCAGGATAACCAGCTATCATCATACCCAACAAAATCAGCCCATTTCTCATGATGCGGTCAGACAGACAGACAGCGACAGACAGTCAAAAATTCTACAAATCATAGATGGTATGGTATGGTATGTTAAACGGGGGCTATTATACGCAACTCGACGACTTTTTGCGTGTGTGATTAAATTATAGATTCAGGCATTTTTAAAAATTTCAAATTGTCTCAATAATTATGAATATTTCAATAAAATTTTAAAAATATATTTAATGTACATATTCGACTCCGAAATTTATTATATTAATAGGTAATATTATCTTGGAACAATTCTAACGTTTGGAATCAAATTTTGTAATCCGATGAAATCTTGCCTTTTAATATCTCATCCCTAAAAATACCAAATAAAGGTTAGCATTACAACGCACCTAGAGACGAACCCAAGCGAAGCGAGGGCAAGTCACTAGTTTATATATATAGAGAAATAAATTGTTCATATTATAAGATAATAAGTTTAGTAGTAGTGTAGTAATTTCGAAGTAATTGTACCGATTTAGTCAAAATATAATTCATAACGACTATCTATTTGAAAAATGGCGTCATTACAATTTTAATGGATAATAAAGACATAAATATTATTATAATGTTTACACAATTTATACTATTTTGGATATACATTGCAAAATATCATGAGAAGCGGAAGGCCTGTGCGCAATGTGGTATAAATAAACAATCACTACATAATCTATACAAATAATATAAAGCAGAAGAGTTTGTTTGTTTGTTTCTTTGGTTGAACGCGCGAATCTCAGGAACTACTGGTCCGAATTAAAAAAATCTTTTTGTGTTGGATAGTTCGTTTATCGAGGAAGGCTATAAGCTATATTTCATCACGCAACGGCCGATAGGATCGGAACATCAATGAAAAATGTTGCAAAAAAGTGAAGAGTGGGCGTTAGTTCTGCGAGATACAGTACCGAGCGACTCAGAAAGTATTTGGATGTATTCCGGTCTTTAGAACGCGTGCGAAGCCGCGGGAAATGCTAGTAATTATTTTAAAACAAAGTCCTCCGTCGCGTCTGTCCGTCTGCCTGTCTGTTTGCGATAAACTCAAAAACTACTACACCGATTTTCATGCTGTTTTCACTAATGGATAGAGTGGTTCTCGAGAAAGGTATACATTTACCTACTGGGGCGAGGGCGAGTCGCTAGTAATACAGATAATAATAAGTAATAGTAAAACTATGCCTATATTTTCATATAATTAAAAAAAATCGATATTAAAATTTCAAATCCGCATCCAAATACCGTAGTGCGTAAACAGCAAGGATGAGGGATAAAGAGAAAGGGCGTATAAAATAGAGCAATTGCCGTCCTTGTCGCACGCACAATATGGTGAAGGTGTGAAAGGGACGGCGAAGTGTACCGTGGGAACTTAGCATTTGCTTTCACTTTACGTTATAAAAATATAGTACTGAAGATTTGAAGGTTTAGATTTTGCATCTGAATTACTAACTAGTTTTGCATCGTGACATTTTGGACGTACCCTAATGAGTAACGAAGGTCGCTACTTCGATTCTCACAAGTCACAACGACTAAGGTTTACATTTTTAATTTTGGATAAGATCTATTGACTATTAGGTAAATAATAAAGATCTTATAATATCAAATCTGACATTTTCAGAATTGCAAATTTACCCTTCATATAATAGAAAAATAAAAAAATCTAAGTCAAATATTTCTTGGAAAAGCTTATTAATATTTTCATTATTGTCGATATAATGTATTTTTTAGATTTTTTGTCTGGCTGTCACAGTAGAAGAAACATGTTCTTTTTGAAGGACGGTTGATTTTTATACGTAGTACTCGTATATTCAGTAGGTACTTAAAGGTCTATCAAAGTACTCGAAGGTCTTAAATAAATAAATATAAAATATGAATATTTATATATCTACAACAATATTAAATTTTAATCTTATGCTTTCTTGTACGTCTGTTTAATACACGATATCTACGTTATTGTGAATTGATTTTTATAAGTTTTATCTTATATATATATATCAATTATCACTACACATTATAAAACAACTGCTCCGCCGCGTCTGTATGTCTGTCTGTTTGCGATAAACTCAAAAACTACTGCGCCGATTTTCATGCAGATTTCACCAATGGATAGAGCGGTTTTCAAAGAATATTTAAGTATATAATTCGTCAAGTATATGTATACAATTACTAGCGGGAACCGCGACTTCGCTCGCGCTAAATTAAGTTATCACTACATAGTATAAAACAAAGTCGCCTTTTCTGTCCCTATATCCCTATATCCCTATGTGCGCTTAAATCTTTAAAACTACGCAACGGATTTTGATGCGGTTTTTTTTAATAGATAGAGTGATTCAAGAGGAAGGTTTATATGCATAACTAGCAGATCCCGCGGCTTTACCTGTGCTAAATCTAGGGAAGAGCCCGAGCGAAGCGAGGGCGAGTCGCTAGTTTGTTTAATAAATAAAGTTGTTACTATAAATAAAATCTATACCAAACGTTAAAACGTATTTATAAGTACTAACTAAACCGAATGGAGCAAGGGCGATTCGCTATTCTGAGTATAAACAAGGCAATGTCAAAACAATCATCAAAATCGTTAAAGCCGTTTAGAAGTTAAAAGGTTTATGATACATATATACATACAGGTCAAATACAAAACCCTTTTTGCCGCAGTCAGGTAAAAACACATCTCATTTTCACTTGCTTATGTTTTAAGCATGCAACGACGATGAAACGTATGGGCTAAGAAAAATATAATGATGTAAATGTGAGCAAAACCACGGTATGAAATTAACTTATCATAAGTACTAGTGACAGTTCTTGTTAGTGCCTATAATAAAATGGAAAGTTTATATAGAGCACTTTCACGCGTCAAAAGTACACGAAAAGTTTATTTTGTGGGAGAATGCAAAGAGCTAAAAAGCCATAAACTTTAAACGTAAAGACGTAATTACATTTACATGTAAACCAACTAATCGAGAATCAAATGTTTGTACATTGGTCTATAGATTCTCGATTTAAGTAAATATTTAATAATAAATAAATATGTTGAGACATTATTACACATCGCCATCTAGTTCCGTGGTAAGCTACGAAGAAGCTTGTGTTACGGTTGGCTGGTAGCTGGTATCCGTAACACAAGCCTCGTAGCTTAACACGGAACTAGATGGCGCTGTTGTAAAAAATGCCATATATGTCCCAACGAATACCAGATAGTTGATATTTTACATATATAAGTTTAAATTCATACATATTATAAATATAAACATCCATTACTGCAGTAAAAACATCCGAGTTTAACAAATGAATGCCCCCAACGGGACTCGAACCCGCGACCGCTGGCGCAAGATAGTGGGGTCACTACAAACAGCGCCAAGCGTGTCGTCATACGATGTATTGCCTATTTAAAAAATGACTATAGAGTCCTATCGGTACCTTTTAGAAGATACACGGTGCTGAAAACATATAAACGTCAGTCGTTTTGAATAATCACTCAATTATAAAGGAACCTTAGAATAAGCGAACACGCAAAGAACACCTATGTGTTGTCATGATGGAATCTATTTCCTTATTAAATCAAATCAAAATATTTTATTCAGCATAAAAATTGTACAATTTTTTACTGAACGTCATGAGTCTACTACCAGTTGGAAAGAAGAAACCTCTGACCTGAGAAGAACTGGCGAAAGAAACTCAGCGGGACTAATATTATTTTTTTTATCTCTCTTTTTCAAATTTAATTGCAAATTAACAATAATTCTAAATGTTGAAATAGCCTGGCGGCGATCACATCATTCCCAAGGTATACATGTCTTCTAAAAAATCGTTAATCGAATTTAACCAAATTTAATCAAAATCCGTTCAACAGTTTAAGCATGTACAAATAAGTAAGAGTTGTTAGATTCAGTAGACTATTAGATATCTACTTCTCTCGATCTCTACTTCATATTATGTGCTTCCATACTAAGTGGGGGTCAAATTAATGGTTAGAAAAAAGAAATACACTCGCAGGCAAAGACTATAAGTATCGTTTTGCGAAAATTTGCCAATTTGCCAAACTTTTGGGAACTGTCCCTGAGTGTTTGATATGAATTTCGGCTTGATACCTCCACACGTTCTTGAGAAAAATGGTCTTGACAGACAGACGGACAACAAAATGACCCTATAAGCCTAAGGGTTCCATGATTTTCTTATGAGGTATGGAACCCTAAAAGTGAATTAAATCATGAAAAAAATCTTGGAAAATCTTAAATAGCAATTATTTTGGACACCCCTCGGTGAATCTATAGTTTTTAGTAGAGATGGGCCGAGTACTCGGTTAATACTCGGTACTCGGCGTACTCGGCGGTTATTTTGATACTCGTACTCGGCCGAATAACTCGGTTTTAATGCCGAGTATACTCGGTTTAAGTAGTATACTCGGTTTAAACTCGCCATCCTCTTTTAACAAGTGGCGTTGCGCGCTAACTCAAAGAGAGTTAGACTTTATCTCGAATACCTCGAGTGTTTAACAGCTAGCAACTCTAATTTGCGGCCATTTGTTCATATAGGCAGCGATATATCATCGTATTTAAAAAAAATAGCTTTAATTTTATATAAAAAACATGCGTATACTTCATGAACGTATAAATACACCAAAATATTACCTGTTTACACCTGGCTGCTAAGTAGTTGCGGCCGAGTGTGCAACGGGACCCATCGATTTTCGGATTCTTTACATACATTGCTATAATGTGGATGATATTTTATTTAAAAAATAAGTGATCGAAATTTTTTTTCGAAAATTAATTAAAATAAATTTAATAAAAAATACTTGCGGCCACTTATTGACTGGCAGCCTGTTATCAATGTATTCTCATGATCATGAATGTATGTAAAAATGTGAATTCGATTAACTACGCTATGGACGTAGAGATTTTGCAGCCGGATCTCGTACTATTGCAGGTGCACATAAAAACACTCTTGCTAATCGTAGAATTTGATTGAACCGAGTTACTCGGCCGAGTACTCGGTCGGAAAAAAATTGAACCGAGTAATACTCGGTACTCGTAACTCGGTAAAAGTGCTACTCGGCGCATCTCTAGTTTTTAGCTTTAATAAGATTTTTCAAAAAATATTGAATGTGAACAGATTTGACTCAGTTATATGTATAGTCTAGTCTAGTATTGGACAACTTGGAGTTTAAAATTAATAAAAATGGCTGTATACTAATTGTATTTACGTTATAACATCGACACGATTAGATGAGAAAAATAAAAGGCTCAGACTGGGTGAAGGTTAATTTAAGATGGCGCCGATCACGCCTTTAATTTACACCAATTTAAGCTTATGGCTTTATCTGTGGCTTTGAGAGATTGTGAAAAAGTAAAAAGAATAAACCAAACAAAAAACATACACCAAAAAAACGTTTGTGCGTCGCTTAATACATTTTTTAGCATTAACTAAATTTATATATGTCCATAAAAATATACACGGTATAGGTACACGATAAATATGAAACACAAATACGAAACATAAATCTGGAATGCCTGTGACTTGCTTACGCCGAGTCAGTAATTCTTTCTATGGACAATGTATGAGCTTATACAACAGGATCCCAGAAAACGTTCAAAAAGCTTCTATTGCCAAATTTAAAAAAATGTGAAGGGACGTTTGTGTACTAAAGAATATTCGATTAACGATTTTTAGAAGACAGTAAGCCTTGGGAATGATGTGATCGCCGCTAGGCCTATTACCTATAGAATTATTGTTAATTTTCATTTTAATTTGAAACAGATTAAGATAAAAAAATAATATTAGTCCTGAGTTTCATTCACCAGTTCTTCTCAGGTCAGAGGCTTCTTCTTTCCGAACTGGTGGTAGACTCGTGACGTTCAGTAAGAAATTGTACTAATAAAATTTTTATGCTGAATAAAGTTATTTGATTTGGTATATTACTAACATTTTCCTGTGTATCCATCCGCACAGTAGATATAAATATAAAATCTATACTAATATTATAAAGCTGTAGAGTTTGTTTATTTGTTTGTTTGGTTGAACGCGGTAATCTCAGGAACTACTGGTCCGAATTGAAAAATTCTTTTTTTGTCGGATAGTCCGTTGATCGAGGTATTTGGTTTCCAGCCTTTTCCTTTTTCCAGCAAAAAAAAATACTTTATATCAAAGCTATGCACGATCATAATTAATAAAAAAAAATACTCACTACAAATAAGCATAACATTAAAAAACGGTAAAATAAAACAAGGACTTTTAAAAAAAACCGATACATTTATCTGTGATGATACTGAGATTCAAACAAGTGATAGCAAGGTCGAGAAGCTCCGCCTAGTGATGGATGAATAATGCTTTGTAATAAATATAATCGAATAAATTAAATCGATTTAATTAAATTGTTATTGAAACACTCGTTTTTAATTGATTACAAATATTTGAAGTATTTTTATTATACTAGCGATTTACTTTTACTTCACTTGGGTGTGTCTCTGTGTGTGTTTTACCATACATTTTATTACTTAACTAGCGATTTAACGCGGGTTTCGCTAGTAAATGTATACAAAAACTTGACAAATTATAGACTAAAACCTTTCTCGAAAACCACTTTATCCATTGGCAAAAACAGCATAAAAATAGGTGCAGTTGTAGTGTAGTTTTTGAGTTTATCACTAATAGACAGACAGACGCGGAGAAGGACTTTGTTTCATAATATGAAGTGATAAGATTAGGTTTATTTTTTTATTTTTATGAAAGATAGCTTAAAGCCCTCTGCAGGATTTCTCCTACATACACCCTTTAAAACTGTACCTCAATCAAAATCAGGTTAGAGTCCAGGGCTGGGATCCACCGTTATTTTTTTTTTCGCTAAACACGTCTCATCCTAATAATAACTTAGCCTAAGGCCTAATAACTTGGCCTAAAGTAACGTATAGGTATGGTTCATGTGTTTTAGTGGCTTTGTAGCCAATGAGACCCATATAACCATCTGTGTCCCAGAGATGGTATGCATCAATGCATTTCCTAACGTAAATAAAAAGGCTAAAATTAATGGATATTATCAATCTACAAAGTTTTATATTGTTTTCATTAATAAAATATGTGTAAATTAAAATAATATGTTTATTATCACACTGCTCATGTCTTATTTTCGTCCCATCGCAACTTGAATGACAGGAATAAATCATTTACTATCGATCTGGTGTCTTTGTGTACTGTAATATCTCTTTCAGATGGTTAGTCTCAGTGAGATTGGCTGCCGTGGCCATTATAGTCGAAAAGGCATCATCAACTCACAAGTTAATTTTATTTAAGGTCAAACAATAATTACTTTTTTTAACCTTACGCGAATATTTCACGTTATAAATGAAACTATCTTTTCAGATTGTCGTCAATTTATTACGTACAGTACACAACAAAATTCAGTTTTATTTATAAAGACAAACATCTAGTAGCAATATAAAAAACTAAAGTCATATAATTGGTACTATTTAACACTCACCATGTACACCATTAAGTGCCTTTTCTTTCAATCTGTCCTGTAGCTGGTTGTGTTAACTGCAAATAACAAAACAAAATGGAGATTTAAATTAAAAACATATAAATAAATAAATATTTTGGGATATTATTATACACAGCACCTTATAGTACTGTAGTAAGCTTGATGAGCCTTGTGTTACGGATACCAGTTAGTTGATACACTATACATAAATAACTTAAAATACATGCAAATTATAAGTATAAACTCAGTCATGGGAGTTGGAGAGTACAAACATAGCAGGACTGGAACCCATGGCGACTGACTCAGCAAAAAGGGTCACTGTAAACTGAGCCAGATGTGTCTCAAGTAATCGAATCAAACTTTTATTTTATTAGAATGAATAAAAACATCAATATGAGATTATTATTAGAGAAAGACCTTTTTAGGTGATTACAATTATAATAAATTAATTAAAATTAATGTTTAATTTACTTTTACAATAAAGAAATCTGATTAAAAGGAATCGGAATGATTCTTCTGATTTCTGATTAGAAGGAATTGGAATCTGATTAAAAAGAAACAAAGATTACATTAGAATTGGATCAAAACAAAATATATTTCATTGTAATATATTACAAAGAGTTTTATATGTTTAACTATAAAATTGAATAATTATGTTATTTAAATTTACTAATCATCCCCCTACTCCCTCTACTATTCAATAATATTGAAATTATATTCATACTTTGCGTTCTATAGACAGACATACTACATAATTAATAACTATAAATAATAAAAAGAGATTAAAATAAATATTGTTTGTTTTTTTTTTGTTCATTTTATTGAATAACTAAAATAACGAAATAAAAATATAATTTCAATGGAATAAATTTCCAAACATAAGATATGCTTAATTAATTTGTAAATCATAAAAAAGTCATGAAAGCAAGGTGAGAAGGAATTTTATTGCTCTCATGAAAATGTAGAAATCTATTAAATATAACTAATAATAATATTTTTTCAAATAATACTTACAAATAAAGAATGTCCATTTCTTAATGCACTGTTGCGTTCATTATCATACATTTTATTAATAATACTAACTAATTATATCTAATACTGGCCATAATTGACAAATTATGAGTTTAGCTTACATTAATACTTTTTATTATATTTTTGTAAATAAAAATGTCTAATAGGTATAATATCATATATCACATGTTTCTAAGTTTTAATTGCATTGTTTGTCCATATAGCTTGTTCACAGTAGTTGTTATCTGTAACAAATTAAAATACATTAAAGAAAAATAAAAAATATCTTAACAAATTAAAGAGAAATTATATAAGTGGGATGTGCATAATGTTTATTTCTACTACTACGTACTATTTCCTAATGCTTAGATTAATTAAATTATTTTTTTCCAATTTATAAATTGATTATTATCACGATTTAATATTATGTAAATAAGCTTCATAACATAACGTGATATTAAATATAAATTATTGTAATAGGCTGTTTAAGGAGGAAGAGTAATAATTCACAAGAACTAAGCCTATAATTAAAGATTTACATACTCAATAATTTAACGTCATTTACGAATATATAATTTTTACACATACATATTTCCTATTCGCTTGTTATGAAACAAATAATTGCAAAAAGGAAGTGTTACACACCTGAATTCGACAATGTAATTTGAAACTTTAAATATCGCTCGTTCGTATTTCACATTACACAAGAAAATTAAATAAACTCTCACAAAATTAACCAAAAAAAACCTAAACAAAAATTTGTCACTGCATGTAAATATTTTTATCGAACTGTCAAAGTCATGATAACACCACCGTTTTGGGAACACTAAAAAAGTTCTTAACGTCACATGTTTGATGACCTTTTTAAATTTGCCGGATCATACGTCATAGATATTTTTTATGTTTTTTTCTTTCGCAATAATTATAATTTCATAGATTAGAAGAAAAAAGTGACAGTCACTAATTAATGTCAGCTTATTTTCCCGCTTTTTTTGTGATTCGCGTGATTAAATATTTAAACGAAAATGAACTAAAACTCGTTAAAATGGCTGAATTCTATTATTTGAGGTAAGAAATAGAATTTTGTTAGAGCACGCGACAAAGACCGCTACCCGCCCGTGGCAGTCTAACACTGCATAAGTAATGTACAGTGAAATATTACGTCCGCTTACGGCGGCCGGTTTGTTCACAATGCCATAATCATTATAGGGATAATTACGGATACAAAATGCACTCCTGTTTAGAGGTCGCATTCAATTTGCTTTTTGTTTGACCTACCTTTTGTTAACAGGCTTTTGTATTTGATACTATAATGTCGGTATATGATTCGTCCTCATTAAATTTACTCAACCGTTTGGGATGTCATTTTGTGTTTTTATAACTTTCTCTCAATAATTATTATTAATATTTACTTAGCTCCAACATCTTTTGCGGTTTGTATTTAGGTAAATCCTATGTCAAGAACTAACTATTAATTAAAATACGAATTAGATATATGATTGAAAAAATCCTGGCTGTCAATGAAGCGAGTTTTATATCCTGAATTTCGCACCTCTCATACACACATGTACGAATCAAATTCATAATACCTTACGTTACGGTAAAGGAAAATATAGAAATGCAGCATAAGAATCTAACGGGTTTTGGAAAGGCATGTCAACCCGCACTTGGCCAACGTGGTTGAATATAGCTTAAACCCTTTCGTATTCAAGTCCCATCAGCAATTTTCTATTATTATAATTAAAATACCAAAGTAGAAAAAAAAATTCTTACAATCTTTATAGCTATAATATTTAAATGAGAATTTTAGCCTATGTTAGTCCCAAAGATCTATATGCTACTCGTGCCCTAGACAAATTTTATCGACTACTGAAATCGAAAAAAGGTAAAATACATAGTTACTTTCACTTTTTTTTGCGTTTCGTTCGCATATTTATAGATCAAATTGGCCAATCCACCGACATTTTCATAAGCTTTTATTGAAATATCCTTATGCCAGAAAACCAAGGCAATATTAACTGCAGCAACTGCAGCAATATGTCAAAGAAGTCCTGCGAGATAATAAGTGCCGGGCCTGGGTCACAGTGGCCGATTGAAACTGGCCATAGTCGATTGCTAGCCTTACATTTATTTAAAACTTACTAGAAACTAAAGAAAATCAGTGGGTTTTTACCAAGTCTGTCAAATTTTAAGTGCCTCTGTAAGGTGCAGGATAAGTATTATTTAGTCTCCACTTATTAGAAACCTTTTTTTATCCTTGGGAAATGCATTGACAGAAACAGGATGTTATGTGGTACTCACTAGCAAGCCAGTGATACCAACTAAAACCCAAGCACCCATCACGTCTTAATGGGACGTCGCAGGATAGCTAGTACACTCTTCTACGACGCCCCGACGGCCCGGCAGATCTGTCGAAGCAGACCACACAGCCAAAAGGGACGCTCCACAATCCACTCCGACATCAAATTAAAATATTCCTTATTCCAATAGACTTTTACAAGCTCTTTTGAATCGTCATTTTTACATTATTAAAATTAAAAGTCAGTCTGTAACTCTGTGAGTAAGCTACCACCGGCTCAAAAAAAGTTGCTGCTGAGAAAACCGGCGCGAAACTCAACTGTGCTCTTTTAAAAAAATATTTGGTAACAATATTGCATTACAATATTTATCTATTCATCCAGAGAAGTACCAGGAGCAACCCGCAAGACATCGCCCATCTAAGTAGGCCCACCCTGCGCGTTTCTTGGCTTCGCGTCTGCCTGACGCCACTGAGCCCCCACCATGACAAGGTTAACGCACGTTGGGGGGTACTTATTAGAAACCTAACCTATCTTAGCTTTAACGCGTCTGTCTCTAAATAATACTTAAACTATTTACATATATTTTTTTAAAACGTATCTAGAGATGCACTCGAGCGAAGCGAGGGTAAGTCCCTAGTACCTAATATAGAGAAGGTAAAAAACTTGCTGTTGGCGCGTCATGGTTGAGTGAGAGAGTTAATTAATTAATGAATTTCCAAAACAATTACTTGTTATACAGTGAAGAAAACGTCGTGAGGAGCATGTCTGAGAATGAAAGACATGTGAAATCCGCATACCCGTACTCGACTTGGCCTGCGTGATGGACTCTGGACTAGTCGCTATACAATACAATGCCATCTGTTTATTGAATAGAGTAAAAATGGCTGAAAAGATTTCATTCGGTCTTCTTAACTGAACTGACGTAAATTCCAAAAGAGAGCTGTTTTCATATCCGGGACGAACCCGAAATCAAGCGGAAGTTAATGTATGAAGGACTTTCTTAATCCAGCCCTGTCGCAAAATCCGTTCTTAGCGGACGTCTACCTATAAAGTTCCTCAGTGCCAAATTTCATCTTAAAAGGGGTTTGCGATATTACGTATTGAGTGTAGATCTACGAGGTGTGTCCGATAATTATTTATGTCATTCGTTTAGTCATTCTAACATGAGTGTATTACATATTACACACGCACACACACACATAAAACATAGACCCAACAGATTTTTTTTGTTTTTTGTATTTAATTTATTTCTTATTTTTTGTTAACAATTACTAAGATGTAATTTTCTATTTTTTAACTTGAGGAATTGTCATTTTTTTTTACTGCCATGCTCCCGCCCAACACCCTAGGGAGCTGAGTAATACTGAAAAACAGCGCTGTCTGAGACTCTGGCCTCAGCAGCATCAGCTGAGTTATTACCCTTCGCCATCGATTAATTTAAAATTCCTTGTATATATGAACTTTCTTTTATGTTCTTTATGTTTTTTTCTTCTTGGCAATAAACGATTATTATTACTATTATTATAGGGTCGTATAGCCTATCAATTTGTATCTTTTTTGAGATAAAATCTAGAAAGCCACTAGGCCAGCGTGGTGGACTATGGCCAGACCCCCTCGTATGGAAGGGAGGCCCATGCCTCCTACGTTATATATGGGCTGAAAACAATCTTCGAGAGCCCTAACACTATTCCACAACCTAAGCATTTGGTGGTTCACTTTACTGAAAAACAATCACGCCTATAGGTTTGTGCTTTAACATAGTAATTTAACTTCGTATCTAGATGTGTTATGTAAAAAAGTATAATTATTAATTTTACAACCGTTAAAAAAATGAACATTAACAACTGTCTCTGTGTAGAAAAACTAAGCAAGCCTTCACAAAGCTCAGCTTTTTGCTAGTCAAAGTACTAGGAGTAAAACAATGTAAGTGTTCTCCGACCGATTCCGGCCACGGCAGCCAATCTCATTGAAACTAGCTGCAGGAGATATTATAGTGCAGACACAAGTGCACTCTCTGTTCCTATCACTCTCATACTTCGGTGGGACGACTGTTCGACACGATCAGTGAGAGCTAAGGCGCACGACCAATTATTATTCCCAACTCCGGGCTGTTACTGAGGCTTACTAAACAGAAAGACTCAAATAATTAAACTTGGCCCAACATGGGACTCGAACCCAGGACCTCTCGATGTATGACAGAGACAGTACATGCTGGCCACCACCGAGGAAACGCTAGATTAGAAAGAGGCTACCACTGCCTACAGGAAATAATCAAAACAGCTTAAAATTTAGTTATTATATTTATTTTATTTATTAACAATAAACTATAGTACAATAATGTATTTTCAATTCACTTAGTCTCCATACTTTCAACGACATCTTCAACTTTCCTTTTCTTCCTGTAATAATCTATCCTCTCTTCCAATGTAGCTGTAAAGAATAAAAATAAACTTTATTCTTACATAAATGTTTTTTTTATATATAACTAGGGACATTCGTTTTAATTTTTTGAGCGGAATTATTTTGATTTTTGTTTCCAAAATTTCGAATGCTTTACAGTAATCATGGCCACGAAGATCTTTACCGTCGAGAACCAAAAATTAAAATAAATCAGCGAAAAAATCCGAAAAGATAATTTAATTTTATATAATGTCAAATATTCGCGTAAATCTATCTAAAGGAAGCACATAATGAACAATACTGTCCTCCCAACCGATTGAGACTAGCCAACTGCAGGAGATATTATAGTGCACAAGTGTGAGAGAGAGCGCACACACTAAATGCACTCTCTGTCCTTATCGCTCTCACACTTCGGTAACGACACTCAACACGAACATTAAGCTTCAGGCTATTACTGCTGACTACTGAGGGTTATTAAATAGAAACACTCAATAACTTAATTTGGCCCGACCCGGGTCCCAAACCTAGGACTTCGAATGTACGTACATGTTAGCCACTACACCACAGAGGCACTTAAAAAACTTAAGTTTCTTAAGTAACTAAACAAACTTACAACAAGTTTCCCTTTTTAACAATGGAGTATAAACTTTAGGTTTAACTCCTTGCAATAAACAGTCTGTATGTGACATAACTCTGTCTCTTTCACTTGTATCATTGTTATCTTCCTTCTCTTTCCCTCTTGACATATACACTGTTTCTAAACTATTAAGACAGTCTTTAATCATGGTTGATCTGAAAAATATAATAAGTTACATTTATTAACGACTAGCTGACCCGTGCCCACTTCGTTGGGCATAATGTTAATAATCCTTTTTTAGTACAGAGTGTTTAAATAATTTAAATTATTTTATTAATATTAAAAAATAAAAAATTAAATTATCTATACTAATATTAAAAAAAACTACTTTTTGTCACTTAAATATAAAAGTTAGACATATGCTGTCGTTGACTTTTTTGTAGGCATTTTTAAGCTCCACATCTTTTCTCTAGAACTCAAAAATATATCTTTTATAGTTAAGGCAGCGTTCGTAAGAAACGCTTTCATTCGACCGTTTTTTCTCCGATTCACTTTGCAAAACGGACTACCACGTAAAATCCTTTTTATTTTTCGGTTTTTTATATAACCTATGACACTCAGCAATAATGTGGCTTTCTATTGGTGAAAGAATTTTTAAAATCAAATCAGTAGATCCCGAGATTACCCCTTACAATTTAACAAATAAACAAACTTTACTTCTTTATAATATTAATAATAATAATTATTATAATTATAATTATATATTATATTAGTAATATTAGTAATAGTAATTAGTAATTAGTAATATTAGTAATATTAGTAATTAGTATATTAGTATAGATACATTTTGCTTAATTTGCAGTGCTATTTATACCCGGAATTATAATTCGATTCCACATTTGACATTAGCTAATGTCATTTTGTGAAATAATGATACCACATATAACAGTGTAGTGATGAACACAAAAATCGATAAATAATCGCGATTTATGTTTATGTAATCATAATATTAGTGTGCCAATTAAAGACTAAATTATTCATTTTTATTTAAATAAATACAATTATTCGTAATAATTATTTGCTTTATTTTATAAAAAGTTAATATTTTTGTTTTTTATATTAAAAACTAAACTTTAACGCTCGTGCAGCTATCGCCATTTTGTTTATCTTGTCATTCGGCTTCATAGTTCATTATCCCAGTCTGACTGCACGAATATTGTTTCATTGCGCGTCGATATTTTGTTATTTTGTTGGGTTTTTGTTAAAGTTTTGTTACGTTGTGTTTGTTGTTACGTTTATAGTTTTTTGTGAACTTTGAGTGAATCTATTTGTTTTGGTTTTCCATCAAAATGGATCCTCAGCCAAGTACATCACAAAAAGACGTGGATGTTTTCTTGTCCCCAAGAAAAAAACGTCCACGAATAGCTTTCACTGTTACGTCTCATAATTAGCCATATAGGTAGTGAAGAAGGCTTCCTGGAAGAGGGGCTCATGATTTTTGAAGCAAAGAAAAATTGTGAAGATTACCATGATGAGATGAATTCAGTTAGTTTTGAGGAGTGGTAGATATGCTGGAGACTTACCAAAATTAAGACTAAACTCAATTGTGGTGATGGATAACGCACCTTACCACTTCCGAAAATTGGAAACGGCACCAATGAGCTGGAAAAAAGCTGCCATTCAAGACTGGCTTTTAAATAAAAATTTTCATTACGAACCAGATATGGTTAAAGCTACGCTTTTAGAACTGATTCCACATAACGAGTCTTTTAATAAGTACGCTGTAGACAAAATGGCAACAAGCATGGGATCACGGTTTTAAGACTGCCCCCTTACCATTGCGAGTTGAACCCTATCGAATTGATATGGGTGCAGGTAAAGGGGCATGTAGATCAAAATAATAAAACCTTCAAATTGACAGACCTGAGAAATTTATTTGAGGAAGGAATTCAAAAAATTACGGCTACCGAATGGTCCAAATGCATATCCCATGTTGTCAAAGAAGAGGAAAAAATGAGTAGGCTAGATATGTTAATTGACAATATCACAGACACATTTATAATAAACGTTACAGAAAGTGTCCGCGATAGCGATAGCGATGACTGCGACGATTTATAAAATAAAATAAAATATTACCATAATACATCAGCTATTTGGTTTATTTCTCATGTTCCTTCATGATCACATTTTTTTATTTATTCCACACACAATTATTAAAGAAAACTCTCAATTTCTTAATAAAATTAATCGTCATTACTAAATTATCCGCTCAGAAATATTTAATTTCCTGATATACTTAGTTTCTATTAAAGTAGTAGTTGTTTAGATATACTACTATAAACGAGAGGAATCGATCCGAAAATATTCCATTTCCGTATCGAATAATTTCGCAACGTCACTATTTAGTACTTGTCATAATGTTGCAACACTGAAACTGTCAAATCTGGAATCGAATTAAAATTCCGAGTATAGGTGCCAGCGGTCGCGGATTTAAGTCTCGCCTAAGGCATTTATGTGATGAGCATGAATTTTTGTACTCCAGTCATGGGTGTCATATTTACAATATGATCGTACACTTTTAAAGTTATATAAATATGTAGTGTATCAACTATCTTGTATCCGTAACTCAAGCCTCGTAGCTTACCACGGAACTAGATGGCGTTGTGTGTTAATTTATCAACATATTCCTTACTAGCATTCCCCGCGACTTCGCACGCGTTCTTAAGACCGGAAACCAAATTCTTTCTGCCTCGCGCGGTATGGTACCTCGCAGAACTAACGAACGCCCTTCCCGTTTTTGCAACATTTTTCATTGATGCTCCGCTCCTATTGGCCGTAGCGTGATGGAATATAGCCTATAGCCTTCTTCGATAAACGGATAACAAATAATTTGAACATTACAAAACGTAACAATACAAAATTTGACATGACAATTTTTCCAATTCGGACCAGTAGTTCCTGAGATTAGCGCGTTCAAACAAACAAACTCTTCTACTTTATAATATTAGCATAGATTATAACTTACTTAACATTAAACAGAGTCCATTCATTTTGCAAATGCACGATCGTATTTCTCAATTCATCTGGATCATAAACCCATTCTCCTTCCAAATTGTATGAACAATGGTATAGATTCAATGGTACATCTAACGCCATGTTGTATTGCGGTTTCCTAAAAAAATATTACACTGATTTATCGATTAATCGATACTAATAAATCAAATCAAAATATTCTTTATTCAAATAGATTTTTACAAGCTCTTTTGAATCGTCATTTTTACATTATTAAAATTAAATGTCAGTCTGTAAGTCTGTGAGTAAACTACCACCGGCTCGGAAAGCTGTTCTGCTGAGAAGAACCGGCGAGAAACTCAACAGTTGCTCTTTTCAAATAAATATTTGGTAACAATATTGTATTACAATATTTATCTATTTATCCAACGTGAGACACAACCAGAAATTAATCCCACACATTTACATCTACTAAGTATTCCGTTACAGTGTAATAAGCCTTAGAATTTTAATATAAACTAGCATTTCCCGCGGCTCTGCCCGCTGACGACACGTTTGGCTCAGTGGGTAGTGACCCTACTTTCTGTGCCAGCGGTTGCGGGTTCGAGTCCCGCTGGGGGCATTCATTTTTTGAGCACGAATGTTTGTACTCCAGTCATGGGTGTCTATATTTATAATATATATGTATTTAAACTTATATATTATGTAGTATATCAACTATCTGGTATCCGTAACACAAGCTTCGTAGCTTTCTACAGAACTGGATGGCGCTGTTGTAAGAATGTCCCAACATATTTATTTATTTATTTCTAAAGACCGGAAACAAAGATCTTAGATTTTACATATTTTTTTATTAGGTATACGCAGGCGCAGAATACAGGGTCACTACCAACTGAGCCAAACGAGTCAAAATTCACTAGTTTTTGCTTTAACGAGCAACAAACAAACATACTTCACAAACTTACGTTCAAACTTACCTAGGATTTTTCTTAATATCCAACAATTCCTTCATAACATCAGGGGATTCCCTCCCATCACCCACTAACAACAGCACCCCCATAATACACCGTATTTGATGCCATAAGAAAGCGTTCCCTTCTATTATAAGCATGTACATTGAAGTCGCTGAAATTAATGAACAAACATAAAAAATAACCGTTAGGAATTGTACCTTCCCTCATCAGCTCATCTACATGACATGATGATTTTGAGACACAAATTCTTGAACATCTTTAGAAAATATATCAAAAACAGCCTATAAAATCTGAGAGTTGCCCTCGATTTCCCTGGGATCCCAACATCAGATCCTGACTTGGTGACGATGGGACCCCCTCGGAACTATATCCTACCGAACAAAAGAAAATTTTTTGAAACCGTTGAATTATCTATTTATATATTTTATATATTTTGATATTTTAAACACATTATACTAACAGTTTCCTACGGTTAAAAGTAACCTATATTTTAATCCAGATAACCAGCTATGATCAGTGATAGTGATAGCTAGATAGTGAAAAGCTGTTAATTTGAAATTAAAAACTGATACTTCAATTTTATTTATATGTATAGATTAAAAAACTGCAACTGTGTTTTTTTAAATAGTCAAGAACATAGTTAAAGCTCAAATGTTATCTTTTCAAATCAATCAAATATAACTTAAATATTTAAACTACTCACGTCTATCACTATCCCCTTCCTCCACCGCCCGGATATCCACCGAAATAATTTCCCGCGTAAATTCTACGACGCCATTACCAACGTCCATTTTACAAAGATGGCGGAAATCGTGAGAGCCAATCAGATGTGCGCACGCACGGTTCATCGCTTCTATATTGAGAGAGGAACGCGGGAAATAATATTTGTATTGTCTTTTCTTACAATCGAATCTAAAAAAGCACTTAATATTGTTACTATTTAACTTAAAACTTTTAAATAACCGTTTTTTCACTTAAGGCAAATATTTTTTTCATGTGTAACATCTCCTCTCACTTTCAAATTATGATTCGTGTAGGAGTTATTTCGTGAAAAAGGACGGAAGTATGTAACGGTAAGTCATGGGAAGCGCGATTTGATTTGACCAATCTCACGTCGGTAGCTGCCTGTCATGTTAATTAAATATACATTATTTGAATTGGGGTTGCTATAATTGAATATGCGGAAATATTAAATTATCGTAAATAATAAAAAATAAATTAAAAAAAGAGTATTGTTAAAATCAACTTTCTTCGATATTGATCATAATGATCTAAATGATAACACATGTTGTGTTTTTAAACAAATAAAAAAGCCATAACCATTTTGTGACCTATTTAAAAAAAATTACCTAGCACTAAACTCTGGCTTATCATCAGGTATAGGCATCCATGCCACCGCTCTTATTTCCTTTGGCAACAATCTGTTTAATATCTTACAATATGGCATCTCGGAAGATATATTTGAGTTTTGGCTTTCCGGTGGAAACTTGCTCCTAAGAGTTATAGATATGACCTGAAATTTAGTTTATTTCAAATATGATTTATTATTCTGACTTTTGAATCAAATCCTATACTAAAATATGTAATATAATAATATAATAATAAATATGTAATTATATTTATTCCTACTCAGATATTTATAAGGTGCATATAAAAAAACACAGTTTAAATCTTTGTCTGTCTGTGTCTGGCTCATCTCTGTAACGACTTGACCAGTTTTGACAGAACTTTCACTGGTAGATAGTTAATGTTATAAGGAGTAACATAGGCTACTTTCAATTCAGAAAAATTAGGATTCCGCTTAAAATAATAAAAACCTAAAATAAAAAATAATCACCTGTCCAAAAGCACTAACTCCTTTATCCGTTCGTCCACATCTATGATATTGTGAGGTTTCCCGTTTTTCAATCAAGCAGGATTTCCTTAAAGCATGGAACAAATGGTGCTCAATAGTTTGTGTAGAATCCTCTTGCACCGCCAGACCTTGGTAGTCCCAGCCAAAGTATGAGATATGGAGGAGTACTCGCCGGTAATGACATCTAATGAAATATAAATTGGTAAATCAACACACAACGCCATCTAGTTCTGTAGCAAGTTATGAGTAAGTTAATGCACCACACATATAGGTATAACTTAAAATACAAACATATTATAAATAGAAACACATCCGGAGATCAAACATTAGTGCTTAACAAATGAATGCCCCTAACGGAACTGGAACTCACGACATATGGAACAGCAAGTAGGGCACTACAAACTGAGCCAAACATTACAAGGCTTGTGTTATAGATACAAGATAGTTGATACACCACAAATATAGTTGAAACGTTAGTGCTTAACAAATGAATGTCCCTACCGGGAATAGAACCTGCGACCTCTGGAACAGCAAGTCACTACATACTGAACCAAACATGTTGTCTGTGTAATGAATTTTGATTATAAGAAAATGTGATAATTTACCTCACGGCTGAGACTTAAGTCTCAACACAACACAAACAACAGCAGTGGCAAATAATAATCACCTAAAGTGTAATACAATAGAAAATATGGCATCCCTTTTTAAAATTATAACAAAAAATTAATTTTTGCTGATAAAACAATCACTAGAATAAAATCATCATTACTCACTTTGAAAAATCAAATTTCTTATTGCTCAAACATAATTTATCACTACTTTCTTCTACATTTTTACTAATTATGTTCTTTAATTGTAAATTATGAGCTTCTAATTGTATTATTTTATTAATTAGTTCCTGTAATTTACAATAAGGATATTAAAACAACATTAAATAAAGGTTATAAGGGAATCTGAGAAAGAAAAATTAAGTTAATATATTTACATCTTTGTCCATATTAACTAATTGTTCTCTCGATAGATCTTTCATCTTTTTGGGTTTTACAGGAACTGTTTTATCAGTCATTTTTTTTTTAAATAATCCTTTATAAGGTTTTGTAAACAAATCACAAAGTGTATTTCATGTGTCAGTGTTGAGTGTATTTATTATTTGCCACAGAGTATATATTGTGGAATGTCAAACTGACAGTTCTTTTATATTTGATATCGATTTTAATTCGATAGATTTTATAAATGAAACTATCTTTTCGGATTTTGTCGCGGTTTTATTTGGATTTTTGGTTCCCGCCGTTTCTAATGCTTTACAGCAATCATGGTCACGGCAGAGACGATGATTGCTGTAAATTTATTTATAATGTCAAATATTCGATTGATTTTTATAAAATAATTTTTGTTTAAATTTCTAAACTCACTAGAAATATTTTAAACTTTGTTCATTGTTTCTAACTTAATTAGTTAATTGAATATGCATTTAATGTATTAGTTAATGACCATTTTAAAAACCGTAGGTACTATAAATGCCTTCAAGCACGTCAATCGTCATAAACATAAAATGAAGTCACAATAAAGCAGGTGCTCGAGTATCTCATAAATTTGTTTCCATTTATAGACTACGAATGAAATACTATTCTTGTAGTCTTTAAATTAAAAATGTATAAAAGTAATTCACTTCTTACGTCTTTTCGATCTATACATAGTTCATACCTTTGTAGTAAGTAGAAATTGATTATGTTTCGACTAACAAAGGCCCACAATTTTTATTTTACTAGTAAACTATCTTTTGTAAAAAATATTTATTAAGTAGTTTAGATTTTGTGTATTACTTTTTATACAACAGAGAAACACCGGTTGATTGTGCATAAGTATGGTCAATACAAATAATATTTGCAAATATTATGGAAATTGAACTTATTGTCTTTAGCGAAACAATTAAGTAGCTAATAAATAAATACTGTAATTGAGCTGATTTTTTTTGTGAGGAAGATAGCTGGGGTAACTAATCAAATCAAAATATTTTATTCAGCATAAAAATTGTTACAATTTCTTACTGAACGTCATGAGTCTACCACCAGTTCGGAAAGAAGAAACCTCTGACCTGAGAAGAACTGGCGAAAGAAACTCAGCGGGACTAATATTTTTTTTATCTTAATCTCATTCTTTTTTTAAATTAAATTGTCTTCATCCAGCCACTGACGTTATAAATTTACTCTACCAGAGTTAATTTATACAAATATACATTTAAATTTAATTAGCGACTTGCACTTCTATCAAAATCGTCTCTAGATAGTACTTAACAGTAGCCTATGTATTACACCAAGACATAGTCTGCCTATGTACCAAAGTTCATCCAAATCCGTCCAGCTTTTCACACACGCACACACACATACACAAACTCTCACTCTTGTATTATAGTTCGATGACTACACATTTTCAGCGACTCCTAAACTTCAGACTCTATGGATATGACTAAAACCGAAATCACTTACGATCGCGTGTTCTTTTATGTGACGTCATTGCATCGTTGAACAGAAAATTGTCGTGTAGGCGTGTCATTAGCATTTAAAGTTAATGACCATTGTCTAGAATAACGTTTTGAAACTTATTACTATTTAGTATTATTTCCTTGATAACTTCTTTTCATCAGAGGCAGAGAGAAATAAGCTCCATTCCGAACAAACGTATTTTAAAAACTGAAACATTTGAATGATAGAATGAGTGGAATCTTTATCTGAAAGATAGATCAGTGTATACACTAACTGTCTCTATGTTAACACGGATGTCATTAATTTCAATATTTATTTACTCTTCGAAGTAGACATTAGTGTATAGGTACACTGACACGTTTGGCTTAGTTTGTAGCTGGTACTTGCTGTGCCAGCGGTCGCAGATTCGAGTCCTGCTGGGACATTCATTTGGTGTGCACAAATGTTTGTACTCCAGTCATGAGTGTTTATATTCATAATATGTATTTAAAGTTATATATTATGTGTGGTGGTGGTGGGGCAAGACCTTAATTAGATGTTGGTAACACCTTAGTACAATTATATATAAGATGAAACTGCTAAATCTGAGTCTATCCTGACCTGTAGGTACTTCTTAAATAAGTTTTTATTACTTTTTCCCTAAAAAATTCCTTTCAGCTTAGTAAATATACTTTTTTTCCAAGCTGTATTTTACTTTTGCGTTCGCGGGCTTTCGAGGCCGTAAGCGGTGCAGGTCCATGTCGCCGATGCCTTACACCGCCTCTGTGTGTATTGTATTAACTCTATCCGTAACACAAGTTTCGTAGCGTACAATGGAACAAGATGGCGCTGTGTATAATAATGTGCCAATATATTTTTATTTATTCTGAGTGTACGTGTATAGTGTCAGCCTCAGGATATAAAATAAAGTAAAATGTACACTAAGATGCCCCCTGTCCTCTAAATCTACTTCAATTCAAATGTTATGAAAATAAATTTTACATATTATACAATATGTAATTTTAATATTAATTTAATACAGTAAATTTTTATTTCATAATTGACATTTTTATCGTGTACAGTACAATAATTACAAAATCTACTAGTACGTACAAGACCATTTTAAATAAACTAAACACCAATCAATATGAAATGATTCGAACATTAAATATTCAAAGCAAACAACGTCGTATCTGTTTATGATCTAAAATAAGCGGACATTATTTCTAAATTATAATATTTTTATTCAAAACGTAATGGTTGTCCACTTCAGTAATTACACGCTCGTTTGTAAAACGGAGTGAAATGGGCTTAAATCCCGAGTTTCGCGTCTCCGATATTTTGATGTGCCATTATGATGTCTTATTTTCATCGTGATAACCACGTGTCTTACGGTAAGTAATCATTTTGAGGAAACCTGCATGTCTGAAACAAGAAACTTCACGAAGGACTTATAAAATCCGCCAACCCGCATTTGGCCAACGTGGACTAATCCCCGTCGTAAAGGATGACCGCACAGCGATAGGGTGTTAAAGAGTGCTACAAGCATTACAAACTTAGCCAAAAGTGTCGTTTATTGTTGTCAATTGCTGCAATGCAACAAATTTAGTCGCGATTATTATTTTCACATCTGAATCCAAGCTCTTCTCAGATTCCCACCCTCAACCTAAAAGCTAGTGAATTTAAATTTTGCCCTAGAATTATTTTGGGGTTCTTATCAAACCCCACTAGATAAAAAAGGTTAAACTGTAATTTGATATCCATTATTAACGAACAGATTTGATGGTGCTCTCTAAATTATTCATATTCTAATTCAATTGCTAAACGCAAACTACTACTTTAGCTGTACTGAATTATATTTTACGTCAAAATTTTATCATGTCTTTCGCTGATTCTAAAATCGCTTAATATAATACTTTCTTAGATTTTAAACGCGAATATTTGACGTTATAAATGAAATTACCTTTTTTTGGATTTTTAATCGATTTTTTGGATTTTTAATCGAGGATTTATTTACCACAATCATGGTGACGGGAGAGACTCATCTCTCAAGACAGTTTCATTTAAAATCACTTAAAAGTTAGACCTTTAATATTTCTTTTAGGCGTTAAAATATTAATTTCATCACTTCAATCATTTTCAAATCATTAACCAACTAAAACAAAGTTTCATATGATAATCTGTTCTTTGTTGGTAATGAATTGCGTTTTAAAGAACTTTAAACACTTATGAAGGCCTTTTTATTATAAATATTTCCATCATTATTTGTCAACATTTACGATAATATCATTTCACACGATGTTGCATGTTTTATATCTCTTTTTTATTCGCGTTATCAAAATTGAATGATTGAGTCGTTATTTTTAAGACCATAAGAAGTAGCTTATTAGTAAAATGTTTAGGTTTTAGGTTTGTATAATTCGTGTCATGTAAAAAGAACGCTGGCTGTCAAGTTGCGCAGAGGCGATTTATCGGCCAATTTGGTGGTAAGACGCGGGGTGAGGGACGTCAAGGCACGCGCCGCATGCTTTCCGGCTCGCTATTGGCTTGTCAGTTCAAAATACCATCGCGCACACAAAAGTTATTAATTACGAAATGGTTTTATATAAAAAAATATTTATGACGTATATTGTTTTATAACGAGAGAGTTTGATAATAATGCAGTTAATAATTTGAAAAAAATATTTGAAACGAAATAATTTAATTTTTTGTAGGTAGATTAAGCATTCTACACTGAATCAAACATATTTTATAAATTAATAGAATTATATTTAATAACATTCTATCAAATATATATTTTAAATGTACCTGCCAATAACCAATATATACGTCGCGAGCGAAAGACTAGTTCAAAAAAAAAGAAAAGGCTTAGTAATTTCGTATGCGAATGTACCCATGCGCAAACACACCCCCCACCACCTTCTTCCAGCGTTCTTTTTACGTGACGCGAACTGTACGTTTGTTCGAAAACGTTTTTTTAAATCGAATTTGTACAGAACGTAGTTGATGGCAAAAATTGACACTCATTAGGTATATCAGATAGAGTCAGAACACTCTACGAAAAGATTGGGTAACTACTACTTACTTATTAGTCATATGTACCTGAATCATATTGTTGATGATGAGTCATGTCAGTCATGAAAGATCATAATATTACGAATGGGAAAATTAGTTTTTTTTGAAACAAAGAAAAAAGAGTGAAGTGGCTTTTTCTACACTTTTTGTGAGTTTCCAAGATCATTAATTTTAATAAAATTCGGACATCACAATGCCTGTTGGGTCAGACAGTCTATATACATATTATAAAAAAATTGCGAGTCAAATCTGTACATTAAATATCGTTTGAGGAATTTAATTGAAACTGTCATTACTATCGATACTGACACCGAATCTATATTTCTTAGATTTTTTGTCTGTCTGCTTTACCGACCACATCACGAGAAAATTACTTTACAGAAGTTGATGAACTTTGTTATAATAATAGATTATCTGGGACCAACTTATAGGATATTTTTTCTGTAGTTAAATATTATCTTCTCATTAAATATTATCATCTCTGAGAAGTCTAAATAAGTGTAACGAATCCAGGGACGAACCCGAGTAAAGCGCGGGTACACCGCTAGTGATGTATAAATGTCGAAACTCCATCATAAATTCACTTTAAATGAAAAGCGAAAATAAGCGTTTCAATAACTTTAAAAATTAATATCCTAGTGAAGGCGAAGACGTAGCTCTACACTGAATTATTTATTGC
Organism: Boloria selene; assembly: GCA_905231865.2. NCBI lineage: Eukaryota > Metazoa > Arthropoda > Insecta > Lepidoptera > Nymphalidae > Boloria > Boloria selene. Next base: position 4,958,765 of record HG993161.1, on the reverse strand, counting down.
ATACATAAGGTCACTTGTATCGTGCTGATATCTATTTCATTTCTATTAGAAATATACTAGTTTTTACCTTTAGCTTTGCACCAGTAGGGATGTATATATTTAGTTCAACACTGTACTCGAATAAGAATCGAAAATTATCGATAAGAATCGGGAAACTCCTACTACCTACTATATACGTATATCTATACGTAATAAAATTCTGAGTCGAATATGATATTATTGAGATAAAAGCCAGAATAGTATTTAAAATTATTATCTGCCTGTGAACGAATCACGAGAAATATTGAACAGATTTTGATGATAAATTGGATAAGCCTTGGATATGTAGTTAGCGTTTATTAATTAAAAAAAATAATTGAAAATTTTCTCCTGATTTTAAATCACAGATAAAAATTTCGATCGTCATCCGATAAGACGTGACGTAAATTGGGTGCTTCGTTAATCTTTAATCTCAGCCAATAAATAAGTGATCGGATTTTGTTTCAAACAATCTAGTCTTTTCAACGGACTTCAAGAGGGGTTTCAATTCGGTTGTATTTTTTTATATTCCTTACTTCAGAACTATCATTTGTTAAGTTTAGTTTGGTCAAATTTAAATGAAATTAATCAAATCATTCTAACGAGAATAATGATAGTAATACTATAAGAATGCCAATTATGATCGTATCAGATTACAAAATAAACTTGTGGAGCGCTTCTGAGCGCAAGCATCTCTTTTAATATCCGGATTTATATATTTATATTAATATGAAGTCCGACAAACTTCATATAATTTTTAAACCTTGCTAGATTCTTTGAAACATGAAAATTTTCTTACTATATTTTTATGCTTTCGGTTTATCTTACTAAATCGAAAGCCTCGATATCTAAACTTAGCTCCTGTAACTCCCAGGACCTCTAGTTGTGCAGTCGTACATGCTAGTCACTACACCAAACCAAAACTATAAACTTGAACAAAAAGTTTAAACTCTTAGTGATAGAATTTCTACCTCTTTTACCTATTTTAAAGTGTATCAAAAGTTACACCCATACAGTTGTAAGTTCAAAAGTAACTATAAAAACAAGGAAAATTAAAACAAAATAAACCTTCGCCATGTTCCTAATACGGACCTTTTAAAAGCAACCTAAATATTGTCATTAATACACTTTACGACAGTCGTTACCGAAGCAAATCGATACATGGCACTTTGTCTAATCTAAATCTATAAGGTTCTATTTGTTAAGCTCACTGCACACTAAAACATACGGTTTTTCTTATAGATGTTTTATGAAGAACTAGTAACTAGTGAAATACAAGCGTTTATCTATCGCACCATTTATTTTTATGAATATAAAGTAATTTATGTGCTATTCCACACTATAATACATACGACAAGTTTGGCTCAGTGGGTAGTGACCCTACCTTCTGCGCCAGCGGTCGCGGGTTCGAGTCCCGCTGGGGGCGTTCATTTGTTGAGCACGAATGTTTGTTCTCCAGTCATGGGTGTTGATATTTATATTATGTATTTATTTTAAAATATATATGTGTAGTATATCAATTATCTGGTAGGTATCCGTAACACAAGCCGCGTAGCTTACCACGGAACTAGATAGTGCTGTTGTAAAAATGTCCGAACATATTTATTTATTTATAATCTATCACTGTACCGAATTTCATCCGTTTAGTCGTTTTGTTGTGATTGGATAACAAACATCCTTCCAAACTTTCGAATCACTACATAGTATAAAATAAAGTCTTCTCGCTGTCTGTCTGTCTCTATGTATGCTTAGATCTTTAAAACTACGCAATGGATTTTGATGCGGTTTTTTTATTAGACAGAGTAGTTCAAGAGGAAGGTTTATATGTATACTAGCAGAACCTGCGGCTTCGCTTGCGTGCCAATCTAGGGACGAGTTCGCGCGAAGCGAGGAGGAGTCGCTACTTTATTATATTTATTTAAGTGATCAATGAAAGCACTATACTCTTATTTTCATTTAGTTAACTGCATTTACATTTAGCTCTATTTATAATATGATGTTCTGTAGTTAAGCAGTACACAGAAGACTACGTATCAGTTTTAATACACTCTATTAGCCTATTTTAAGTGATCTAGCGTGCACAGATTTTAATCTGAAATTACATATCAATTTTTCTATTTTAATATCCCTTTAATATATTTTTTTCGATTTAATAACTTCAAGGTACTAAAAATAATCTATCTGTAATCATTAATTTTTATCCAATCTAAAAAACACATGTAAAAACCTAACTTTAATATATCCGCGTGTGAATTGAATACATCAGGGTATTCTTGTATCGTGTCACCAAATTATACCTTTTAGTGTAGTGATGTTACTTTTATAACATCGATATATTTAACATTTTCTTTTAATATTTTAATCAAAATAATCTTTTAAATATAACAGTGTACAACTATCTACTACTAAATGACAAGAAGAAAATATCAAATTTATTATATTGTATAATTTTGTTTAGTTAGTATAAATTTAATACCAATTACACCTTGTTTATATCGTCCCACTGCTGAGCATGGTTCTTCCTTCAAGAAGAGGGAATATTCCACCACGCCGGCCAAATGCGGGTTAGTGATGTGCGCATATATTTCGAAAACATACTAAATTCTCTCAGACATACAGACGACATGACGTTTTCATATATCGGGTACTCATGCATCGGGTTCGGGTTAAATAAAAACTGTGTTCTAATATAGTCTCGATTACATAGGTATATTTTATATATTTAGTTGAATATATGTAAAAAAACATGAATTGGCATTCGCTTGAACTATTATGAGTAATATGAGTCAAAATAAGAGCGCGTGCAATTGCGGGTAACGAGTTGGACCTGATCCAAACAGTTAAAACCACTCATTAAGTAGAAGATGTAGAATTGCATAGAATCGACTAGGAGTTGGTATTAAAAAATTAAATAAGACAAGCTCAACTAAATATTTATAACATACCTTGAATTAAATATTATCTTTATAGCAAAAATAGAAATTAGCAAAAATATATAGTGCATTTCGCTAATTTAAAAAGTCTCTTGAAACCATTAATATTAATTTATTTTGTATTAATAATAATAATATAAAACATTATTATTATGGAAAACAATTACTACTACCAATTGTTTATAATTTGTAAAAATAAATTGACATTATATGTATTATACTTGTCACAAATTGTAAAAGTTTGTAAAATATATATATTCTAGGCAAACAAAAGTTTCATACAATAAAAATTCGAATGGTAGTAATAAATTATTACTTATTTGTATTCAATATGAAATCATATTTAACGATTCATAAATTGGATATCGACATAATGCCCTCACTGCACATCACTAGCTGTCATTCAGCGGCCATCTTGGATAGTTTATTTGAAAAGCGGATGCCGGCGGAAACGCGCGTAATCGCGGGAAAATAATAATAAATACTTTTAATACATACACATTTAAAATTATGGTTTATTAAAAAGTTTATGTGAATTATTGATGGCTGCACTGGATTTAGGTATGTATTGTTGTGAATTTACTTTCAGTTAATTTATATAACGAAGGTTTATTTTTAAAGTGAGTTTTGATTGATTATTATCAAATAAATTCTAGTAAGTAGTTATGTTTAAAATAGGAAGTGAAAACTAAATTATTCATACATATAATTAAATTATAATTGAGTCGAATTATAAGTATATGTAGTGAAATTCTTATTAATGTAGTCAATAATCTCTAGTTTTTTTTGTCCGTTTGTCTTTGAATTACGAGAAAACCTTTTTTTTTGGACTTGGACTGGCTTTCTTTTTTTCAAAAAATTTCTATAACTTAGTTTCGGTTTGAGTATCGATAATAATGACTATTTTAAGAAGATTTTTCAAATTATTTGAGTATACGAGTATAGAATCGACTCAGAATTTAATTAAATATGTATAGACTACCCTACCTACCTATTGCGATAACGGAGATCTTTACTAATTTTTAATGCTTTGTTTGTTTATGTGACTAATTAACGTAAACTTTTTGTTTTTATTTTCTTAAATTAATATCCTGACCGAAAGAATAACGCAGTGTACGTACGCGCAGACACAAGTGCATCTCTTTTTCTTTCCCTAAAGTCGGATGGGATATTACTTCGGTACTACCGTTCAGAGGCGTCAAACTGATGGCTTAACGTGCTTTCCGAGGCACGTGGATGAAACACCGTTAACTTCTCAACTCCCGCCCATTACTGAGAATATCTATACAGATAAACGCAGTCACTTAATCAAGTTCTGACTCGGGACTCGAACCCAGGACCTCCGGATCTGCCACGTAGATGATAGCCACTACATCAGTGAGGCAGTTTTCTTGCTTATAGTCGTAATATTCATATATTTTCAAGTGCGAATCATTTTCAAAGTGATTATCACTTGTCTCACGGTGAAGGAAAACATCGTGAGGAAACCTGCATATCTGAGAGAACCAAGCAAGTTCTCAAAAGACATGTGAAGTCCGGCACTTGGCTAGCGTAGTGGACTATGGTCTGATCGTATTGAACGTACCAAAAGACAAACCAGGGACGAGCGAGGATGAATCTATATCTATACTAATATTATAAAGCTGAAGAGTTTGTTTGTTTGTTTGGTTAAATGCGCTAATCTCAGGACCTACTGGACCGATTTGAAAAAATCTTTTTGTGTTAGATAGTCCGTTTATCGAGGAAGGCTATAGGCTATATTACATCACGCTACGTCTAATAGGAGCGGCGCATCAATGAAAAATGTTGCAAAAACGGGAGTAAAATATTTCCTATACAATTTTAGCCTTAAGAACGCAAATGGAACAGTGGGAAAGGCTAGTGATAATATAAAACAAAGAAATTCCGAATGAACTCACTACGCGCTGTTAGTGCAAGTTTAAACATAAAAACATTGACGTATTGTTAGCGCTATAAAAGTAGTAATGGTAAAAAATTTATACATTTTTCGTGATTACAAAATCTATATTTTATTAATGCTTTCTGTATAGAACTCTCACGAGTTTAGTTCACAGCTCTATGTAGACCTTAGCGAGAGCGCAGCATCAATGAAAAGTGTTGCAAAAACGGGAGAAAAATATTTCTTTTAATTTTCAGTCTTTAGATCGCGACCGGAGCCGCGGGAAAGGCTAGTTTCTGTTATAATGCAAGGATATTTTTACTTATTTGTATAGCTAAGTAATAAGTTGTATATCTTCCTTATAGTCTCAGATCTGGGATTAGAAAAATATGCCCTCATCTGTTAATTAGATGAAACAATTTCTTATAGGCTGATTTCAATATTATGAATTTATAAAAACAAACCTCTGCCACCATAAGCCACCATAATAATAAACTAATTTATTTATAATTTTTACCTTCTCATGTTAATAAGCTAAAATCATCAATATTGTATGTGCTGTTCCTTATTGTAGTAGGCATTAATCTCTATGATTGCTATACTTACCTGCAGCCAGGTGAGAAAAGTTGAATAAATGTAGCTTATTTCCCTCACATGTTAATTAAAAAATCCAAGTGCAATAATAAACGTCGTCGAATTCTAAACATAATAATGTTTGGCTATATTATAAAAAGCTGATGCGGCCAAAGATAAATAATAAAAATAAAAAAAATACTTAATTATTATTAATTGCAGCAGACCCCACCCTACCCAGCACCCTAAGGTGGTAAAGGTTGTTTTTATAAATTCATAATATTGAAATAAGCCTATAACAAATCGTTTCATCTAATTAACAGATGAGGGTATATTTTGTTAATCCCGGATCTTAGACTATTAGAGAAACAATAGCATACGTATATCTTCCCACGGACGGCAGATTGGTCGATCAGATGATAAAAGTGATTAGTTTTTATATTCCATCTTATTATCACAGATGCGTTCAGAGATAAATGGCGCTAACAAATTATTAATTGATAAGTGCAACGGACTTGCACATTATTAGCATTAGTAGCATGAACTATTTAAATTAATTTATAAGCATACGCAATTTATTTTATTACTAGCAATGTACCTTCCCTTTGTGTTCTACCTTCTGCCCTTTGTGTATTACCGATAAATGTTTTTTTTAATATTATTAATTTTTACCCTCGCTTTTTTTAAATAATTTATACTAATATTGTAAAACTGAAGAATTTGTTTGTTTGTTTGTTTGTTTGGTTGAACGCGCTAATCTCTGGAACGTTTGTTCTATTTCTATTCCCATTGCTGGGCACATTTTCTTTCACCGTATTATTATTATTTACAAAAAGAATAAACGCCAAAAATTAGACTCGCACGATTAAATCTCAGAAAAAAAAATTATGATGAAGATATAATATGCAAAATTGACAAATTTAATTATTGATAAAATTAAACTTAATACTTTCTTAGGTTCACGCGAATATTTGACATTATAAATGAAACTACTTATCTTTTCGGATTTTGTCTTGGAGAGGGTCTCTCCCGTGACCATGATAGCTGTAAATCATTCGAAACGTCGGGAACCAAAAATCAAAATCAAGTCAATAATCCAATAAGTCAAGTAAATTTAATAAAGAAATATTGTATTGTTTGGAAGACATCCTACATCGAAATTTTATAAACATAGCCAATTTCCTTCTCAATCGGAAATCAAAAGATCGTTTTTACGATAATGACCTATAAATAAATCTAAATTTAAATCTGAATCTGCGCAAGAGAGTAACAAAGTTAGTGCAAAATGCATGATTTTGTATCTATCGACAAGAATATAAATGAAATTAATGTTTTGTTTATATTATATGCATTTCTAAATTCATTCGTTCGATAATGATGAAACTTTCATGAGTCATGCTCTATATCTTCTTCTTAGTCGTTCGCTCTTGACAGAGTGGTCGTGGTTGAAGATGATGCATTTTCTCTGGCTAATGTAGCTCCTGCGATGTGCCTCCACTTGTTACGGTCTTCAGCGTCTCGGGAGCACTGGACTATGGAGTTTTGTGTTGTAGCTTTTATAAGGTCTGTCCAACGCGTGGGTGATCGACCGCGTGACCGCTTGCCTTCTACTTGCCCCTGGACAACGAGTCGTTCCATAGAGTGCTCATTTCGAACAATGTGCCCGAAGTATTTGATGATTCGTCTCTGCACAGTGGACGATAATCTCTGTTTGATGTTAAGTTCCTCTAAAATCGAAATGTTGGTTCGAAACGCTGTCCAAGGGATTCGCAGCAGTCGTCGCCAGCACCACATTTCAAGTGCATCGATTTTTTGACGGTCTTTCGAGCGAATCGTCCATGTTTCAGCGCCATAGAGAAATATTGGGAAGACTAAACTTCTCATAAGGCGGATTTTCGTGGCTTTGGTGATATTGCGGTTGCACCAGACTCTTTTTAGCCTATCAACGGCGGATCTTGTGATAGCACATCTCCTTTTGATCTCGTCCTCACACCCACCATTATTCGTGATTGTGGAGCCGAGGTACACGTAGCTTTGGACAACCTCACAGTTGCCAATCGTGAGTATGTCAGGGTGGTTTAGCTCAGCTCGGTCGACGATCGATCATGATCTTTGTTTTTTCCTTGTTGATCGCAAGTCCAAAGGAGAGGCTTGTTGTCTCTAGGCATGTCAGCAGGTGTTCCATGTCTTCTTTTGTTTGAGTGAGAAGGGTAGTGTCATCGGCGTACCTTAAGCTGCTCTATATATGCACTAAGAAAGAAGGTTCAATGAAAGTAGTGTTTATTTATACCAACACAACACGATGTTTGTTCCAGGATATATACATTATATATATACACAGGGCCGGCTTTAGGGGCGTCCAGGGCGCCGGATACGAAAGGGCGGGAGGCGCCGCTGCCTAAATTTCCTAAATGTAGTGAACAGAAACAGTGCAGTTGACCTTTTTTTAGGAATCAGAGTTTATTGATACAGGGGCGCCGAACAAAGTCTCGCCCAGGGCGCTGGTAGTCCTACTGCCGGCTCTGTATACACAAGCTACTCGTTATTTATGATAAAGAAACAAACAATAATAATAAACACACTCACAAACCTTTACGTTAGTACTATTAGTTTGTCTATAATTCATGAAATTTATGGGACAAAGTGACTCAGTTTGTAGTGACCCTACTTTCTACGCCAGCGGGTCATGGCTTCGAGTCCCGCTGGACTTTCTTCTTCTACTTTATTCTTTGTTGAGCACGAATGCTTGTACTCCAGTCATGGATATTTATAATAATGTGTAGTATATCAACTACTTGGTAACCGTAATACTAGCCTCATAGCTTACCACGGAACTATATGGTGATGTGTGTAATAATGTCCTAGCATATTTTAAAAAAAGGTCTATGCTCTAGTTCGACAGGTATTACTGCTCAGTGTAGATAGACGTCTTCTGCCCCTTTTAGGGGAATTTTGGTTAGAATTTAACGTATTTACTAGATTTATTTAACAAAAAAATATTTCGTAGACATAGTATGGTGTAATAAATCCTACAGACGGATAGACAAAATATTAAAAATAATTTGTTTATCATTAACACCGTATATAATTTTAAGGTAGATAGGACGTTAATGATGGTGGGACAAAAAGTTTTATTGAAACCTGTGCAGCTGTTCCTGAGCTATACATAATACACATGCAAACCAATGTATTATGTATATAATAATACCTAAAAGATAGCGTAATTAAAAGGAAATCAATGAACGAACTTGACCTCGTTATTGAAATCACTACTCAATCTATATTGAATAGTGATTTCAAATTGTGGAGTAACTTTTTAGTTATATTTTCTTTTATTTCCATGTTTGTTCTAGTTCAACTGGCACGTTCTGTGCTCAACTGGCACGCTTTGAAGCCATTAGACTTTTGTAGGCTACATTTTGTTGTTACTAACAATTGGCTCTCGTTCTGGTCTAGCCTCAACTACACTGTTGTTTCATAATAATAAAAATGACATCCAATTTTTTTCAATAGTTATCGAGAATAGGGCGCATATATACTTACATATAGAATAATAGACTCTCGGATAATACCTAGATTTTATATGTATACATAGGTTTATTAGACCAAAAGAGAATTAAATTGGAATTAAAAAAAAATATTTAAGATTCGACCATGATTCGAACGAAACGTCTGGAACCAAAAATCAAAATAAATCCGCGACAAAATCCAAAAAGAAAGATTCATTTATAATGTCAAATATTCGCGTAAACCTAAGAAAAGTATTATAATTACGAATGTTTTCCTAAAATTTAAAAAATGATTATAGTCGAATATCGATCATCGAATAAGTTTTAACACGGTGCCACAAAACATTCATATGAGTACATACTCTTACATCCTATATCTTCCTTTCTGAAATCACTAAGGTTTATAATAAAAAAAAACTAAAACATGGTGTAATTTATTGCTATTGCAAAAATTATGACATCAATACTAATATTTTTTATACATTATAGGCTCACGCTTGACTACTATCACACTCGATGGAGTGTGATGAGGTGGCCTAAGGGGACGCGTATGTCTAGAAAATGCCTAATCACTCTTTTTCTTTATAAGTGTAAAAGTAATTGTTTGTGACCTTTTTACGTTTAAAAACGGCTCAATAAAACTGGATAACATCTGGCATGTGTATAGATCGTATTGCGGATGAAAATGCCACCAAAATCTAACAATTCTTACTATGGGAAACTCTCTAATCCAACTCACACTTAGCCAATTTCTCTTCCAAGCAAAAATAGAATGACCAACCTAATTTTATTTGAACATAAATTTCAAGCGATTCTCAATTCGTTACCTAATATCCACTTCAATAGATTGCTTTCGGCAGTTCTGGACTTGGCAAACTTGTCAGTTTCTAGGAAACCATTATCGGTTGTATTTACGACTAGCAAACCCGGCCCGCTTCGCTGGGCGTAAGTTAAAATAAATTAAATCTATACTTAATATTATAAAGCTGAAGAGTTTGTTTGTTTGGTTGAACTTGCTAATCTCAGAAATGACCGGCACGAATTGAAAAATTCTTTTTGTGTTGGATAATCCGCTTATCGAGGAAGGCTATAGGCTATATTACATCACGCTACGACCAATAGGAGCGGAGCATCAATGTAAAATGTTGCAAAAACGGGAGATATTTGGTTTCCTGTTTTTAGAACGCGCGCGAAGCTGCGGGAAAAGCTAGTGGTTTATATAATTTTCTTATAAAATAAAAGTAGCCTAAGTTACTTTTAACATTGGCTATCTGCGGGTGAAAGTGATGTCAAAAGCGCGAAGCTAAGAAACGCGCAAGAGGGGCCCACTTCGGTGGGCGGTGTGACATGCGGGCTGCTCCTGGTACTTCTCTGATGCAGAGTGGGATGTGGAGCAACCCTCTCGGCTGTGTGGTCTGCTTCGGCAGACCTGCCAGGCCGTAGGGACGTTGTAGTTGTATTCGCAAGCGATCCTGCGACGCCCCATTAAGACGGGTGAGGGCAGTTGGTTTATAGTAGGAAGTACTGGCTCTAGGCCAATGAGACCCACATAACTACCTGTTTTCTACAGGTGGTATGCGTTAATGCATTTCCCAACTATAAAAAAAGGACTTTCAACAGGTTAAGCTATCGTAAATTGATGTGTGCAATTCAAGTGTGTGTGTGATTCAAGCTGTGCCCTCTACAATCAATGTCCTCAATGTCTATCTCGTCTCCTTTATTTAGGACTTGCCTTTCCCGTGGCTCTGCTCGCGTTGTTAAGGCTGAAATCAAAAGAAATATTTTACTACACAAAAAGAATTTTTCAATTCGGGCCGGTCGCGTCTGAGATTAGCGCGTGCAACCAAACAAACAAACAAACTCTTCAGCTTTATAATATTAGTATAGATTAGGATCACTAACCGTCAAAACACAACTAGGAATTACACCAAGCGAAGCGAGATTATCAGTTATTTTATTAATGAATTTAAGATTTAGAAGTCAGTGAGTGATTGAACCTTACCTTCAAGTCCTCGCATTATCGTTTTTACAATAGAGCAAAAACAAACGGAAATCGAAAAACTTGCTTATTAAAAACTTAATTAAAGGAATTCCCATTATTTCAAGTGTGACTTTACTTACTGTTACCATCCGGGTTGCTCCTAGTACTTTGATGCCAGAGAAGACCATCGGAGCAACCCTCTATGTGGTCTGCCTCAGTAGGCCTTCAAGGTGTTGCTTCAGGGCGCAAGCGATCTTGGGCGAAGCCCTAACAAGACTAGTGGAAGTTTCGATCAGTTAATATTTAGTGTGGCTAATACTGGTTTTTTAAGCAGATTTACATGGTTTCTAATATGTATAAAAAGGGTTATAATTATAAAATAAATTATTACAGCGTGAAGATGTAACAAATATATTAATTTTTATTCACACAAATATATTGTGTACAAGTTATTCACCCTCGCTCCGCTCACGTTTGTTATTGGTGCGTTATTGCTGTTAGTCTAGGAGGATAACCTAGCTGTTAGTATAGTGTCTCAGAGGTGACATATATTCTTGCAGTAAAAAGTATCATATATGTTGACCCGGATAACCAGCATCTTACCAAATCTCATTAAAACCAGTAGTTTTTTTGTGATGCGATCACATGTCATGACAGACAGACAACGTTTCTAACAGCAAAAGATTTGGCTTCTTTATGGATAACTAGCATTTCCCGCGGCCTCACACGCGTTCTTTCTGAGCCGCACGGTATGGTAGCTCGCAGAACTAACGCCTGCCTTTCCCGTTTTTGGAACATTTTTCATTGATGCTCCGCTCCTATTGGTCACAGCGTGATGTAATATAGCCTATAGCCTTCCTCGATAAACAAACTATCCAACACAAAAAGAATTGTTCAATTCGGAACAGTACCAAGTTCCTGAGATTAGGGCGTTCAACCAAACAAACAAAAAACTCTTCAGCTTTATAATATTATTATAGATAATGACTATTTCAATAAGATTTTCCAAAAAATATTCAATTTAAAGATTCGAATCAGAATTTTTTATATTTACCTACCTATAGATTAGTACGTTACTAATGTGTGTCTGTAAGTCACGTATAGTTTTTTATGGTCTTCTTTTAATCTACATAATAAAAAACGTTACATAAAGACGCGAACAGCACCATGTGTTTCCCATCTGAGCTGTCAATTGGAAGTGACGTATTGGTGGAAAACTTACAATTTACTATGGTTCCGATAAACCGTTTAATAATAGCTCATTTTGAAGTTAATGGCCGTCGTAAACACTTCTTTGACAGATACCATATTATATTATGGACTGCCTCGGCGGTGTAGTGCCTAGCATGTACGGTTAAACATCGAGTGGACCTGATTTCGAGTCTCGGGTCGGGCTAAGTTTAATTATTGAGTCACTCCTGTGCCTCGGAAAGCACGTCCTCTCCTCGTCCTCCGTGCCTCTCTCTGGGCGTGTCGAGTAGTCATCCCACCGGAGTATGAGAGTGATAGGAATGGAGAGTGCACTTGTGTCTGCGAGTACACGCGCTGCAATATAATATCTCCTGCGCAATTGGCCAGTCTCAATGAGATTGGCCGCCGTAACCGGAATCGGTCGGAGAACATTATTATTATATTATGAACGGCATAGGTTCGATTTCTGTCTTTTGAAAGTTGGTAGATATTTTTTGCATCCAACTAGAAATCTGTGAGCCTTGAGACCACCGTGCTGGAGCTTTCTATAACAAACTAAAAATCTATTATACGAGCTAGTTTCATTTTATTGTATATAAAGTTATTTGGCATTAATCAATATGCAAAATAAATACGCGAAAAAATATGAAAAGGTAGTTGATTCCATGTGCCTTTAAGAGAACGTCAAACTCTTCCCTTCTGCCTGATCTCTCATTCTGGATGTATAATTTTCGTCGTATTGCACTCCTGTACATATTTTTCATATAATAAAACAAAGTCGCTCCCCGCCGCCTGTACGCTTAGATCTTTTAAATTTGGATTTTAATGTAGCTGTCATCAATATACCGAGTGATTCAAAAGGAAGGTTTAATCTATACTATATATTATAAAGCTGAAGTGTTTGTTTGTTTGTTTAGTTGAACGCGCTAATCTCAGGAACTACTGTTTTGACTTGAAACATTCTTTTTGTGTTGGATAGTCAGTTTATCGAGGAAGGCTATAGGCTATATACCAACCAATAAAAGCGGAGCATACATGAAAAGTGGAAGGGCGGGCGTTAGTTTTGCGAGTTATCATGCCGCGCGACTCAGAAGAAAGAATTTGGTTTCCGGTCTTTATCTAATAAATAAATAGACTTAAATTGAAGGCAGTAATCGAATTTAGTGAGAAAGGTATGTGTCATTTTTCATAACATTTTTACCATGAAAATGTATACCTACTGAAATGACTGTCACATTGAATGGTCAACATTTTAAGTGCTAACATACTGTTACTGTTATTATACAATAATTTAGATCTATATCTGTATTATCATTACAAGTGTTGCGCGCGGCTTCTCCTGCGTAATTATTAATCGTCGAAGCATTTTTTTCAATAATATGATATGCAAACTTATTAAACTGGTTTAAAATGGATAAAGGCATTCTAACGAAGAAAGTTTTCCATTTTTTATTTTAAGCCTACATACTTACATATTAAAATATTTAAAAGAAACAAAACCGACTTCAAAACCTACATATATTAACCTAGTACCTAATAACTAATTACCGCTCGCATTTAAATAAACCTGGGGATAAAAAAATAATTTTCCAAATCAGTTCCGAAAAAATTCGGACGACTTCAGAACCTCCTCCTTTTTGAGGTTGGTTAAAATGTAAGAAAATTAGTTTAACAGATGCTTGAGATGCAATTCAAATATCTTAGCTTGAATAATGTAAATATTGCGAGGTGGTTGTGGGAATACTCTGAACTAAAAACATATGAAATGCGTATGTATTAAGCGAGGGGTAGTCTAGTGGTTAAGTGCTCGCTTGGACAAACGAGTAAAGCGGATTCAAATCCGGGTCTTCGCACCTATGGTATTTTCATGTGCGAATCATTTCTATCATGATTACCAGTTATCTTACGGTGAAAGAAAACATGAGGAAAGTCTGCATTTCTAAAAGAATCTACCAAGTTTTCGAATGGTGGTGGACTATGGCCTGATCCCGTCGTATTGTGGGGAGGCCCGTGCCCAGCAGTGGGGCGTTAAAAATGGCATACATACGTACATTTATATTATTAATATAGATTTTTAGTTAAATAACAATACAAAACACTCATTAGCCTATAATATGAGCCAGCTTAGACATTAGCTTCGCTTGGCTTCATTGTATTGTTCCAAACTGAACATACCTTACTAAATTAGTCTAAAAATGGTATTTTAATTGTATATCATCCGAAACGCATCACTATTTTTTGGAACAGTGATTTTCTATTAATTTTTATTATTGTTGAGTTTTCCGACTTTACTTCCTTTTTTTTGCTGGCCAGATATCTTTCTATTTTAATATTAGATATAGACCAGGGCTACAGCCTAGGACCCCTAAGATATGAAGGGCCTGCTGTTAAAAACGATTCATAATACTTTCTATAATAAAAAAAAATAGTTAAAGATTGGCCTAAAACCCTGAAACTAAACAATAACGTTATATTAATTTTGTCCTGAGAAACCTTCACATTTGAAAAATGTACTAAGCGTTGAAATGCATCGAGGTACACTATATTCGTAATATCTACTTGTAGTAGAACATTTACCAGTTACCAACCTTGCGTGACTAACAACTATGCTTCCGATTAGTTTTGTTTCTAATCAACTATTTCTCTTAGTAAGGTTATCTTTGCAATTATGCTGAATATTTTAAGCAGGTGTGCCTTAACTAAAGTTAAAAGATATACGTTGCTTCACGTCGGTATACATTTCTCAGATATGAAATATTTTCCCGCATTATAAAGTATCTGCCCAGTAGTAGCCCAGTGGTAACGTGCTTGCTTGGATAACCGAGTGATGCGGGTTCAAATCCGAGTCTCGCACCTCTGATATTTTCATATGCGAATAATTTTTAACATGATTACCACTTGTCTTACGGTGAAGGAAAACATAGTGAAACGTAGCAAGTTATCGAGAGAAAAAAGAAAACCACTGCATAGATTTTGATAAAATTTAGTATATACTAGCGAGTCGCTCTCGCTTCGCTCGGGCTCGTCCCTAGTTTTAGCACAACCGAAGCCGCAGGGCTCCGCTAGTTACACATATAAACCTTCCTCTTGAATCACTCTATCTTTTAAAAAAAACCGCATCAAAATCCGTTGCGTAGTTTTAAAGATTTAAGCGTACATAAGCGACTTTGTTTTATAATATGTAGTGATGATATGATAGCTGGTTATTTTTGTCAACATATAGTATACTTATTATCGTGGGAAAATATCTCATTTTCAAGAAACCTATATTAACCCCTGAAACGTATTTAGGGAGAAACTTTAGTATTTATTTATTTATTTAACTTTTATAGGAAAACTTACAGCTAAATAACATAGATTTAGGTGTAAGGTATATAGATATAGGTACATAAAGGCCAATTAAAAGTTTTCACATGTAGTTATACAAGTAAACTTACATATTATAGGACAGACAATTGCTCTAATGCGCTAATACAAGACTATAGTTAATACAAAATAAGCAAAATAACAATTTGATTTTATAAACCAACAGCCTACCTTTGGATGAAAAACTGATCGGCCATGAGACGTTTTATTTACGTTTTTAGATACTACGTAATTGGTAAAGCCTTGTAGATGAAAGCATTCATGATGTGAGTGAATATGTGAATGTAGTTCCTGGCTATAATCAAAGGGAACCGAAAGGTTAACTTAGCCACCTGCCAGAAGATCATGCAGGCCTATCAGCGAGGAAGCGAAAAGATGCTGGAGGTGGAACTCGACAAAGCTGAAGCGGCTATATACGACAATGACACTTCCCAAGTTATTCAAGGGGAAATGACAGGGTCGTACATGACCGCCTACAATACCACTAAAGGCTTCGTGGGACTGGTCGAAGCAGAGGGGCGTGAACAACAACAACCCCCCAAATTTGAAACATCTCCTGGAGACCCAGTAGTTGTGGTAGCTAGGTGCACGAGGGTAATGCTGGACGACAGAATGCTCGAGAAGGCTAAAACCATATTGAGCGAAGTCGACACCGGCATTACACTCGCAAACTGGAAGCTGCCAAAACTAACGTGGACAAACGGGGTACCCGGATGCGGCAAAACAACTCACATCATCAGTCACTTCGATGAGGACAACGAAGTAGTAGCCACCACTACAGTCGAGGGAGCGAAAGACCTAAGGGAGAAGCTCGTGGAACGCTTTGGTGACAAAGCCAAATCCAAGGTGCGTACCATGGCCTCTATACTGGTAAATGGTTTCAAGGAGGGCACTAGTTGCAACCGTCTAACGGTCGACGAAGCCCTCATGAACCATTTCGGAGCCATAGTTATGGCAGCCCGACTGTCTGGCGCAGAAGAAGTGGCACTCATCGGAGATATAAACCAGCTGCCTTATATCGACAGAGAAAATCTGTTCGACCTAAGGTACTGCTGGCCAACACTGGTGACCAACATCACATGTGAGTTGTCCTGTACGCATAGAAACCCGAAAGACGTCGCATACGCCATCAGAGACGTCTATGGTAATATCTACTCCTCCAGTAAAATCATCCACTCCCTGAGCATAGAAAGGTTCACCGACGCGCAAATACCATCTACCAAAGAAGGAACCCTATACTTGGTCCACACCCAGGAGGAAAAGAAGCTCCTGATAGACCAGGGATACGGATCCGGCGAAGGGTCGCGCGTCATGACCATCCACGAGGCACAGGGCCAAACCTACAAAGAGGTCATCATCGTGCGGACGAAGACCAAAAGGCTCCGCATTCACGATAGTGTGTCACATGCTGTCGTCGCTGTGACAAGGCACACCAAGACCTGTGTCTATTACTCTGACGATGGCGACGACGCAATTGGCAAATTTATTCGTCGAGCGGAGGGAGCCTCAGCGAAGACCATCATAGAGCACAGCCTCAAAATGTCCATTCTTAAACGCGACAAAAAAATCACAGAGGCTGTGCTTGCCCAACTGCGGGATGGGGCGGGGTTCTAGAGTCCTAAAAGTCGACTGAAAAAAAAAAAAAAAAAGTCAGTGTCGGCCCACGTTACATGATTAGCATGTATCGCTAGTTTTAAGTCCAAAAATGTAAAACGCCAAAAAAAAAAAAAAAATTAAAAAACAAAAGGCACGGGCGCTTAACGCCTGTGGATGACACATTTACATTAATAAAAAAAAATATGTGAATGTATCCACTACCACCCCATAAGCACCACCCTTTCTTTCCGTTACACCTCTTTTTTCTCTTTCAAGTTTCAACCCATCAAATTATATTTATAGCACACCATAGTATTTCCCATGGCTATATTTTCCACTTATATTGGTTCTTATTAGTTTAAAGAATTCATGTTCTAGTTCAGTTATAATTAATATTATCAGAATATTTGATTAAACGTGTGAAAACACAGATGGTGGAAACACGCGGGTGGTCACTTAATTATTGATGATATATCGATTGCTCTGACATTTCCTTTGCGTTGGGATTGCCGCGTAAAAACTTGGGTCATTATTACACACAGCGCCATCTAGTTCCGTTGTAAGCTACGAGGCTTGTGTTACGGATACCAGATAGTTTATACACTACACATATATAACTTTAAATACATACAAATTATAAACAAAAACACCCATGACTGGAGTGCAAACATTCGTGCTTATTAAATGAATGTTTGTAGTCACTACAAACTGAGTCAATTGTGTCGTCAAACAATTTCAATAAAAGAGTAATGACAATAATTTACTAGTACTTTTGTAATTTATGAGTTTTGTAAGTAAAGCAATACAAATTTTGTTTTATTGAATTGTGGAGATATAGTATAACTTGTCTCAGAATATAATATAGATTATTTATTATATTCTTTATTGCACAAAAAGTTACAAAGAATAAATTTATATATAATTATTTATATATTATAATGAATATTAACTTGGAATCTGTGACTTGAATAATTTTTGGAAAATCTTATTGGAATAGCCATTATTATCGAGACAGAGTTTTGACGACTCGTTTGGCTCAGTTGGTAGTGACCCTGCTTTCTGCGCCTGCGGTCGCGGGTTCGAGTCCCGCTGGGGGCATTCATTTGTTAAGCATAAATGTTTGTTCTCCAGTAATGGGTGTTTATATTTATAATATGTATGTATTTAAAAGTTATATATGTAGTATATCAACTATCTGGTATCCGTAACACAAGCATCGTAGCTTACCACGGAACTGGATGGCGCTGCTGTAAGAATGTCCTAACATAAAAAAAGAGTCCGTATTAATGCTTCTTAGGAATATTGTCCGTCTGTATGTCTGTCTGTGACCGCATCATGAGAAAACCCATAGGAGAGATTTTGTTGAAATTTGGTATAATGGTACTTCCCTCCGTCCTCCATCCCTCCCTTTCCTGAAAGGCCGGCAACGCATCTGCAAGCCAGGCTTGCAGATGTCCATGGGCGGAGGTGATCACTTCCCATCAGGTGAGCCTCCTGCCCGTTTGCCCCCTTTTTACCATAATAAAAAAAAAATGTAGTCTGAGTCATTAAATAGAATAAATAATAATTCGTCATATAGGATGCTTATTTTTTTTAATTACGGCCTTTTCAATTTTATACTGGGGGGAAAACCATATTAGTTAAAAGACTACTGGGCCTAAGTTAAATTTTTGGAAACCATTCCGCATCAAACAAAAAAAGGATTACGTAATGATACGTAAGGATACGGATCATATATCACAGAATAATTGGTGTACATACATAAAAAATACCGATCGAATTGATAACCTCCTCCTGTTGGAAGTCGGTTAAAAAAACTACGCTATAGACTATAACTTCATATGCTAGTCAATATTTATGTTTATTCCCTGAACTAATTACGATAGTATATTGTTGATCAACGACCTTCGTTACCCTTTGGACAGGTCACTTATATGTAGTACACCGTATTTATATACATATATAACTAACGTCTCACCCTCGCTTCGCTCTGACTTGACATTGCGTGCATTTTAAGGGTTATTTTATTTAATACTTTTTAGATTTAAGCGAATATTCGACATCACTACATAGTATAAAACAAAGCCGCTTTCTCTGTCCCTATATCCCTTTGTACGCTTAAATCTTTAAAACTACGCAACGGATTTTGATGCGGTTTTTTAATAGATAGAGTGATTCAAGAGGAAGGTTTATATGCATAACTAGCGAATCCCTCGGCTTTGCCTGTGCTTAATCTAGGAAAAAGCCCAAGCGAAGCGAGGGCAAGTCGCTAGTTATAAATAAAACTATCTTTTCGAATTTTGTCGCGGAATTATTTTGATTTTTGGTTCCCGAAGTTTCGAAAGCTTTACAGCAATCATTGACATGGGAGAGGACGAGAGTTTCATTTATAATGTCAAATATTCGCGTAGACCCAAGAAAGTATTATTGGCTGGTATTTAATATTATACAGATTCGGAACAGTGTCAGACTTAGAAATTTATTATACCTATTTATAGATTTTTCAATCGCGCTAAATATAGTCTTGCATTCCTCAAAGGTCACTAACGTATAACTAAAATTTTCTTTTGACATAACTTCCTTTATTACATTGCTGAAACGGAATACCAAAAAAATATATTATTAACTAGTTATTACCTAATACTTTCTAAGGTTTACGCGAATATTTGACATTATAAATAAAACTATCTTTTCGGATTTTGTCTCGGATTTATTTGGATTTTTGGTTCCCGACGTTTCGAATGCTTTACAATAATCATCGTCTAGTCCTCCCTTGAATCCAAACAAATCCGCGACAAAATAGTCATTACCTCCTGCGTAGCTTGAATTATTTTCCTTACATTTCGCATTTCTGCCTCAGTTTGTCTAGAAACGATAAACGAGTTAATAAAATTATCAACATTTAGAATGAGAGTCTAAATAGAGGAATAAACACTTAATATACGTACCTACTAAGACAGTAGTAGCCGAGTGGTACTTGGATATCCAAATGATACAGTTTAATTCGGGTCTTGCACCTGATAATTTCATGTGCGAATGTAACATGATTACTACTTGTCTTACGATGAAGGAAAACATCATGAGGAAACCTGCATGTCTGAGAGAACCTAGCAAGTTTTCGAAAGACATGTGAAGTCCGGCCTGATCCCCCTCGTATGACGAGAGGCCCGTGCCCAGCATTAGGATTTTAAAATGGGCTTATTACATACGTATAAGTATACGTATACGTACTGACGGTAGGATCATGTTAGTGCTGTAATACTAGGTGTAAAAAATCGATTCAACATCTAATAGTCGTATCGATTAGAAACTTTGCAAATTAAGTCAAGGATAGTTGCATTTTAAATAGTGGAAAGACATAATTTGTAGCATTTCCTTGGGAAAAGATTTTAACTAAGTAGGTTCGTTGTAAAATGAAAATAAATATTTGTGAAAAAAAGTGAATCGTTCGTGTATTGAGACAACTTCTTTTTAAAATTTGGAAATGCTCTATGGTGTCAACAGTTGCACGTTATTTTAACTAATTTTATTCACATTATTGTTTAGTTACAAAATAAAGTATCTACGCTCTTCCCTTGATTGGAAACTCCTATATTGATAATTCGATCATTAGCGTCCGGCATGCCGGCCGGGCGCGAAGCCAAGGCCCAAGGAGGTGTCCAACTTCGGTGTGTCCTGCGGGTTGCTCCTGGTACTTCTCTGATAGCAGAGTGGACTGTGGAGCAACCCTCTTGGCTGTGTCTGCCGGGCCGTCGGAGCATCGTGGTTGAATGCCCAAAGCGATCCTCCGTCGCCCCATTAAGACGGATGAGGGCCGTTGGGTTTTAGTGGGTATTACTGGCCTTAGGCCAGTGAGTCCCAAATAACTACCTGAGTTATGTGGGACTGTGTATTTGTGTAGTTGGCAAGTATATTTGCATTTCCCAACAATAAAAAAACTGTCTCGGAAAGTTCTACTGAGAAGAGCCGAAAAGACACCCAAGAGTTGACGAAAGACCGTAGCCAGCTAATCATCTTCAAGTGCTTAGATAAAAAGCCTATCACTAACTAAGTTTTCTTTTAAAGTGTCACGTCGATATATTATTAGGAAGGTCACAGTAAAAATGTCTAATACAGCCAAGTGCGAGTCGGACTCGTACTTGAAGGGTTCCAACTTTCATACCATTATTTATAGAAAGGGCAAAAAATCATGTCTGTTATATGGGAACCTCCTTAAATATTTATTTTATTGTTTTTTAATTTTTAGTATACATCATCGACAATTGCAAATTTCAATTCTCTACAGTCTAACTATCACCGTTCAAGTGCTATAGCCTGGTGACAGACAGACTGCCAGTGGAGTTTTAGTAATAGGGTCCAGTTTTACCCTTTAGGTACGGAACCCTAAAAATGAACAAACAATAAATATTGATTGTATAATTGAGAATTTATCAAGCGACGTAACAAAATTGGTGCTATTAGGCCGTAAATCAATATTACATGTCGTGACATGATGTCCTATATTTATATTGTCTACTAACAAACCCGACCCGCTTCGCTGGACGTAAGATAAAATAAATTAATTTTGTTTTATAATTTTCTAACAAAATAAAAGTAGCCTAAGTTACTCCTTATATTATTAGCTATCCGCGAGTTAAAGTCCGGTTAAAATCAGTCCAGCCGTTTCAGAGATTAGCTGGAACAAACAGCATACATTTTGAAAAGCTCAAGTGGCAGATTCGTCAGTCTAAATCTATTAATATTGTGCTGTTTACAAAAATTCTTTGAATAGTTCTTTACCAAATGTACTTCGTACAACGAATCATTTTCCCCTATCCGAAAATTATCCCTTACAATCTAGATGTAACCATAGTTGTGTATGACATCATATCTCAATAAATCTTGAAGCTACTGACTTTTGCCAGAAAACTCAAAACATTTTTTCAACCGATTTCAAAAAGATTTCCAATTCAGATATTAATGAGAATAAGGAGTCGTTCAGACATGAAATGGTTTTAATATAAATATAATTTCAGTATACAATGGAAAATGACGACCAACCGCTTAAAGAAGTCACAATTAAAAAGGCAGTATCAAAACTCAACCACCGTGCTCCAAGAACAATCCAGAATTTGGGCAGAAGTTTGGAAAGAGTTGGGCAAATAGTTACAACGCTAGATCCAAATATTTTGGATAGAATAACGTTTGAAAGTGAGAATTTGAAAGAGAGTTTTAGTGGATCATCTTCTAGAAGACACAGTGATGACGGTGGACGAGCTAAAAAGGACTTTAGAAACGGTGAGATAAATTTAATATTCATACTACTATAATAATAATGTTTTCAGGACTGATTAAGGCCACGGCGCGCGGCCAATCTCATTGAGACCAGCCAACTGCGCTGGAGATATTATAGTGCAGTGCGTGTACGCGCAGACACAAGTGCACTCTTTATTCATATCACTCTCATACTCCGGTGGGACGACTACTCGACACGACCAGTAAGAGCTAAGGCGCGCGCAGGACCGACGGCTTTCCGTGTTCTCCGAGGCACGGAGTGACACACCGCCAACTTCCCAACTCCGGGCTGTTACTGAGGCTTACTAAACAGAAAGACTCAATAATTAAACTTGGCCCGACCTGGGACTCGAACCCAGGACCTCTCGATGTATGACCGTACTGCTAGCCACTACACCACCGAGGTAGTTGCATGACAAAATTATTGTGATATAGTAACTAAATTATCCTATATCCAATACTCTTTACTGGCAAAACAAACTACTCTGCTTCGTTCAAAAGCCATAACGTAGAATTGACTCGAACTATTTCCTTATTTGAATAACCATGTACTTATCATATGTACGCTTTTAGCTGAATGCATAAAATCTATATAAATCAAAGTGAATGTTGCTAAGCTCAAAACTCGAGAATGGCTCGACTAGTTCGGCTAATTATTTTTGTATGTTCCTTAAGGCACACGCGAAGTTTTAATAATAAAAAAAACAAAGTTTGTTAAAAACTTATATTAAATATAGTAAAGCAAAAAAAATGCATAATATGCAACTTAAACTTGGCGTACTATAAGTTTTGATCATTTTGCGGCATATTCGCTCTACCCACTTTATATGTTATATCACAAGACAACACGGGTGACGATACATTTGGCTCAGTCTGTAGTGACCCTTCTTACTGCGCCAGCGGTCGTGGGTTCGTGTCCCGTTGGCGCCATTCATTGGTTAAACGCGGAAGTTTGTACTCCAATTAGGAGTGTTTATCTTTATAATATTATGTATGTATTTGAAGTTATATATGATGTGTAGTGTATCAATAATCTGGTATCCGTAACACAAGCCTCGTAGCTTACCCTTGAACTGTCTCTGTGTGTTGATGTCCCGATATATTTATTTATTTTTAAGATGGCACAAGCTCTGAACCGCCTACAGCAGGCATAACAAATTATAACGCGTGGAATGATCTCGCAAGTTCGACGTCCACCACTCGCACGGAATTAAGTATGTCGGACGGGCATGTGGATGATGAGGTAAGCTTTAATGCAAATTTGTGTTTGTGTTTAGGTTTGTTTAATCAATCAATCAAACAATCAAAATATTCTTTATTCAAATAGATTTTTACAAGCTCTTTTGAATCGTCATTTTTAGATTATTAAAATTAAATGTCAGCCTGTAAGTCTGTGAGTAAACTACCACCGGTTCGGAAAGCTGTTCTGCTGAAAAGAACCGGCGAGAAACTCAACAGTTGCTCTTTTCAAAAAAAATATTTGTTAACAATATTGTATTACAATATTTTTCTATTTATCCTGCGTGAGACACAACCAGACATTAATCCCACACGTTAACATCTACTAAGTAAAAAGTTACTTCTTTGTTCGCTGGACAGATTTCAATACATTTTTATATACGAGGTAATGCCAGTACCCAGGTGTAACGAATTTGGATAACCATGTGTAGTGGATTCAAATCCGGGTCTCATTTCTCTAATATTATTTTCATGTACAAATCATTTTTAACGTGATTACCACTTGTCTTATGGTGAAGGAAAACATCGTGAGGAAACCTGCATGTCCGAGGAAACCTAGCAAGTTTTCGAAAGACATGTGAAGTCCACCAAGCCGCACTTGGTCAGCTTGGTGGATTATGGCCTGATCCTCCTCTTATTGAAGAGAGGTTCGTGTCCAGCAGTGGGACGTGAAAAAGGGCTCAAAATAATAAATACAGATAGACGTTTAATGAAATATAGACGAACACAAACTTATTACTACCTAACTCAAAAAGCCGTAAAATTCGCATTTTTACAAACAACTTTGAACACGTGACTTGTTTAACATGTTTAAACATCTGCAAGTTTAGAAAATATCTTCAAAATTAAAAAAAATATAACATATTGTAATCCTATTCAGAGATATGGTATTCCCGCATATTTTTACTACTTAGTATTCATATTCACTTTGCACATACGAAATGGATATAACGAAAGTAGTTTTACAGCTCGGTAGTAGTTCTATAACATTTATTCTTTGTATGTAGTTTATTCACGGATTGTGAACAAATAGCCATGGTCATGTTGGAAATGGGAAGGGTGGGATGCCTTGGATTCGAACCTGTTACACTTAGTTTTCCAAGAAATTTACCTTTAAAAAGCCAAAAGGATTTATTTTATTTACTAATAATGTTAGTATTGAATAGAACAAAAGACATTTAGATTTATTTTCATCAGATCATAGGTTTGTAATTAAAATGGGAAAACTACCAAAAAATCTACCTTTTCGGATTTTTTTTCATTTTTTGTCTGTCTCTGACCGTATCACGAGAAAACCACTGGACATAATTTGAAAAAATTTGGTATGATGGGTTACCAAATGGTTATTATCATTAACCAACATATAAGATAACTTTTAAAACGTATCGCTATATATAAATAAATTTGCCAAAAAACTTGGAACTCGAAAATGTCGGAAACACAAAACTGACTGAAAAAACAAAAATCCAGTGTGAAAAAAAATATAACTAAAACTTTTCTCCGAAGATTCTAATACGTCGTCGTAGTCATGACTCGGTGTTACCGACCACGCCTATACACAAGTCAGCATGGAGGTCAGCTGACAGTCTTGAGCCTGATTCGGCTTTTGGTACATCACTAGCTGATATTATGGAAAGCCCTTCGAATAAGGTTTGTTTATAATAATTATTGAATTTACACTACTTATCTATACTAATATTATAAAGCTGAAGAGTTTGTTTCTTTGTTTGCTTGTTTGTTTGTTTGTCCGTTTGTTTGTTTGTTTGGTTAGGACTACTGGATCGATCTGAAAAATGGTTTTTGTGCTGAATAGTCCATTTATCGAGGAAGGCAATAAGCGGAGCATCAATGAAAAATGTTCCAAAAACGGAAAGAGCGGGCGTTAGGTTAGTTATGCGAGGTACCATACCGTGCAACTCAAAAAAAATTTGGAAGCGTGTGTGAAGCCGCGGGAAATGCTATTATTTATGGTTTTCTTACTACCCGAAGTTGGTGAATAAAACGTGGTGTATAGAATTCCTGGATAGAATGTGAATTAATTACTTTGATACTAAACTAGCGACTCACCCTTGCTTCGCTGGGGTTCATCCCTGGACTTAGCGTAAGTGAACGAGTAAATGTATATAAAAACTTGACAAATTACTTTTACTTATATCAAAACCTTCTTCGAAAACCCTCTATCCATTGGTGAAAACAGCATGAAAATCGGTGCAATATTTTTTGAGTTTATCGCGAACAAACAAACAGACGCAGCGGAGGACTTTATTTTATAGAATGTAGTGATATATCATAAATTAAGATATTTTTAACCGACTTCCAAAAGGAGGAGGTTATCAATTCGATCGGTATTTTTTTATGTACGTACATCGATTACTCTGTAATATATATCGTAGATTCGTCTGAGAGACGACATCAGAACTCCTAGAGACAGATCAGTGGAAACGCGGGCATCTCTCAATTGGCGCTTAGTCAGGAACGTGACGAACGCAGCTGTAGCGTTCGGTAAACGAGATACTTTACCTGGTACTCCAATACCTAGCTTTCAGGTGAGTTAAATCGATTATCGATAATGTTTTAACCGATTTCAGTAATAATTTTTAAGGGTATTTTTGGAAGGAAGTTCCTTACGGCAGGCTTGGAGGAGATAGGGATTTTGTTGCGCGACCGAACTGAAAAAAATGTGATAGTAAAACCGTAAGAAAAAGTCCGTGGAATAAAACCGTTTAATGAGACGTGCGTAGGCGCGACAGTCGTATACACATGCGAGTAGTGTAATACCTTTCTCTTTCTCCCTCTTTCTTTTCGTTCTCTCATCCCTTCTCTCTCTATTACTTATAATAATAATAATAAGTAACTTTTTGAACCCGCGATCTCTGGCTCAGAAAATAGCCTCACTACAAACTGAGTCTTGACATATTTCAGGCTAATATTTATGGATGATGTTATAATGGATATATAGAGTTACTCTCAATTTTCAACTTGAGCCATAGTTTATATTTATAAAATACATGTATGTTTGTTTATTTTAGTCGAAACCTGGCAGCCAAAATTCATATTATCGAGACGATAGAAAACAGTCTATTCCTCACGCGGTACCAAATTGTTCATATGTTAATACGGAGAAGGGGGATGCGGGTGAAACTAGCTCAGAGGTAAGTTTGATATAATAAAACTGATAGAAACGATTAAATCCAATTCAATTAATTTATTACAGTTCAATTCAATTATATATTTGCATTTACAAAAATAATTAAAAAAATTGCAAGTTTTTAGGATTTCGTGCCTGAAAAAAAGGGATTCTGATTCAATTTGATTTAAGTTCGCTTCATTATCCTTCTGTCTGACAAACAGAGCCTGTTCAGGCCCTTTTTTCTTACGAACTAATAAGAAAACTGATTAGCTATTGACCTAGAAATTCATTGAAATGTATAGCACAGATCAACATTTATCTTATCAGCTAATGACATATATCCCAAAAAAATTCATCCAAAACTCCTTAACTCATCGACTCTCTTTGTATGTTTTGCGTGTTTATGTGATATTTAGAAAAATATGCTGTATTTCTGCTCAAAGTAAATATAAAATTCATATATGATAAACCAAGCGTATTTGAAGTGGTTCGCAAAAATTAAGAACTTTTTTGAGTATGAAAGAAAAGTTATTACACTATACCGAGAACACGCCAGGCGTGTTCGCTTACAAAGGGTAATCATAGTTTCTTAACCTTTATTTATACTTATAGTAGATAGTTTTTTTAATATAAATTTTCCAGGGTCTAGACCCAAGTTCCCTCATGTTTAGAGACGGAAGGCGTCGTGTCGACATGGTGTTAGCTTATGAGGAAGAGGACTATGGAGTGATGACTGAAGCGGAAGCAAAGAAACGTGACTACAGACGGACATTTCAGGTAACTTTTGTTTTAGGCAAGTTTTTTCAGTCATTGCAAGTTCTTGATCACCGTTTTTTGTTTATTTAATTTTTGAATTCAATCTCTCTTAACCGTTACTTTTTTCACCAAAATCGATTAAATCCGCGGACGTCGTTGACATACGTGTTTACTGAACTCTTGTGAAAAATCGATTTTCTAAATCATCGTAACTCTCAACGGAAACAGAACTTACTCGAATATGGTACTTCTTAAAAGTATGAAATTTGAAAGAATAAAATGTCTTACAGCACAAAAAAAGGGGGTGCGTGTAACATTTACGTGTGATTGAAGTAAAACTTCTTTGCCAAGTATCGCAATTAAATTAAAACAAATCAATAACTAAATAAGGCATTTTACAATCACATATTTATAGAATACCATAATATATGTGAAAGAATATATAATTCGCGTCATGTAAAAAGAACGCTGGCTGTCAAGTTGCGCAAAGGCGATTTATCGGCCAATTTGGTGGTAAGACGCGGGGTGCGGGACGTCGAGGCACGCGCCGCATGCTTTCCGGCTCGCTATTGGTTTGTCAGTTCAAAATACCATCACGCACACAAAAGTTATTAATTACGAAATAGTTTTATATAAAAGATAGAGAAAAAATATTTTTAAAATATATTGTTTTATAAAGAGGGAGTCTGATAATAATTCAGATAATAATTTAAAAAAAATATATTAAATAATTTATTTAATTTTTTTGTAAGTAGATTAAACATTATACACTGAATCAAACATATTTTATTAATTATTAAAATTCTATTTAATGACATTCTATGTCATATATTTTTCAATGTACCTGCCAATAACCAATATACGTCGCGAGCGAAAGGTTAGTTCAAAAATAAAAGAATAGGCTTAGTAATTTTGTATGCGAATGTACCCATGCGCAAACACACCCCCCACCACTTTCTTCCAGCGTTCTTTTTACGTGACGCGAACTGTAATATTATATACTTGTCCGACAATAACAACGGTTACCATGGCAACATGGGAATGTGTTCCATCTCATTCTCTCACCGACTTAATCCTATACGTTTATATATTTCTTTCTTTATCGTGACGCATTATCGTTTCATCTAGTTTCAAATTTCACTTGAATAAAATGAGACTGGACGTACGTATTTGTACTAAAATCCCAAAAAAACGCTGAAATACTACCTATTTTCACAGGAAAACCTAATCAAAGAGGGCTTGGAACTGGAATTGGAAAACAAATGCCTATCATTCGATGGTAAAACATGGTTCCTCAAAATCCATATACCATGGAAGACTGAAATGAGACTGGCCGAAGTCATAGGAATGAAGCTGCCTACAAAGAAGTTCATAACCATATCTGTTAGAGCTTGGGTAACTTGTAGGATAAATTAGTCATGATTATGCTTTCAACATTTTTTTGTGTGTGCTTGTGTGTGAACAACATAAATCGTCACTTAATAACTATTTGTTGCACATTCGGAGGTCCAGGGTTCGAGTCCCGGGTTGGACCTAGTTTATTTATTGAGTCTTTCTGTTTAGCCCACAATTGGCCAAATTCGGTTGATAAATGGGAAATTACTTAAGTAAGTTGAGAAGTTCTGCAGAACACCCGGCAACTTGTTTTATTTCATTGTCAGTTCTTGGCCTAATAAAAAATAGGTCTTAAAAAATACGATAGCTATTTTGTCTATTGACTTTTATTAACCTTATAGCTAAAATACAAACTGATAGCTAAAAACCCAATTTTTTCACTTTAGAGCGAAGAAGCGTTAGCGGAAATGGACCAAAACTGGTACACAAAATGGCGTCGGAAATGGCTTGAAATTTATGAATATGAACACTCGAGAATCGAACCGGAACCTTCCTTTTACAATGCAACGGATAAACCGGGGATTAAGAGAGAAGAACAGTAAGTCAATTAAATAAAAAAAATACGTTTTTAGTAAAAGTAACAAATGAAGTAAACTAAGCTTTATTAAAACAAAATAGTGATTTATATTTCGTTTCCATAATTAATAATAATAATAATGGTCTCCAAACTATTCCGGCCAATCTCATCGAGACTGGTCAACTGCGCAGGAGATATTATAGAGCAGACACAAGTGCACTCTCTGTTCCTATCACTCTCATACTCCGGTGGGACGACTGTTCGACACGACCAGTGAGAGTTAAGGCGCAACACTGACCCGACACGTGCTCTGCCTCGGCACGGGGGTGACACACCGCCAACTTCCCAACTCCGGGCTGTTACTGAGGCTTACTAAACGGAAAGACTCAATAATTAAACTTGGCCCGACCCGGGACTCAAACCCAGGACCTCTCAATGTATGACCGTACATTCTAGCCCCATCGAGGTCTCCATAATAACAGCTGTTTAGCTAATATTAGTAATCTTCTCTCCCTTGGGCCTCCTCATCATGTCACCCTCATAGTCCATATAATTTCGTCTGTCAGTCTCCTATTCAGTTTTTGGACATAGCTTATAGCATCGTTAGTAGTATTGCAATTATTTACCTACTATATAATATACGCATTGTATGTATTTAGCCTTTTTTAAAGTCCCATTGCTGGACGTGGGCATCCCTTTAATACGAGTGGGATCAGGTCATAGTCCACCACGTTCGCCAACTGTTAGTTGGTGGACTTCACATGTCTTTCGAAAACTTGCTAGGATCTCTCAGACATGCAGGTTTACTCACGATGTTTACCTTAACCGTAAGACTAGTGGTAATCATGATATAAATGATTCGCACATGAAAATATCAGAGGTGCGAGACCCGGATTAAAACCCGCGTCACTCGGTTATCCAAGCAACTGCGTTACCACTGGGCTACCACTGTCAAGTAAGGCAAATGGTAATCATGTTAAATGATTCGCAC
The DNA here is from genome assembly GCA_905231865.2 of Boloria selene. Taxonomy (NCBI): domain Eukaryota; kingdom Metazoa; phylum Arthropoda; class Insecta; order Lepidoptera; family Nymphalidae; genus Boloria; species Boloria selene. The sequence continues at coordinate 4,928,396 of HG993161.1, read as the reverse complement.
ATGAAAACATCAGAGGTGTGAGACCCAGGATTTAAACCCGCTTCTAAACAGTTTTTCAAACATATTATATTATTAATTTACAGGTTTTTAGTAAAAGACAGATACACACAGTACTCACCAGCACAGAGAAGTCTATTAGTTATGCAAATATTGTTAAGAGCCAAATACGACAACACTGACACTAAGGTAAGTTTTTGTGTAGGTAAGTTACTGAAGTTAGGTAAATTTCATTAAAACAGTTTTCTTGTTAAGTTATTTTTTTATTTTATTCTTAAGTCTCGGGTTCGAGTCCCGCTGGAGGTATTATTATGTGGTGAGTTCGAATATTTGTACTTCAATAATAGGTGGTAATATTTATAACATGTATGTATTTAAAGTTATATATGTAGTGTATCAACTACCAGATATTCGTAACACAAGCCTTGTGTAATTGCCACCATGGAACTAGATGGCGCTGTGTTAGTGTTCCAACATATTTATAGTATTGTATCGTCTATGCATATTCTCATCAATCAATAAATATCAAAATGTACTTTTAGTTTGTCCATTCAATTCAATTCAATTATCTTGTTAATGGCTTCAAAGCGATATAATAAATTTATTTATATATATTTATTTCTAGATGGGCATCCGTAGGTTACTGAACGATGGTACTTACTTGGCTTGCTTTCCATTACATGAAGGCCGGTACGATGTTGACATGGAGGATAAAACTCAATCTGATAGACGGGTATATATCTCTCTCTCTCTCCCCTCTCTCTCTCTCATTATACATATAATAAAATTCGAATCGAAGATGAATCTGTAAATTGAATATTTTTTGGAAAATCTTATTGAAATTGTCATTATTATCAATACAGAGGCCATTTTTATAGTTTTTATAATGTCTGTTTGTAGCGGCATCGGGATTAAACTACTGAACAGCTTTTGGTGAAACAAAAATTGAAAATTTAGTATACTTTTTTTGAAGGAAAATATTTAATGTATGAAAAATATATACTAACTGTTAAAATGTTTGTAGACCTAGCGGAGCTTAATTTGATAGTGACATGAATGGATGAAGATGAAAATATATCGCAAAATTCTAATTTTGAGAAAATTAATATCAAAGTTAAATAAATTGACTGTCAACTTGACAGTCAATTTATTACTTGACAGTGACAAGTAGCATAAATTGAAGTATAATAGTCAATTAGTATATGGCTGTTTTAAGTTTTATAACTGTTTATGCATCCATAACACCGATATGAAATAGCGAAAATTCGAAAATACGACATCAACTACATCCATTCATCTTGTATACTCGTTTGGCTCAGTTGGTAGTGACCCTGCTTTCTGCGCCTGCGGTCGCGGGTTCGAATCCTGCTGGGGGCATTCATTTGTTAAGCACAACTGTTTGTTCTCTAGTCATGGGTGTTTATATTTATAATATGTATGTATTTAAAAGTTATATATGTAGTATATCAACTATCTGGTATCCGTAACACAAGCATCGTAGCTTACCACGGAACTGGATGGCATTGTTGTAAGAATGTCCTAACATATTTATATTTATTTATATTATATTGTAATATTTCCACAGCTATTGTACTTAGAATGGGCACGACCCTGTAAATGGTACAAAAGACAGCCACTCTGGTTGATCAGGAGATATTTTGGGGAGAAGATAGGCCTATACTTCTGCTGGTTAGGCTTTTACACAAAAATGCTGTATGCGCCCGCCATTGTTGGGACTTTGTGTTTTTTGTACGGCTTGGCCAGTATGAACTCTATGGATAATATTCCTAGGTAAGTTTCAGTTACCTATAATACAGGTAAATAAAATTGATGATGATGATGTTTTATTAAATGCATATGTAATAATTATTATTGTATATAATACTTATAAAAATAGTCAATATTAAACATTTTTGTCTGTCTGTCTGTTTGTTCCCGCTAATCTCCAAATTAGCTAGACCCAATTTTAATAGAACTTTCACTGGCAAATAGTTGTTAATATAAGTTACTTAGACCACTTTTATTTCATAAAAAGTATAAGGTTTCTCTTTAATAATATTGAAACGGTTTTAACGTAATCAGTAAGAAGTCATTTCAATGTCTGTTTAACAATGACGATTTAAAGTTCAAAACTGCTTTTTTATAATCAAAAACATTATAAATGAAACAATCTTTTCTGACGGGAGAGACTCAGTCTCTCCCGTGACCATGATTGCTGTAAAACATTCGAAACGTCGGGAACCAAAAATCATAATAAATCCGCGACAAAATCCAAAAAGATAGTTTCATTTATAATGTTAAATATTCGCGTAAACCTAATAAAGTATTAATCAAAAACATATTTGCAGTCAAGAAATATGCGATGTGACTGGCCCTGGCAACACTACCCTATGCCCGCTCTGCGACAAAGCCTGTCAGTACCAATCCCTGTCAGACTCGTGTCTGTTCGCAAAACTGACTTACCTGTTCGACAACCCTGCCACTGTCTTCTTTGCCATATTCATGTCTTTTTGGGGTAAGTTTTGTTTATTATTAGGTAAGTTATGTTAAGAATCAATTTAATGGTTTTAAAATTTATAATATATCGAAACGCCATCTGTTGGCAAATTTTACTAATTACACTAGCTTATTTGTTAGTCTGTCTGTAATAATTTTTAGATATTTGTTTTATTTAAATCGAATGAGTTTCCCAATTTCTTTGTATTGGTGTTTTGATTTTTTACTCACTTCAATGACAGAATTTGAGAGGGAGTTTTTGTAGGGTTCTAATAAATGAAATTTTTAAAAGTGCAATGTAATACTTATTGATTATTATGGAGCAATGCTTTTTTTAGTAATAAGTATAAAATATGTGTTTAATTTAATAATTAATGAAAATTCTTAATGATTTAATAACTTTTTTCTGATTTTTTATGTATCATGTAGTTTTATGTGTGTATATTGCATACAAACTGTAAAAATAAATATTACTTAAAAATGACTTACTTAGTGACTTTAAAGGTAGTGTATATTTTTAGTTAAAAGAAATTACTTTAACGACATTTTTCTTACAAACAGCAACGACATTTCTGGAATTGTGGAAAAGGAAGCAGTCGGTGTTAAGATGGGAGTGGGACTTGGGGGGAGTCGATCATGTTAGTACATATCTAACTTTACTTTCAACTGGTTGTGTTTTGGCCTACAGATGAAATCTTGAGCAAATAAATAAGTGTCATCTATACTAATATTATAAAGCTGAAGAGTTTGTTTGTTTGAACGCGATTATCTCAGGAACTTCTGGTCCGAATTGAAAAATTCTTTTGTGTTGGACAGCCCGTTTATCGAGGAAGGCTATAGGCTATATTACATCACGCTACGACCAAGAGGAGAGGAGCATCAATAAAAAATGTTGCAAAAACGGGAGAAAAATATTTCTTTTGATTTTCAGCCTTTAGAACGCGAGCGGAGCCGCGGGAAAGGCTAGTATAGTATATAATACTTTACTTTTATGTAAATTAATAAAATAATTAAAGTTTAAATACTAATTATTGAAAAGTGGATGTTTAAATATACTGTCTATAATATAATACATATTAATAAAAACAGAGTTCTGTTTAACAGTAAGAGTCAGAGATTTCTATTAAGAGTACCCAATATTTCGGGTATAATAAATATCGTCATCTCAGCCATCCATTGCTTGTCATCCCCAAAAATACTTACGACTAACATCTTGTATCATCCACTTCCAGTACTTCCAGTGATTTCTATCAAGTAATCATATAAAAGTATTAAAAACCATGTTAAATGTACCTTTTTAGGGTTCCGTACCTCAAAAGGTAAAAAAAGAACCCTTATAAGATCAGTCTGTTGTCTTTCTGTATATCTGTCCGTGTGTAACAACCGATTTTCTCAGGAACGGGTGGACCTTTTAAGTTTAAATTTATATCAGATACTAAGGTCTCCTATAAGGTGTATAAAAATCAAGGTCCTGAGTCAACACGATAAAAAGATATGGGCAAAATTAGATTTTCACGAAAACTTGTAAGTCATACCATAAATAAATTGACTTTAATTTTTATATCCTAAAAATGGTAGTAAAACGTTTCTTTTCATTGTCTAATTTCATTAAAAACTAGAAACCTGAATTTCCATTCAGGATGAGGAACCCCGCCCAGAATTTGAGGCTTCAGTGAAGACATTCCGAACCAACCCTGTGACGCGGGAGAAGGAGCCGTACCTACCAGGGTGGCAGAAGACCATGAGATATGTGGCCACTAGCTCTGCTGTACTGTTTATGGTAAGCAATCTATACTTCTATACTATATAAAGAGGAAAGGTTTGTATGTAAGTATGTTTGTAACGAATGGGCTCAAAAAGTACTGGACCGATTTTAAAAAATCTTTCACCATTTGTATGCTACATTATCACTAATTAATATAGACTATTTTAATTGCAAGAAAAAATAAGGATCCCTACTAAAACTACAATAACAGGAGAGGAGGAGGAGTGCACGCCGCACATAATATATGAAATAGTAAATATGACTCAGAATTTTTATAAATTATTTCTTTTTTAATTTCCAGATTACGATAGTAATGGCAGCGGTGTTAGGAACAATAATCTATAGGATATCGATGGTGTCAGTCATATATGGGGGTAGTGGGTTCTTTTTGAAGCGGCACGCAAAAATTTTCACCGCCATGACAGCTGCGTTGTTTAACTTGACTATGATTATGATTCTTACTAGGGTAAGTTTGAATTATTGTTAGGTAAGTTTATATTATAGGCAGTGGTAATTCTGTGGTAATGTTATTGAGTGAAGTGGGTTCAAATCCCGGGTCTCGCTCCTCTGATATTTTCATGTGCGAATCAATTCAACATGACTACCACTTGTCTTATGGTGAAAGGAAACATCGTGAGAAAACCTGCATGTCTGAGAAAACTTAGCAAGTTTTCAAAAGACAGTAATTTAGCCAGTGTGAACTATGGCCTGATCCTTATAGTTAAGAGAACCCCACGCCCAGCAGTGGGATGTTAAAAAGCGCTAAATACTAATCTCGAGATGAAATTGTACGAATGGAGGTAATAAAAACAACTGTGTACGTGGACAACTTGATGAGAAGAGACACTTCATTTTGATCTCTCTATTCTCGATCAGCCCTTTTTAATCAGTACGAGGGGGATCAGGCCATAGTCCACCGCGCTGGCCTAGTGCGAGTTGGCGGACTTCACATGCCTTTCGAAAACTTGCTAGGTTTTCTCAAACATGCAGTTTTCCTCACGATGTTTTCCTTCACCATAAGACAAGTGGCAATCATTATAGAAATGATTCGCACATGTAAATATCAGAGGTGCGAGACCCGGATTTGAACCCGCATCACTAGGTTATTCAAGCAAGCGCGTTACCTACTCACACTGTGAAAAATAATAAGGTAAAAGTTAAAGCTAACCGTTGTTCAAAAGTGTCAGGCGATCAAACAAAAATTTGAAAATGCCTAAAAAATTTTCTTAAAAATACATTATTTTCAGATATATTCCAAAGTGGCGGTGTATTTGACAAACATTGAAAATCCCAGAACGCAGACGGAGTATGAGGACTCTTATACATTTAAAATTTTCTTCTTTGAATTCATCAACTTTTATTCATCACTTATTTATATTGCTTTTTTTAAGGTAAGTTATATTATTATAATAATTAAATTAGTTCTTTTAATTTACAAACTTTCAACAAAGTTTTTTTTATATAAATTAAGTAAATATACATAGCATTTATTATCAACGATTTAATTTTCAAAAAAGCCATAAAAAATGTAACTAGTTTTAAAAACCCTTTCAAACTTTGCAAGTGTATTTGACAGCAAAATACACGTCATATTGCTAATACGTAGATAGTAAAAATAATAAATAGTACTTAGTAAAAAAAAATATAAATCTATGTATACCTTTTATATGAGTAAAAATTTCTTGGAGTTGGGCGTTATTGACTATATCACAGTTTTTCATTAATATAGTCCATATCATTTATTGTAAATGAAACTTTTGTTCTAATAATAATTTAAAAAAAACATTGCTATTACATTAAATTACAAAATACGTAATTTTAATCCAGGGCCGGTTTTTCGACTATCCCGGAGACGATCAAGCAAGAAAGTCAGAGTTTTTCAAACTAAAAGGCGATATTTGCGATCCCGCGGGATGTCTCTCCGAGCTTTGTATACAACTCGCGATCATAATGATTGGGAAGCAGTGCTTTAACAACTTTGTTGAATTGGGATATCCGTGAGTATACTTATGTTCTCATTGTATCCGTTACGGATTTATCCTATTTGTGTGTATCCGTGAAAATCCGCGATAGAAGAATGAAGTTATTAAGGAGATAATAAATGGTTATTGTGCTTTTTCAATCCGGACCAGTAGTTCCTGGGATTAGCGCGTTCAACCAAACAAAACAAACAAACTCTTCAGCTTTATAATATTAGTATAGATTTCATTAAAAAGATATATTTTATCAGCCTTACTAACCTAACCTTCCTCTTAAATCACTTAATGAAAACCGCACTAAAATACCTTAATTTAAGAGATCAAAGCGTAAAAACGCGGCAAGTGATTTATATTAGTGACCATAATTAAGTTAATTAGTCAAATTTTAATCAAAAAATCCAGAAAAGTGAACAACTGGTGGCGTCAACGTTCCCACCGCGCGGTTACAAGAGACCCTAGCAAGCCCCACATGGCGTGGGAACAGGACTACCATCTGCAAGATCCAGGACGTCTTGCACTTTTCGATGAATACCTTGAAATGAGTAAGTTTTTCCATATTTAGCCCTTATAAATTAGTCCCTTGCTCCCTGCCAAATTTCAAGTTTGTAGCACAAAAAATGAAGGATTTTCATACAAACTTACAAGAGCTCTTAGATCTACTTAATCCGGGCCTGTCGCAAAATCCGTTCTTAACGGACGTCTACTAACGATAAACTCCCTGTCAAACATCTTTAGACGTCAAACGGATTTCGATATTTCGTGATGAGTGAGTGAGTGTAACCTTTCGCTTTTATATCTATAGACTAGATCTGGCCTGTTCCGCTGGGCGTAACTTGCAATAAATTAAATGGTTTATATATAACGGTTTTCAAAATTGTTCTAGTAGTTTCACAGATTAGCCGGAACACACAAACAGACAAACAAAAATTTAAAAATTCAATTTTTTACTAGTGCCGTATATATTTTCACATGCATTTATTGTACAGTTACACTTTTATTTATATGTATCAGTACATGATAATCAAATATGTCCATTATTTGCACGTTGTAGCGGCGTTCCCTTTGGCGCCATTATTCGCTTTGCTGAATAACATAGCAGAAATACGTCTCATGCGCGATTCCGACTCGCACTTGGCCGGTTTTATATTTAGAAAAACTTAAATTTCCATTATTTCCACAGTTTTACAATACGGTTTTGTGACGCTATTCGTAGCGGCGTTCCCTTTGGCGCCATTATTCGCTTTGCTGAATAACATAGCGGAAATCCGTCTGGACGCGTACAAGATGGTGACTCAAGCGCGGCGACCACTCGCGGAGAGGGTCGAGGATATCGGGGCTTGGTGAGTATTTTGGTTTTTGAAGTGAAACTTCTTTAGATTTGAACTCACTTCACTCAGTTTTCTAAGAGACACCACTTTACTACTACCACTTCTAAAAACTAAATACAATAAAATAATAAATATTCTAACAGCATTTATTTTATAATATATTATAAATATCACTAAAATAAACTAAATCACTATTTACATATATCAATACATGCTGTATAACAATTTTAATTTTTTTGAAGTGAAACTTCTTTAGAATCGTTGTGATTTCAAACTCGATGAAACGAAAAAATAAGTCCATAGTACCAGGCGCTCAGAGACGGGGAAGAGTTAGCCTTAGTTAGATCTCGCCCACCGCGAGTCAGTGACATTTCTAACTTTGTCTAACTCGTGGGTGTGACCGTCGCGCCATCTCCCTCTCTCGACGAGCTTAGACGGGGTTGTTAAGTATAAATATAAACTACATTTAAAAATTAGTTTGCCAAAGAAGTTTTACTTCTGACATGTGTACTTTGTACACTTTTAATTTTTTTGTGCTAGTTAGCTTTGATGGGGGGTTTGGGAATCGAATCCCGGTTTGGGTAAAAAAAATGTAAATTTTTTACCTTTTCTTGGCTTTTAGTTGTGGTGTTAGGTGCTGATTAATAGGTTTTGGGTTTTTGAAAAAATGCATTAAATATTGTGGAGCAAGAGCCCATGAACCACAGACTTTCGTTATTTTATAAAAACTAAAAGATTGTCAACGCATGCTGCGCTATTATGCTAAGTTTTCGTTTAGAAACTGAGCTTTTTTTGTACATAAGTATCATATTTTTTTTAATTTAAAGACAATTGAATAACTTAACTGTCAAAGAATGATATCTAAAGGTAATTAACGTTTATGTTTTTCAAAGGTATGGAATATTAAGAGGCATCACATACGCTGCGGTTGTGTCTAATGTAAGTATATTTGAAGTCGGTTTTTATTAACAACTAGCATTTCCCGCGGCTTCGCACGCGTTCGAAAGACCGGAAACCAAATTCTTTCTGAGTCGCGCGGTATGATACCTCGCAGAACTAACGCCCGCCCTTTCCGTGTTTGCAACATTTTTCATTGATGCTCCTATTGGTCGTAGCGTGATGTAATATAGCCTTTAGCCTTCCTCGATAAACGGACTATTCAACACAAAAAGAATTTTCCAATTTGGACCAGAAGTTCCTGAGATTAGCAAGTTCAACCAAACAAACAAAAAAACTCTTCAGCTTTATAATATTAGTATAGATAAATAAATAAATATATAAAGCCTTATTTTTCTAACTAAAAACATTTTTTTCCAGGCATTTGTGATAGCCTACACTAGCGATTTCATCCCTCGAATGGTGTACAAATATGTGTACTCCCCGGACAACACTCTCGCCGGGTACATTGATCATTCTTTATCATGTAAGTGGACTTGGCTTGATATACTAGTGTTATACATACGATACGTATTATAGATAAGACAGTGGTAGCCCAGCGGTAACGCGTCGCTTGGATAACCGAGTGATGCGGGTTCAAATCCGGGTCTCGAACCTCTGATATTTTCATTTGCGAATCATTTCTATCATGATTACCACTTGTCTTACGGTGAAGGAAAACATCGTGAGGAAACCTGCATGTCTGAGAAAACCTAGCAAGTTTTCGTGCGACATGCTCAGTCCGCCAACACGCACTAGGCCAGCGCGGTGGACTATGGCCTGATCCTCGTACTGAGGGAGGCCCACCCCCAGCAGTGGGACGGTAAAACGGCCTGATAATGATAATGACGATGATAGATGATAGCCATTAAAAATAATATTTATAGTTTTAATATGTAACTATAATTTAAATAATTTAACTTTATCCCTATCACAAATAATTACTGAACCTCTAACAATAAAACCGTCAGTATTCAACACGTCAGACTACAAAGAGGAGTGGGGGGCAGACGCAGACGAAGACCCGCCGCTGTGCGCGTACCGCGGGTACCGCAACCCGCCACACCACGCCGACCCGTATGGCTTGTCCCCGCACTACTGGCATGTGTTCGCTGCGAGACTGGCTTTTGTGGTGGTTTTTGAGGTGAGATGATGGTTATATAGGTTAATAGACCCTTAAAACCCCCCTTGAGTAACCTGAAGTTAAGTAACGTACTGGAAGGCCTCTCCCCCCACTACTGGCATGTGTATGCTGCGAGACTGGCTTTTGTGGTGGTTTTTGAGGTGAGTTGATGCTTATTAGCCCCTTAAAACCCCCATGTGTAAGTTTTGTGGTGGTTTTTGAGGTAAGCTGATAGTTACATTGGTTATTAGCGCCTTAAAACCTCCATGAGTGATCTGAAGTTAAGTAACGACTTTGGGGCTGTTCAAGAATTATATTACGCACATTTGGGGGAAGGTCCTCCCTCCCCCAAATTACAAGCTATTCTTATAATACGTAACGATGGGTCATAGGGGTGGGACAGAGCTCCAAATAATGTATTACAGAAATGATATTGATAAATGTTACATGAGGGTTGAAGGGAAATTCATAAATTTTCAAAAATTGCTTTGGGGCCTCATTAGCTTTCGGCAGCCGGCCGCGCAAGAAGCCAAGAAGTTGTACGCACAAGGAGGGGGCCCACTTAGGGCGATATGACATGCGGGCTGCTCCTGGTACTTCTTTGATGCAGAGTGGACTGTGGAGCCTGACTGTCTATCAATTTGTTTCGACTAGTCTGTGTTTGAAACAGCTGAATAGATTTAGACGGGATGTTATAAAATGCTTTTAGTTACCTTTTTATTTTCACTACATAGTATAAAACAAAGTAGCTTCCCGCTGTCTGTCTGTCCTTATGTATGCTTAGATCCTTGAAACTACGCAACAGATTTTGATGCTGTTTTTTATAGAGTGATTCAAGAAGAAGGCTTATACGTATTCACTAACAAAACCCGCGGCTTCGCTCGCGCTAAATCTGTTTGAAAATAATATAATATTAATTTCCACAGCATCTAGTTTTCGGTCTAACTGGTCTGATGCAGTTGTTCATACCGGATGTACCGGCGGAATTAAAAACCCAAATTCAAAGAGAAGCTCTGTTAGCTAAAGAAGCGAAATATGAACATGGACGCCGAAGACTGTCCACAGAGTACAGACAGTTGATTAGCCAAACTGATAATAATAATGGTAAGTTTTATATTTATGTATAGACTAATATTATAAGGCTGAAGAGTTTGTTTGTTTGGTTGGTTAAACGCGCTATTCTTAGAAACTACTGGTCTGAATTGAAAAATTCTTTTTGTGTTGGATAGTCCGTTTATCGAGGAAGGCTATAGGCTATATTACATCACGCTACGACCAATAGGAGCGGAGCATCAATGATAAATGTTGCAAAAACGGGAAGGGCGGGCGTTAGTTCATACCGACTCAGAAAAAATTTGGTTTTCGGCCTTTAGAACGCGTGCGAAGCCGCGAAATGCTAGTTTTATTAGAAAACTGAGTCATCCGCCGCGTCTGTCTGTTCACGATAAACTCAAAAACTACTGCACCGATTTTCATGCAGTTTTCACCAATAGATAGAATGGTTCTCGAGGAATGTTTTAGTATATAATTAGTCAAGTTTTTGTAATCATTTACTAGCTAAACCCGCGGCTTTGCTCGCACGAAAACTTCTGAGTCAATCTGTACTTAAATATTTTTTGGAAAATCTTATTGATATAGTCGTTATTATAGATACAGGTCGCATCACGAGAAAACATTTGAACAGATTTTGATGAAATTTGCTATGATGATAACTCTGGGTCATCTATACGATACTTTTTATTGCGGGAAAATATCTCATCTCTGAGAAATGAGTAATCTTCGACGATACGTTTGGCTCAGTTGGTAGTGACCCTGCTTTCTGCGCCAGCGGTCGCGGGTTCGAGTCCCGCTGGGGGCATTCATTTGTTGAGCACGAATTTATATATGTTTAGTATATCAACTATCTGGTATCCGTAATACAAGCCTCGTAGCTTACCACGGAGCTGGCGCTGTTGTAATAATGTCCCAAATATTTATAAAAAAAATAAAATCTATTATGATTGCTGTAAAGCATCCGCAAGTTCGGAAACAAAAATAAATCTGCAACAAAACCTGAAAAGATAGTTTCATTTATAATGTCAAATATTCGTGTAAATCTAAGGAAGTATTAATGATTTTTCATTATTCTTTGTTTTTAATTATCACTCTGTATATTTTTTGTATAGGATTGAATGGAAGACCGCTAGCCACAAAAACAGCTAACTCAAAAAGAGGTTCAGAAAGTCAGTGTAAGTATTTTTTTTAAATTTTAATAGTTTACAAGCCTATTTTTAATGACAATTTATATAAATTATGATCAACAAAAAACAGGGCCTTTTTTTAATTACCCAAATAGGACTATCCATGATTAGGGCTTGCTTCGCTCGCCCTAACACTATCCCACAACCTGAGAATACTACTTTACTGAAAAACTATCATTAAAAAAATTTACATTCACAATTTTGATAACATTCTAATGTTATTGTACTACTAACGCCATCTATTAGAAAACCAAAGAGTTAAGCTGTTACATTATTAATTGTTCTCTTTTAGGGACTTTTCGACCTTCTAGGATATATCCCTCAATGTATTTTTATCAAAGTATAACATACAAAAAATTAAAGGTTAAATAGCAATTAAGAGTGTGTAAGACAAAGACAGCGCTAGTGCTTACTGCTTGAGCTGTCCCTTTTACACTATACTATAAATACCCTAATTAAAAAACAAAACCAAATCTATATTAATGTATTAGTTATACAGATGAATAAAATTGAAGTGTCTGTTTATAACATTAGCCTATCATCTTTTTACTTAATGCATATGAAATTATATACGATACTTTTACAAAAAAACCTATTTGTCTGTCTGTCTATTTGTTCCGGCTAATCTCCGAAACGGCTGGACCGATTTTGACGGGATTTTCACTCGCAGATAGTTGATGTTATTTAAAAAAAGTATTATAAACGAAATTCATTCTTTTTTCAGGAAGCTGTCATCAGAGGAAACTAAGACAGTAAAAACTGTGTTTTTAGTTCTTAAAAAAATGCTTGATAAATATTATGTTAGGACATTTTAGACTTATTTAATAGAAAAATCTATACAAATAATAATATTATGAGTAGAATATGTAAATAATAAATTAAATAATAAGGAAAATTTTATTCAAGTAGTCATTATTATCGATACAGAGGTCGAATATATAGTTTTTAGAATGTGTGGCTGTCTGTCTGTGACCGCATCATGAAACCATTAGACCAAAAAAATTAAAAGTGCGTGTGTACAAAGTACACATGTCAGAAGTAAAACTTCTTTAGCAAACTAATTTTTAAATCTCGTTTATATTTATGCTAAATAACCCCGTCCAAGCTCGTCGAGAGAGGGAGATGGCGCTACGGTCACACCCACGAGTTAGACAGAGTTAGAAATGTCACTGACTCGCGGTGGGCGAGATCTAACTAAGGCTAACTCTTCCCCGTCTCTGAGCGCCTGGTACTATGGACTTATTTTTTCGTTTCATCGAGTTTGAAATCACAACGGTTCTAAAGAAGTTTCACTTCAAAAAAATTAAAATTGTTATACAGCATGTATTGATATATGTAAATAGTAATTTAGTTTATTTTAGTGATATTAAGAATATATTTTATAATAAATGCTGTTAGAATATTTATTATTTTATTGTATTTAATTTGTAGAAGTGGTTGTAGCAAAGTGGTGTCTCTCACTTGAAAAACTGAGTAAAGTGGGTTCAAAAACCGAGTCTCGCTCTGATATTTACAAGTCAGAAACATTTCCACTCGCAGATAGCTAACGCTATAAAGCGTGACTTAGGCTTCTTCTTAACCAACTTCAAAAAAGGAGGAGGTAAAATTTTCAACAATAACATAAAAGGCAGTGGTAGCCCAGTGATAGCATGCTTGCTTGGGTAACACTGTAGCGGTTTCAAATCCCTGCTCTCGCATCTTTGATATTTTTATGAGCGAATCATTTCTATCAAGATTACCACTTGTCTTACGGTGAAGGAAAACATTGTGAGGAAACCTGCATGTCTGAGAAAACCTAGCAAGTTTTCGAAAAACATGTGACGTCCGCCCCTCACTTGTTCTAGTGGTGGACTGTGGCCTGATCCCCCTCGTATTGAAGATCCACGCCCAGCAGTGGGACGTTAAAAAGGGATAAATATATAAACAAAATACATTTTTTTTAATTTTTCATACACATTTTAATTCTAACAGCACTTATTTAGGGTCCAAATTACTTAAATTTAAGCATGTGTTCTCAAACCTAGTCATATTAGTCTACAACCAAGCCAAGGATATTACGATAATTACTAGAGCTTAAAAAAAATATTTATTACGTGTTAGTATTTTTATAAAATAATATTATAGTGAAAAAAAATATATGTGCTTTAATTGTTAATAGATGGCGCTGTTTTTTGTAGGGAAACTAAATTTTTAATGGATTTCATTGAATTTGATTTTTTAAACATTTAATATAAATATATACATCAAATTTAAAATATTGCGTAAAAAAATAATAAACTTACTAAATTGTATGTGTATTTATAAAAAAATAGCGCCATCTATATTATTGTTGATGAATTATTACAAAAATGGCGTGAATGAGTTGTCAAGTTGATATTTTATTCTGTGTAAATAAAAAAAAACTATGTTACCGACCAATCTCCTTCGTGTCTTCTCCATTCTACGTGACACTGGCGAAATAATCTGTGCTCAACTGACACGCTTTGAAGCCAGAATTGAATTGAAAAAAAAACAAAAATAACTAATTGGTTAAAATATATCAAAACTATAAAATAATTATTTAAAATATATCTAACAAATAAATTAGTTTTAAAACTTTAGAGTTACGCTTTAAATAATATCTTTGTGACGTCACACGACATGAAGTAGCTTAAATAAATTTCTCAGTCATTTATTGATTGATTACCAAAATTTTTTTTACAGATTTATTGGTTTTGATATATAATATAATTCCTTTGAGTAAAATACGATATTAACAACAATATGAAACTTTTCCAAATATCAACTGATTCACGCCATTGAAAAATATACGTTATACATACATAAGTTTTTTTTATTTAAGTTATAATTAAATCTTCTCAGACAAAGAATAGTATAGACAAAGTCTTATTTTTAAAAGTAAATTAAACTAATCTTTACATATACTAATTCTAACTAATTTGAAGATGTAAATTAAATATTTTTTGGAAAATCTTATTGAAATAGTCTTTATTATCAATACAGCTGCCAAATGTATGGTTTTTAGACTTTTTATGTCTGTCTGTGACCCCATTACGAGGAAACTACTGGACTGATTTTGATGAAATTTGGTATATTGAAAGATCCAGATAAACATAATCTATACTAATTTTATAAAGCAGAAGAGTTTGTTTTTTTGGTTGAACGTGCTAATCTCAGGAACTACTGGTCCGAACTAAAAAAAATCTCTTTGTGTTGGATAGTCCGTTTATCGAGGAAGGCTATAGGCTATATTACATCACGCTACGACCAATAGGAGCGGAGCATCAATGAAAAATGTTGCAAAAACGGGAAGGGCTGGCGTTAGTTCTGCGAAGTACCGTACCGCGCTACTCAGTAAGAATTTGGTTTCCGGTCGTTAGAACGCGAAGCCGCGGGAAATGCTAGTATAGGATTTTTTTACTGCAAAATAATATCATATCTCTAAGATAATTTTCCATTATTCTTTCAAGTAGGTAAACAATATGTAATAGTAGCATAAACAACACATTAGGCTAATATTTTTGACTCCAACATTTATTTTGGAGTGCTCTGTCTATATAGTTCTTTGGTCTGCGTGTAATCTCATAGACTAAGAATTAAGATGTGTTTTCTGACAAATGTGATATTACTTTACAATAAAAACGCACAGTTGTTTTATTTCAACACAAATATAAATTTTATTTTACTCAAAACCCTATTTTTACAAGATTATCATTACATACATACTGTGTACTGTGACGATACATTTAGCACCGTTTGTACCTACTTGCTCGAAAAATCAAAGGTTTTTTTTCTTTTTTTCAATTTTTTTATTTGAGCATTTTTGATAATAATGCGAAAATGTCATTCCCATCGTTCCCTAAAAATATGAAATGCAATAGCAATACCTTAATTATGTCGCGAGTTCAAGTCCCGCTGAGGCATTTCGTTGAGCACGAATGTTTGTACTCCATTCATCGGTGTTTATATTTATAATATGTACGTATTTAAATTTATTTATGTATAGTGTATCAACTATCTGGTATCCGTAACACAAGCCTCGTACCTTAGGAACTACATGGCGCTGTGTTGATGTTTCACTTTCAACATATTAAATTTGTTTGAAACTAGCTACTGACCCTCGCTTCGCTTGGATTCAACCCTTAGTGCATTTTAAAGAATTAAACTCAAAATCTGGCAAAATCTAGACCGAAAATAACAGGAAGTAACAATTTATTTCGTTTGTGGATCTTTATTTTTAGGGGTGACAAAAGTTTAATGGATAGGTCTAGAAGTTTACTTTAAAACTAAAGTTATAAATAAAATGTTATGTCAAATAATAATATGTTAGGCAACGCATATATTAGGGCTACAAAGAATAAAAATTATATATTATACGCGAAGCGAGGGTCAGTCGCTAGTTTTAAACAAATTAATATGTTGGAACATCAACACAGCGCCATCTAATTCCGTGATAACCTTTTTTTTTAATGGTAAAAAGGGGGCAAACGGGCAGGAGCCCGTCTCCGCCCATGGACATCTGCAAGCCTGGCGTTGCCGGCCTTTCAGGAAAGGGAGGGAGGGAGGAGGAAGGGGAGTGGGCCTCCCGGACTCTCACTCATCAGACGAAACGCGACAGCATAGCTGCCACTTCACGCCGGTCTACTGTAAGAGAGTGGTACTATACGGGGCGTCCCGGCCCATTCGACTGCTACCCTAAGGTAACAAGCGTGGCACTACTATTTAATTATTTATTTTTATATTATAAATAAAGACATTCATGATTGAGTACAAACACCCGAGTTTAACAAATGCATGTCCCCAGCGGGACTCGAAACCGCGACCGCTGGTACAAGAAAGTAGGGTCACTACAAACTGCGCCAAACGTGTCATCAACAAATATTTATAAAATTTTCTGTAATTCTAACAAGTTTTATACTTAATTAAATAGAATTCAATAATTAAATAGAATTCAATAATTAAATAGAAGTAAGAACTAGCAACCCTATTATTAGTATGTCACAAAAGTCAGAGCAACGACCGACGCATATTAACATACCTTGTGTTACGATTGAAATGACCCTTTTGTTCCAATACTCATGCCACTTGCTTTATGTCTGAGAATAGTTCATTAAATCAATTCACTCTCACTTGCAATTTGAAGTGCGTTTCTTAATTTTTTGAGTCATCAATAACAATAATAACGCAATTTTTAGGTTATTTTTAGATTGATTTCGGTTGATACTTTACTTAATAAACTATTAATTAACTAGTATCTTTGACGACACGTTTGGCTCAGTTTGGAGTGAACATACTTTCAGCGCGAGCGGTCGCGGGTTCGAGTCCCGCTGGGGGCTCTTAATGTTTGTACTCCAGTCATGGGTGTTTACTGTTTATATTTATAATATGTATGTATTTAAAAGTTATATATGTGTAGTGTATCAACTATCTTCATCCGTAACACAAGCCTCGTAGCTTACCACGGAACTAGATGGCGCTGAGTGTAATAATGTCCCAGCATATTAAAAAAATCTCGTTATGAGCCACGTACAGTATGTTCGTGTGTAACAGAAATCTTTTAAGCCCGTGAGATCTGGAGAGGTACTAACATAATAATTAAAATGTACTCCTCTCATGGGTTTTTATAGCTTACAACTATATTATATTGTATTCGTAACACAAGCCTCGTAGCTTACCACGAAACCAGATGGTGCTATTGTAATAATGTTCCAACATAAAAAATAATAATAATAAAACCTTTATTGCCGAAGAAAAATACTTTAAAAAATATGCAAGAGTCGGCGGCAAATGTACAAAAGGTAGGTCCAGAGATCTACTATCATTCTTTATACCATAAAAACAAGATAAGCAACTGCCTCGTAGTACAGAAATTAACGCGACTGCAGATCACTCGTTTGATTCCCGGGTCGGCTCAAATTTACTGGTCACTAAATACGCTATCTAATAGCATCTACTGCGCTTAACTCTCACCAGATTTGTCGAGTTCGAAGGTTAAACCAATTGACAGTTTATTTACGTCTGAGTACACACGCACTGTAGGCCCGGTAGTCGTGAAGAGAGCTGCCATAACCGAAATTGATTAGGATGTCATTACTATTAAGGAATATAACAGGTATTGTCTCCAACGACATATTATATTGTACAGAATAATAATATGTTGGGACATTATTATAACAGCGCCATCTAGATCCGTGGTAAGATACGAGGCTTGTGTTACGGATACCAGATAGTTGATACACTGCACATATATAACTTTAAATACAAACATATTATAAATATAAACACACATGACAGGAGTACAAATCAGCTCAACAAATAAATGCCCCCAGCGGAACTCGAACTCGTGACCACTGGCGCAGAAAGTAGGTTCTACAAACTGAGCCAAACGTATCCATAAAAGTTGATATCAAGCATATATATTAAGCAGTATTTTAATGTCCCACTGCTGGGCATGATATTCCCTTTATTATGAAGGGATCAGGCTATAGTCTTATATTAAGCTGACCAAGTGAGGGTTGATGAGTTGAGACTTCACATATTTTATGTAAACTAGTAAGGTTCTTGTCGGACATTCAGGTTTCCTCACGATGTATTCTTCTCCTTAAAAAAAACAACAAAAATCAGAAAAGTTCACAACGCTAAATAGTCTAATACATCTACTTATACTTAATATTATAAAGCTGAATAGTTTGTTTGTTTGTTTAAACGCGCTTATCTCAGAAACTACTGGTCCGAATAAAAAAAATCATTTTGTGATGGGTAGTCCGTTTATCGAGGAAGGCTATACGATATATTACATTGCGATTACATCCCGACTTAGAACGCGAGCGAAGCCGCGGGAAATACTTTTTTTAAAATTTTTATTGAAAGTCATTATTATCGATACCGAGGCAGATTTTATGCTTTTTATCATTTTTGTCTGTATGTCTGTGGCCGCAACCCGAGATAACTACTTGACTTTGATAATGCATTATTAAAACTACTATGATAATAATAATATAAAAAATAAAATCCTTTAAAATATAAACCTTAGAAGTTAGCCTACAACAATACGAGTACATATCACAATAAGTCTTCACTCCCTTTTTCCTTTATAACAGCGTGTCATCTTCCATTGCGTAAATTGACAAATTAAGGACGCCTTATTTCATGAATATTGTTAACACTTGTCTTCATTCATCACATGCAAATTCGCCGTTCGATTAAACTTAACAATAGGGGAGAGTCGGGAATTACGGACGTGGGGTAATCTCACTAAGGTTTTTTTTTGTTGATAATTGAATTAATACTAAAAATATTACGGATGACTATAAGTATGTAAAAAGTCCTTTTTAACATCCCACTGCTGGGCACGGGCCTCCCTTCAGTACGAGGGGGATCAGGCCATAGTCCACCATGCTGGACAAGTGCGGATTGCCGGATTGAGCATGTCTTTTGAAAACTTGTTCGGTTCCCTCAATGCAGGCTTCCTCACGATGGTTTTCTTTACCGTAACACAAGTTCACATGAAATGACCCGGATTAGAACTCGCATCACTCGGTTACTCAAACGAGCGCGATAGCACCAAGCTACCACTTTGTTATTTTATATTGGCTATAAATAAAAATAATACAAGAGTAAAGCAGGAGACAAAAAGTCATTAAAATAATGGTATGCACGTATATTATTCCACCCTATGATTTAAGTCGAGTAAGGGATGAATATTTGAATAAGCGAATACTTAATCACTACATAGTATAAAACAAAGTGGCTTTCTCTGTCCCTATATCCCTTTGTACGCTTCAATCTTTAAAACTACGCAACGGATTTTGATGCGGTTTTTTTAATAGATAGAGTGATTCAAGAGGAAGGTTTATATGCATAACTAGCGGATCCCGTGGCTTTGTCTGTGCTAAATCTAGGAAAAAGCCCAAGCGAAGCGAGGGCGAGTCGCTAGTTCAATACAAAAATACTAAATAAGAAATTAAAAGTACTTTCACATTACATTCCTGTATAATATTATGTCTTAATTAGATTATTTATATCAAAGATAATATGATACACATTTTTATTTCTTTTGTATTTTCTTAATTAATAGGCACTACTCATTTCTTTTCTCTATATCATTACATATTATAAAACACGTCTGAAAACACGTCTAAAAACTTCGCGATTAACTCAAAAATTGCTGCACCGATTTTCATGCTGTTTTCACCAATGGATAGCGTTGTTTTCGAGGAAGTTTAAGTCTATAACTAGTGGAACCCGCGGCTTCGCTCGCACTACATCTAGGGACGAAGTTGACGTCGACGTTGCGTCCATCTGTTTGTCTGTTTCAACTCAAAATCTACTGAGCGGATTTTGATGTGGCTTTCACCAATAGATGGAGCGATTCATGTGGAAGGCTTACGTGTACAATTCATTAAGTCTTTTGCTCATTCACTGAAATATAAAGGTAATCGGTTAAAATATAAACTCCAGAGCCTTAGAGAGGCGTACTTGTGAACAGAAATACTAAGACAACGGCAGTAGTTTCCAAATGGCAAGTATTGTACTAACTGACATCTGGACGGTATTGTAAATTTTTTAGTAATTTTTTTCCTTATTCATTTTTAAAGATTTTTATTTATTTGGGTACATTGACTCTTCATGACGATAGGCATGATCTCACAGAAAAGATGATAGATGCTAGAATGGCCCACGCCGCGTAATTTGTATAGAAACCACTGTCGCCACTCAAGAAATATTCACACACATGCGCAGCGTCTCACGCAGCCTGTGATTGGTTAGCACACACATGCAAACAAAATTACAAGTACGCTAGTGGTTGACAAATGAAAAAATGCTATGGATATTTTTGTTGACTCTGTATATTAAAAAAAATTTATACATAAAAACAAATATTATTTGTTTTTTTACAGTTATTTAAAATAAAAATTATAATTGGATTAGATTAATTCAATTATAAACAAAACAAAAAGTTTAACTTTTAATAATATAATAATAAATGTATTTTTCTCAGTTGCCTGGACAACATAAAGAAATTTCTATTTTAAACTTTTAAATTTTCATGTGTTGACAACGCACTCTAAGCGCGAACTACGCATGAATCGGTTAAAGTAAGGTCATTTAACCATAGTTACGGCGCGGCCTTTTCGCCCATATTACGTTCCAGTCACTTTTACCTATTCCGTGGTAAATCTATATACATATTATAAAATATATACAATAGAATAGGTATTATTTATTGACACACGCATCAATATTTTTAAGCAAAAAATATGTGGAAAAATTTGCCTTGAAAGAAGGAAAGTTTGGGAGTTTTTATTTCTATACAATCTTTGTATTACTTCAAATACCATAAGGAAAATTAAAAGGAGAAGGAAAAAAGTCTATTGATTCAGTTAATATGTTAAAAGTTATTGAACTTTGGTTATTTCATCCGACCAACCGAAGTTGTAGTATAAAACACACTTTCGCATTCACCATCTGTAATATCTTGGTGAGAGTGTAAAGCATTATAACCGGAAGCGAGTCAAATGCTGGGACAGTGGCGAGAGAATACCGGAAACTACATTGTACGGGACAATTTAAAAAAAGATAACATTATCTATTATTGTAGACGCGACAGTTGTTTATTTTTTAGGATAAACAAGGAAGGTCTATGATATTAGGAATATGCATTATGGATAATTCGAATATTTTTTCGAAAAACTCGATATATTAACCAAGTAAGTAAGTTTTGAGAAGTGGTAGTGCCATGCTTGTTACCTTCGGGTAGCAACCGAATGGGCCGGCACGCCCCGTATAGTTCATTAGTACCACTCTCTCACAAAAGACCGGCGTGAAGTGGCAGCTATGCTGTCGCGTTTCGTCCGGTGAGTGAGAGTCCGGGAGGCCCACTCTCCTTCCCCCCTCCCTCTTCCCTTCATCCTCCGCCTTCGTTCCCCCCTCCCTCCCACTTCCCTCACCCCTCCATCCCTCCCTTTCCTGAAAGGCCGGCAACGCATCTGCAAGCCTGGCTTGCAGATGTCCATGGGCGGAGGTGATCACTTTCCATCAGGTGAGCCTCCTGCCCGTTTGCCCCCTTTTTACCATAAAAAAAAAAATTGGATAAATATATTTAACTTATTAGTAATTAAGCCCTAGGCGCTCCCTGCCAAATTTAAAGTTTGTATCACAATAAACGAAGGACTGTTATACGAAATCGCGAGAGCCCTTAGACCTCCTTATATATAGATTACTTATTTTTGTTATGTTTTAAATAGTAGTGTCAACGCAGTGTGAATAAGTTAAAACCCCGTGTCTCTAATACGTTTTTACCACTCGCCTAAAGTAAAATACCATGAGGAAATTTTACCATGTCTTAACAAGTTTTCGAAAATTTTATATCACGTCATACACCATACCTACCCATAATAATTTTTGTTTACGCAAAAGGAAGTGGGAAATATACTAAACTAATTAAATATAGCAGAAAATGACGTAATCTCATCTATCACATTTACCTATAATTCAGTACATATAAATGAAATGAAAGTATCTGTTTTTAATTTCAAATTAACAGCTTTTTACTAAATACACTACAATGTATACACAGTACTTATATCAAAAAAATATTTTTTAAACTGTTGTCTGTCTGTCTCTGAAAGAGATTTGTTAATCTCTGAAACGGCTGGACCGATTTTGACAAGACTTTCTCATGCATATAGCTAATTATCAATTTTAACTTCAATTTCATTTATATTTACTTTTTTGTATTCTAAAAAAAACACTAATTAAGATAAAAAAATATTTCCCTCATTCATCACCAACGACTTTACGTGCTCTGCCTCGGGACAGGTATGAAACATCGGTAGCTACTCTGGACTATTACTGACACTTTCTCAGCAGTCTCGGTAATTTACCCCAGTCCGGGACTCGAACCCAGGACCTTCAGATACGCAGTCGTACATGTTAGCCACTGAACTGATGGGTAAATATCGAAAACTACTTAGTGGTATTTCCAAACTTATAGTTTATGTCCATATTGCACGTTTGAAGTAGGTACCTACCGAAAAATAAATCTATTCAAAGTGTCTGTTTTTCAACCGACTTCAAAAAGGAGGAAGTTCTCAATTCGTCTGTATTTTTGAAGTGAAACTTCTTTAGAATCGTTGTGATTTCAAACTCGATGAAACGAAAAAATAAGTCCATAGTACCAGGCGCTCAGAGACGGGGAAGAGTTAGCTTTAATTTAAATTCAAGTTTTACTTCTGAAATGTGTACTTTGTACACACGCACTTTTTTTTTTGTTATCTCAAAACTTTCGACTGGGTGATCAAATTTTGATGATTCTTTTTTTATTTGAAAGCTTATGCTTCTCGTGTGGTCCCATTTTAATTTCGTCCAGTTTTGGAATAGTATTTTTTTTGAAGTCGGTTTTTTTTTGTTAATAATTACAAATAAACAGCTTTTCACTAATGCATATTAAAGTATATACTAGCAACAAAAAAATAATAATTTTTGTCTGTCTTTCTGTTTGTTCCGGCTAATCTCTGAAACGGGTGGACCGATTTTGACGGGAATTTCACTGGCAGATAGCTAATGTTATAAGGCGTAACTTAGGCTTCTTTTTAAACGACTTACTCAGTGAAAAGCTGTTAATTTGAAATGAAAAACAGACACTTCAATTTTATTTATATGTATAGACTAGCAAACCCGGCCCGTTTTGCTGGGCGTAAGTGAAAATAAATTTAAAATATTTTTTGAATAAAATAAAGGTAACCTAAGGTTAAAAATTACTTAAAAATCGGTCCAGCCATTTCAGAGATTAACCGAACAAAGAGACACACGCACAGACAGACAGACAAACATTTTAAAACTTGATTTTTTTTAAGTAAGTACCATATATACTTTCATATGCATTTAGTAAAAAGCTGTTAATTTGAAACTAAAAACAGACACAATTTTATTCATAACTAGTGGAACCCGCGGCTTCGCTCGCGCTAAATCTAGGGACTAACCCGAGCGAAGTGGGGGTGAGTCGCTTGTTTAAGATAAACATTTCCATCATACATTACATATGTGTAACTCTAGCGGTTTTGGCAGCGCACGCCGGAATAGCTCGCAGGTGGTAGATTTTTTACTACTTACTTGACACTTATCGTCACATTTGTGACAATTCACACAATATCTTTATAAATTGTAGCCTATGTGTTATTCTGATGTATAAGCTATATTATTGTAAAGTTTCATTAAAATCCATTCAGTAGTTTTTACGTGAAAGAGTAACAAACATCCATACATCCATACTTACAAACTTTCGCGTTTATAATATTAGTATGGATATGTATGATATATAGAAGTTATCAAAAAAAAACCCCACAACAATGTCTTATATAACTACGCCATTACAAATGACGAAGAGATAACTAAGATTTTTACATATTTTTTCCTATCTATAGACCGTGATAACCTTTAACACTAATATTATCAGTGCTATAAGTTCTGATTACCAGTCTGTCACAAGCCGTCACAGTAGACGGACGTCGCGTCGGTTAAAATTTAATAATATTAATAATAATATTTCCAAATTATGCAATAAAATGGCACATCAAGATCTAGATAAAACTACATCAGCATCGCTGATGCTGCCAAAGGAAGATGAGAAGGTGGTGATCATAGCTCCAAGTCGTGGAGGCAAGATTTTGATAAGAGAAGATACGATTTTGGCTAATCTCCAAGGCTGTGCCGGCTGTGGTAAAACTCAATTCGCTTGTTCAGGAATGAAAAAACAGTGGTCAGCTCTATGTTGGGGCAAACAGTCTGATAAGAAATATTATTGCTGTAAGTATGTTTTTGTTATCAATAATAAGTAATGACCGAGTTTTATCGATACTAGTGGTGTACCCTGGATTTGTTTGGGTTATTGAATTGGCTAGTTATATCACAGATCACATAATATTATAAGGTAGTAGCAATTACTGCGGCTTGTCCTGCAAATCAAATCAACATATTCTTTATTAAAATAGACTTTTACAAGCTCTTTTGAATCGTCATTTTTACATTATTAAAATGCTACGTTCTAATGACTATTAAAAATTAGGATTTGCTAGTAAAAGAATAAAAATCTAGGGTTATAGGTACTTTTTGATGCTAAATCATAAAAAAACTAAAGAGGGCCATGTGACCTAGAATTAAAAAAATAGCCTACGACCTATTCTCAGATCTACCAAATATACACAAAGTTCATAAAAATCGGTCAAGCCGTTTCTTAGGAGTTCGATAACAAACACTGTGACACGAGATTTTTATATATTTGAGAAGATATAGTTAAAAGTAGCCTTGTGATATACTCGTAAGTGTTGACTAAAAATGAATGATTGTTTATATTAAAACGTGTTACATTATTTTGTTTATACATTTAATTTGAAATAGGCTATTAATTATAGCCTTTTTTACCGGTATTATTGGCTGTATTATGTATACATGTATTAGGAAATGATGGGACTGGCATTTGGGCCTATAAAAAAATTAGAAAAAATCATGAAATTTAAATTATAACAAAATAAATGTAGATAAATATATTTATAAACAAGCAACTCATTCGTTCCTAGATACCCCTTTTATTATAAGCTTTTTACACAACTTTGAATTTTTTTTATTATTATTAAAACTTTCTATGTTCCTTTAAGGAACTTGCAAAAAAATAAGCCGGACTGGTTGAGCCGTTCTCGAGTTTTGCGCTTAGAAACATTAATTTTTATTTATATAAATAAACCATTTTTAAAAATCAAATTTATAGTTATCCAATTCAATATATCTCTCATTCTATCTCTAATCTCAAAGTTTCATCGTTTTAGGACCAGCTGTTTTCAATTTTTATTAAATTATACCAAAATACGCTTCATCTCTACATGCTTAAGTCCTTTGCCACATATTATTCCCAGTTATAGTCTATATGTGGACTAAATTTCTTCATAATAAGTCGAGCCCTTTCAACGTAAAGGAGGAGCAAACACACAAACATACACAATATTCGCATTTATTATAATCTTCAACGTTCGACATGCACTTTTATCATTATTATAAGTTCGTAATTTTTTTTATTATAAGTCTTCGTCCAGTGACGGAAATGACACCGTAATTAGTTTTTTATTGATAACACTTAAACTTTTCAATAGCTGCAAAACAAGAAAAATATATCAGTGTAACAAACAGAAAGGAAACATCTACTAAGATGTTGTTTTTTTGTGTATTTGTAATAAGACTTTTGGTACGTTTTTACGGTTAGTATAGATTTATAAGAGACTAGCTGATACCCGCGACTTCGTCCGCGTTGCTTGAAATATTAACAAAGTTTTCCGCATGCGCGCTACGCCGCTTGCCCCACTACTCCGCGAGAAGGAAACATACATCACTGAACACGCAGTGCATATACAAATCGTTGTTTCTTGAAACTTTAATAACTTTTTATTAAATGAAGATATCGCAATCATTCTTTTTTTGATAAGGGCCAAGTGTCTAAGAAATAAAACTTAGAAAGTTTCATTGAAATCTATCCAGTAGTTTTTCCGTGATGCGCGCACAACTGCAGACTTCTATCATTTTATTTTTTTAGATGTGATTTATTAAAAAAGTTTTACGAATCTAAGCTATCGTCATACTAAATTTTATCAAAATCCAGTAGTTTTCACTGATGATAATGCGTTAACAGACAGACAGACAAATTCAAAAAATTATAGATTCGGCCTCTGTATCGATAATAATTACTATTTCAATAAGATTTTCCAAAAAATATTTAATTTACAGCTTCGAATTAGTTAGGGTTTATCACTATAGTATAAAACAAAGTCGCTTTCTCTGTCTCTATACCCCTATGTATGCTTAAATCTTTAAAACTACGCAACGGATTTTGATGCGGTTTTTTAATAGATAGAGTGATTCAAGAGGAAGGTTTATATGCATAACTAGCAGATCCCGCGGCTTTGCCTGAGCTAAATCTAGGGAAGAGCACGAGCGAAGCGAGGGCGAGTCGCTAGTTATATGTATAGATTATACTCGTATTATGTATACTTAACACAGTTTTGTTAACTTCGTTAAACAATTTTAACCTATTTCTAATTGTCTTATAATTTAAATTTAAAACTTTATATCAGAAATCCGGGTGATACAATAATTTTAAACAACACGTTTGGCTCAGTTTGTAGTGACCCTACTTTCTGCGCCTACGGTCGGGGGTTCGATTCCCGCTGGGGCATTCATTTATTCAGCACGAATGTTTATACTTCAGTCATGGGTGTTTGTATTTATAATGTATTAAAAGTTATAAGATATTATGTGCATCAACTACCTGGTTTCCGTAACACAAGCTACGTAGCTTACCACGGAACTAGATGGCGCTGTATATAATAATGTCCCGACATATTTTGTCTCAATATAAACTTTACTAATCTGTGGAGTTTCTCAATAACTGGGCTACTACTGTCTTTCAGGGAAGTTTGAGTATAAATAACTAGCAGTACACGCAGCTTCGCCCGCGTTCATATTTTTAATTTTTCACACGATTACTCGCAGGGCTAATCTATACAGTGCCTGAAAATTACATCAAAACCGTACCAGTCGTTTCATAGATGGGCACTCCCTTCTCCCGCACTTCGATGTCCCCCACCTCGTCCCGTTGCCTGTTTTTAAATCTATACTAGTTATTAAGCTGAAGAGTTGGTTTGTTTGAACCCGCTAATCTCAGGAAAGACCGGTCCGAATTGAAAAATTCTTTTTGTTTTGGATAGTCCGTTTATCGAGGAAGGCTATAGGCTATATTACATTACGCACATAGGAGCTTATCAGCAATGAAAAATGTTTCAAAAACGGGAAAGGCGGGCATTAGTTCTGCGAGGTACCATACCGCGCGACTCAGAAAGAATTTGGTTTTCGGTCTTTAGAACGCGTGCCGCGGGAAATGCTATTTGGTAATATATTTGAATGGAATATCCGATTTGAATAATTCAAAAAGTATTGAAATATTGAAATAGTCTTGAATACGAAATTATTCATTTTGATAATAATTTATAGAACATGCATTTTATTGATTAATCGAGACAGAAAACTGATTCATTAAATGGGCCATAAATCGTAAACGGTAAGTTTTAAAAAAAAGTTTACAGGAAATAAAAGATGCGAAATTTTATCTTCTACAATAATGGTTTCAATAACTTTTGCTTTAAAGTGCATAGTTTACAAGATAAAGGCCAAAAACTATGTTTCAAGATTACGCTTGAAGCTCCACTTGGATCTGTCAGCATTTAGTGATTTTTATGCTCAGTACGTGATTATAAATCTTGTAAAAAAAATGGATTGGAAATTTAGTGCGAGTTTGACCAAAAATGGCTATTTTTACTGTAGTATATTGAAAGTGTTGAATACGAAAATATTCATTTGTATAAGGATTAATGCAAAGGTATCGAACATGGTTTGATTTTGGTCGGCATTTCTAACTTTAATGTGAAAAAGTAATAGTAACATGTATCGCGAAGTTTTATGTTCATATAGATATTATGTTGTTTATCACTATCACTACATAGTATAAAACAAAGTCGCTACCCGCTGTCTGTCTCTATGTATGCTTAGATCTTTAAAACTACGCAACGGATTTTGATGCGGTTTTTTTATAGATAGAGTGATTCAAGAGGAAGATTTATATGTATTACTGTATATAAATATTGTACGTTGTTGATATAGATATGTTGTTTATGTCTATAGGTTTTAATGGGTAGTAGGTAGTAGTAGTAGCCGGTACGTCTTTGTGGCCGGTGAATCCCACATAAACACTTTTAGTAAGCGTCAATGTATTTCCCAACAATAAATTTAAAATTTTTGGAATCTGTCTATTACCGGTCTACTAATAGTACCTAATAATAGTTGTCCTCCCGACCGACTCAGGCCATGGCGGCCAAACTCCTTGATTGGCCAATTGCAAGCAGATATTATGGTACAAGAGTGTACGAATAGACACAAGTGTACTTTCTGTTCCTATCAAAGTTTTACAAAAAAAGAAACAGGTAAAAGAGATGTGAATTTTTATCATGTACAATAATGGTTTTACTAATTTTTGCTCTAAAGTGCATAGTTTTCGAGATATCGGCCAAAAACTTTGTGTCAAGATTGCGCTTGAAGGTCCATCTGGATATGTCAGCATTTTGTGAATTTACAATCAGTAAGTCGAGTCGTAAGACTCTAAACCTTATAAAAACAAAGTATTGGATTGGAAATTTAGAGCGAGGTTAACCAAAGACAACTGTTATGTTTACTGTGGTAACGTGTGTCGAGTCCGCTAGTTTTAACAAGTTGGGGATGCCCTTTGCCACACACCTTAGGGGGTGTTAGTTAAATGCGTTAGCGATCCTCTGGCCCATTAAGATAGAGGAGGGTTCCTTAGGTCTTAATGCGTAGTACTTAACTTACTTTCTTACTTCTTTGAAGCCACATTACCACCTAATTTCTACAGGTGGTGTACTTAAAAAAAAGTCTAAATATATCTATTTTTAATGTTTACTATATGTCATATTTTTTGCTATTTAAATTAATATGTTATGGGACATTGGAATTATAATAATATAACCATAAATAATCTTTACGAGGAAAAGAATATGTTGAGGTGAAAAACCTATGTGATGCTATGGTTTTAAAAATAAACTTATATATTACAAAATATGATTTATAATGTCTACTATAAGGAATGCGGAGAAAAATATGTCTGAGTACGATTGACACTTTTAATCTATACATACATATAAATAAAATTGAAGTGTCTGTTTTTAATTACAAATTAACCGTTTTTAACTAAAATGAATATGAAAGTATAAAGTACTAACATCAAAATTTCTATTTTTTTTAATTTTTGGCTGTCTGTCTGTTTGTTCCGACTAATCTCTGAAACGGCTGGAGCGATTTTGACCGGACTTTCACTTGCAGATAGCTGTTATAAGAAGTAACTTAGGCTACTTTTATCTTAGAAATTTTTATTTTAACTAGCGGTACGCGCGGATTCGCCCGCTTTGGCAATACAAAATAGCCTAGGTTTTTTTTATGTTTGCCTATATTTTAGTTTCGTTCGAGATGTATGAGGGGTGTTTAAGTATATCAAAATAGGAAAAACGAAAAAGAAGCTGGAAAGCAGAAGAACTCAGAAGCGAGACCTAACACTATCCCACAACATGAGCATTTTGTGGTACACTTTGCTGAAAAACTATCACACCTAATTTTAAAAGCATAAAAAAAGGAACATTAACAAAAGTCAAAGACCTAAATATTATTACCCGTTAGACTTCGCGAGCCCTCATAAAGCTCAGCTTTTTGCTAGCAATATTGCACACCGCTCAGCTTCTTAAATCGTAATGATATGGAAATGAATAGGACAAATCACATTTATTATTATGATTTATGACACTTAAATTTTCCTTATTATTAAGTTTTTTTTTAATGTAGCTAAAACGGTTTTTTCCTTACAACTGGTTGCTTCCAAAACAAGAAAGATAATCATGATTTGTTAAGTAGCTATTAAATAAATAAATAAATAATAATTAATTTCAAATTAACGGCTTTTCACTAAATACATTTGAAAGTATGTATACACGGTACTTATATAAAAAATCTGTCTGTTGCGGCTAATCTCTAAAACGGCTGGGCCGATTTTGACGGGACTTTCACTCGCAGATAGCTAATGTTATAACAAGTAAATTAGGCTACTTTTATATTATATATCTTTAGAAAATTATAAAACCGTTAAATTATTTTAACTTACGCCCAGCGAAGCGGGCCGGGTTTGCTAGTCTATATTAATAAAAATGAATTTTGGTAAGCGCATAACTCAATAATGGCTGGATCAATTTGAATATTTTTTTGTATGTTCCTTAGGGCCCATGGAATGTTTTTATAATAAAAAAAAATACAAAGTTTGTAAAAAAACTTATACCTACTAAAGGAGGTACTTACTACTAGTAGGTAGTACTAGGGGGTACTAATTAATTATAAAACATACACGAATATGTCTCCGACTACTTAGATGTTACTATATTCCTTTGTTAATTTCGCTTTTTACTCGTTTGGGTTTTTCATTTTTGTAAATTATTTTGTTATTTACAGTTATTTAGTTTTTGTCAATAGCAATTTTTTGTTCTATTACCAACAAGTTACTCACCCTCTCTTGTTCCGCTCGAATTCGAACCCTATATAACGTTTGATACTTTATTTTATATATTACTCAGAAAAAATATATTTTCTCGCTGTAAACATTATCCTATATCCTGACCCGGATAACCGGCTATCATCATACCAAATTTCATCAAAATCTATCTTGTAGTTTTCTCATAATACGTTTCCGAATAAAAAAATACAAAAAAAATCCTGGAACTTTATAAAGTGACTGAATATATTCAGACCTTGTATCGATAATGACTATGAAAATAAGATCTTTTAATAAATATTTAATTTACAGAATCAACTCAGTTAGAATTTTATTATTATATGTAAAAATATAATAAACGTTTGCACATTATTACACACAGTGCCATCTAGTTCCGTGGTAAGCTACGAGGCTTTTGTTACGGATACCAGATAGTTGATATACTACATATATAAGTTTAAATACATATATATTACTAGCAGTACCCGCGGCTTCGCCCGCGTTAACTTTTTAATAATACTTAACTTTATAATAATTTCAATTCACGTGGTAATTATGCTGTTAAAATGTAGCTTATATGACACGTTCGTAGATTTACCATAGCAGCGCCATCTATTGATTACTTACTCAACCCACTCGAAAGGTATCGACATCTGTTAGAATCATTTGAAGTTAACAGATAATTGTGACTGTCAAATAATAACAGACAAATAATTAGCAATAAATTAAAATTGCGACTATAATTTGAGATTTAAACTATCCTATCTCTCAAGTTGGATCGAACTGCACATGGTGTGCGAATTTTATTATAATCGGTTAAGTGGTTTAGGAGTCCATTGAGGACAAACATTGTGACACGAGATTTATATATATTAAGATAAATATAAACACCCATGACTGGAGTACAAACATCCGAGTTTTACAAATGAATGCCCCAGCGGGACTCGAACCCGCGACCGCTGGCGCAAGAAAGTAAAGTCACTACTAACTGCGCCAAACGTGTCGACAAAATTTGAAGTATTTTGTTGTATCTGCTTACATAAAGTACAGACAGACAAGTTCCATAGATATTACAGTCAAATATTTAAATACATATATTAAAAACATCACATTCATGACCTTCATATTAATTATACTTACTTAATTATTTAAAATCTGTAGTTAAGTGTGTTTGTCAATCGTTCAGTCTAAATGTTCTGAACAAATATTTATTTTACTACGGCTATGTGTAGGATGTAGGTACTAAGACAATAAGTTTGAAATCTATACATCTATTCATATTAATAAAATTAGAGTGTCTGTTTTTAATTTCAAATTAACAGCTTTTCACTAAATCCATATGAAAGTATATACGATACTAGCAACAAAAAACAATTTATAAATTTTTGTCTGTCTGTCTGTTTGTTCCGGGTAATCTCTGAAACGGCTGGACCGATTTTGACGGGACTTTCACTCGCAGATAGCTAATGTTATAAGGCGTAACTTAGGCTACTTTTTAACCGACTTCAAGAAAGGAGGAGGTGTATTTTTTTTTAACTAGCGGAACCCGTAGCTCCGCTGACGCTCGAGCGAAGTGAGGGTAAATCGATAGTATACAATAAACTTGTAGCTTATGTCTTGTAGAATATTTTTTTGGAAATCTTATCGAAGTAGTATTTTTTATCGATGCAGAAGCCGAAAGTATAATTTTTAGAATTTTAACTGAACCACGAGAAAGCTACTGCACCGACTCTGATGAAATATGGTTCATGTAGTGGTGGGAAGGCTTAGTAACGTCCGGTAGCCGGCCGGCGCGAAGCTAAGAAACGCGTAAGAGGGGCCCACTTCGGTGGGCGGTGTGTCATGCGGGTTGCTCCTGGTACTTCTCTGGATAGCAGAGTGGACTGTGGAGCAACCCTCTTGGCTGTGTGGCTTCAGCAGACCAGCCAGGCCGTCGGGGCATCGTAGTTGAATGCACTAGCAATCCTGCGACGCCCCATTAAGATGAGTGAGGGCATAATACTTTCTTAGGTTTACGCGAATATTTAACATAAATAATAAATACTTAAATATGTTGGGACATTTACACACAGCACTATCTAGTTCCACGGTAAGGTACGAGCCTTGTGTTATGGATACTAGATGGTTGATATACTACACATATATAAGTTTAAATACATACATATTTTAAATATAAACACCAATGACTGGAGTACAAAAATGTTCGTGCTCAACAAATGTTTGCCCCCAGCGGGACTCGAACTGCGACCGCTGGCGCAGCAAGTAGGGTCACTACAAACTGCGCCACGCGTGTCATCAAATGAAACTATCTTTTCGGATTTTGTCGCGGATTTATTATGATTTTTGGTTCCCGACGTTTCGAATGCTTTACAGCAATCATGGTCACTAGAGAGATAGTTTTATTTATAATTAGTGAGGGCAGTTGGGTTTTAGTTGGTAGTAGTTAGTACGGGCTTATTTTAAGCTGGTGAGTCCCACATAACCACCTTATGCGTCAATGTATTTCCCAACGAAAAGAATTATACATTTAAAACATAAATTTGTTTTGATACATTTTACTTCTATGAAATTGTTATTTGTGACGTTAAAACGTAACAAACAACCTTAAAATTATAATATATCTTACAAATGTGACATTTTACATCTGTTTTTGTTGGTTTTCCGCCGTTATAAGAATGATGTCATTTATTGCTTAAATGACGTATTTAGCTTTTTAAGGCCCAGCTGGGGGTGGGCCTTCTTTCAATACAAGGGGATCAGGCCATAGTGCACCACACTGGCCTAGTGAAAGTTGGCGGACTTCACATGTCTTTTAAAACTTGCTAGGTTCTCTCAGACATGCTGGTTTCTTGGTTGGTTGGTTTGTTTTCCTTCACCGTAAGACAAGTAGTAATCATGTTAGAAATGATTCGCACATAAAAAGAACAAAGATGCGAGAGCGGGGACTTGAAAACGCTGCAGTGTTACCCAAGCAAGCATGCTACCACTGGGCTATGCCTGCCTTTTGTGCTTATTTTTAAAATAGCGTCAGCAAGCCGCGGATTCCGCTAGTCAAAATAAATGAAAATTCTACCTCCTCCTTTTTTAAAGTCGGTTAAAAAGTATCCTTAGTTACGCTTTATAACATTAGCTATCTGCGAGTGAAAGTTCCGTCCAAATCCGTCCAGCTGTTTCAGAGATTTCCCGGAACAAACAGACAGAAAGACAAAAAAAATAAAAAATGTTTTTTTTGTTGCTTGTACCGTATAAACTATACGTATGAAACAGACCCTCTCATTTTATTTATATGTATGGATTTAAAAAAAATAACAATTGTTGAATGTGAAAATTGACTTGTTTAACCCCTTTGATCAGTACCAATTACTAAATGTACTAATAGTGAAGTACTCTTGATAAACATGTTTACTTGTACGGTTCAGTAATTTGGTGTAAGTAATGTATGAAATGGTAAATAAATATGATGGGACATTATTACACACAGCGCCATCTAGTTCTGTGGTAAGCTACGAGGCTTGTGTTACTGATACCAGATAGTTGATATACATCACATATATAACTTTAAATACATACATATTAAAAATATAAACACCCATGACTGGAGTACGCATATCCGAGCTTAACAAATAAATGCCCCAGCGGGACTCGAACCTGCGACCTTTGGTGCAAGAAAGTGGCACTACAAACTGCGCCATACACACACACTTACATGATTGTATGAAATATGTTTAAAATAACATTCAGTTTTAAATACTGCGACTTTTTTTTAAATATCTAGTTTTTCTTCAATGTATTTTTCTTAAGTCCTTGTAAAATACTTTTTCAAAAACCTTTTTGTCTATAAATTACAACTTTTTCAAAAATAAAAAAAACTTTTTTGTCTATAAATTACATTCATAAATCTTAATAAATATAATAATATTTTTCTTCAAAATTCGTAAGCAAAATATAAAATACACAAACAAACATAATCTATGAAAAAAAGTAACTAAGGGTGCAACTAAACGGGCAATATTTTTCTGCGGGCAATATTTCTTTTCGAGGCGAAACGATGTTAAATTACTAGTTTTTGTATATAGTTTTAACCACAGAAAATATGCTTTTTTTATCTATTCCGTGACTTTAGCTATCACAAAATCATAGTAAAAATACGTGGGGACATTATTACACACAGCGCCTTCTAATTCCGTGGTAAGCTACGAGGCTTGTTACGGATACCAGATAGTTGATACACCATATATGTACAACTTTAAATACATACATATTATAAATATAAACCCCTATGACTGGAGTACAAACATTCGTGCTCCACAAGTGAATGCCCCCAGCGGAACTCGAACCCGCGACCGCTGGCATAGCAAGTAGAGTCACTACAACATAATACAAGAGCCGGAAGCAAAACCAGTTGACTATTTTTTTATTTGCCGTATAATTTGCGTAAGCACAGAGACATTAAAAAACTTTGAATTAACATAACTACTAATTAACTAGAAAGAGATTTATTATAATTAAGAATAATCATCCATATTCTATACTAGCCTTTCCCGCGGCTTCGCGCGCGTTCTAAAAGCTTTCGCAGCCGTTTTTGCAAAATTTTTCGTTGATGCTCCAGTCCTATTGGCTGTAGCGTGATGTAATATAGCCTATAGCCTTCCTCTATTAACGTCTATACTAGCCTTTCCCGCGGCTTCGCGCGCGTTCTAAAAGCTTTCGCAGCCGTTTTTGCAAAATTTTTCGTTGATGCTCCAGTCCTATTGGCTGTAGCGTGATGTAATATAGCCTATAGCCTTCCTCTATTAACGTCTATACTAGCCTTTCCCGCGGCTTCGCGCGCGTTCTAAAAGCTTTCGCAGCCGTTTTTGCAAAATTTTTCGTTGATGTTCCACTCCTATTGGCTGTAGCGTGATGTAATATAGCCTATAGCCTTCCTCTATTAACGGGCTATCCAACACAAAAAAATTTTTAGTTTCAGTGTTTGTTATCGAACTCCTCCAAAACGGCTTGACCGATTTTTATGAATTTTGTGTATATTTAGTAGATCTGAGAATAGGTCGTAGGCTACTTTTTATTCTGCTAGGTGGTAATACTTAGCACAGACCTCTCTTGCCATCATCTCGATATATTCCAGAAGGCTCAATGAGAGCAGGAATGTCAATGGTGGCAAGAGCCCTTTTGATAGTATCATTTAGGGAACCGTGACGAAAAAGTCTACTTCTACGGCAAGAGAGTCCATGGAGTCCATTACAGTTGACCTCTTTTCCACGCGGGCACCTGTGCTGTGTGCATAGCGTTGTTCCCAGCCGGAGACCTAGAGCGATACGAAAACTATGGTTATTAAAATTATTAAATAATTAAAATTCTAAATAAGTTGAAATTGAACATTGAATATTCTTTGGAAAATCTTATTGAAATAGTTACAATTAACGAAACAGATCTATAGTTTTTATATTTTTGCCTGTCTGTCTGTCTAATACATCACGAGAAAACCTAAGGACCGATTTTGATGTTTGATATGATGAAAGCTAGTCGACAACACCTAAAATTATCATCATTTCTAAAAATATATACAAATAATTAAAACGTTTCTACTTTCTATATACTACGTTGAGCACTTAGTTTTAATAAGTCTATAAACTTCATCCATATTAATGTTATCGATAAAGGAATTACTTAATTATATATACAAAGCAAATGCGTAAATGGACGCAGTGTTTTGAATTTTAAGGAGTGTCTAGTTCTTTGACTTCATGGGCCAAGGACGCGGACAGAGACAGACAGACAAAGCAGCTTTATTACTAAATATAGCCCGCTGCCTCAGCCAGGACTCGAATCAAGAACCCCCCACTCAATTACTATACGTCTGTTCACTGAAATTAGCACTAATACTTTTTGATATCAAATCAAATCAAAATATTTTATTCAGCATAAAAATTGTTACAATTTCTTACTCAACGTCATGAGTCTACCACCAGTTCGGAAAGAAGAAACCTCTGACCTGAGAAGAACTGGCGAAAGAAACTCAGCGGAACTAATATTTTTTTTGCCATAGCCAGCCGTTTGATAGTCAGTGGTCGCGTGCTCGCTTGTATAGCCGATTGATGCGGGTTCAAATCCAGGTCTCGAACCTCTGAAATTTTTATGTGCGAATCATAATATCTAACATAATCACCTACCACGTGTCTTACGGTGAAGGAAAACATCGTGAGGAAACCTGGATTTTCGAAAGACATGTTAAGTCCGCTAACACGCACTCGGCTAGCGTGGTGGACTATGGCCAGATCCCATACCCTAAATAGGCCTTCCTTAAATAAGAGGTATTTAAGGAAGGCCCGTGCCCAGAAAGTGCCATTGCCGTTAGAAAGGGCTGAGTACATAAATATTTAGATTTCAATTTTGAGCTATTATGATAAGTTGCATGTTTTTCATTTTTTTATTTATTAATTTCTGTAATTAATGGTATTCAAATAAGCAAATTATGCTGTACTCTACTATAAAATAATATATATTGTATCTGTAGCTATTATTATACAGTCCATAATTTTGTTGCCACTACGATGACTGAACGTGGACTGAAAGTAAAAATCTTTAAAAAGTTTTGCAAAAAAAAAATATTTTTGATAGTTTTTTGTGTAAAAACTACAGGTATTCTGGGATTTCTAAGAGTTGTAGTGGATAGCAGTGCTACTTAGGTTGCTGATACAAAAAAATTGAAAAATTGTTGTCTTAGGGGATCCATTTTTTTTAAATAATGTCTGTAGTTTTTTTCTATTTTTTTCTTGACTATAGTCATGAGCAAGTCCTTCTTATGGTGCCCACTTATCGCTGAATTTTGGGACATCCTGTATAAAATTCAATCTAAGAATTTGATTACCTGTATTAGAACGCGGACGGAACCGCGGGAAATGCTAGTATTATGATATAATTTTCATTCAAACAACTGGTTTAAGTTATTCACTACACCATGTCGCCTGTGGTATGTGGTAGTCAAATATATACTCATATTATTTCTAGTCTTTACATAAGTTAATTAACAAAGCAAAAAGTACTTATAAGTACATTTTCCAATGAGATCATATACGTGAACCTTACTTGCTGCGGCGGCGGTCGCGGCTTCAAGTCTCGCTCTGGGCAATTATTTATGTTGAGCACGAATGTTTGTACTCTAGTCATAAATGTTTATTATAACATGTATGAATTTAAAGTTATATATGGTGTATCAACTATATGGTATCCGTAACACAAGCCTCGTAGCTTATATCGGAACTAGATGGCGCTGTGTCTAATAATGTCCCAACATATTTATATAATTTATCACACGAATAGATAATCTCATCAAAAACATATAATGTAAAAAGTTTGCCAAGTCTCGCACCTTTACGTATCATCAAAGTTGAAATATCTAACGTAAGCCAAAACTATCGTCTTTTTTGTGTTTCGATACCAAATTAAACAATCTTTAGATAAATTTTAAATATGATGCAAGGGGAGATGAGGACAAAATGAAATAACATGTGATTAGAGACAAAAAAATATTATTTAATTCCGATTTTTTTTTACCATTAACTAATAAAAGTTCCATAGATCTGTTTATAGTCCAAGGACTGATCGCAGATAGAGAAAAGAAAAAAAACTATTGAAAGTTAAAAAGATCGATACATCCAAAAATCAATGGTCCAAATATTGATTTTAAATCGACAAGATGTTAGTTGCAGTTATTTAACAAGCAGTAGTCGGACAAAGAATATAGTTTTAAATCATTCCATAATTGATAAGACGAATAGAAACGTCATTCAAAATAATAAGACAGAGTAAACTCGAGTTCCAAGAATTAATTACACACACAACGTAACAAGATGTCATTTTAGATTCTTTGAAGAACAATAAGTAAGCTAAAAATGTCGTACTCGTTGAATAAAGAATTGAATCATTTCATTACAATTTTTAAACTTAATTTTCTTTAATTATTGTAACTAGCGCTTGCATCCATTACTACAAGAATTTTTCAATTCGGATCAGTAGTTCCTGAGATTAGTGCGTTCAACCAAACAAACAAACTCTTCATTCAGCCTTTTAATATTAGTATAGATATACATATTGCTATAAAAAAGGAAATAATCGGGATAAAATCTAGGATATATATTTTAAGTTGGAACAAATCAAATATTACAAGAAATACGGAGTTAATCGCGGACGAAAAACGTGAAACGAATTTTAATATATTTAAATTAATATAGCCTATTAAATGGCACTTGTTTAAACAAAAACTAAAATAAGATGTTTATTATTTACTTTCGATCGCGCCATATTTTAATAACCGATAAATCGTGGTTGAGACATATACATATGACTATAGATAAGGCTTTTGTAAACAATTTTTTATCGTTTTCTGTTTACTTATAATGACAAAAGTTTTTTTTAATTAAAATCAGCCAAGTGCGAGTTGGATTAGTATTCCGAGGGTTCCGCACTACCGATATGTATTTGTTTATATATTATAAATTTATTTACGTGTCTGTTATAAACATCGAGCCTGTAAAACGAAATTAGGAAATTGTAAAACGCCAAACAAAATAAAAATAAATTCAAAAGGCACGGGCGCTTAACGCCTGTGGCTGTGTTCAGCAAAAATAAAAAAATAAAAAAATAAAAAAACTAAATTAGTAAAAAAGTTTTTTCTGTGTACTAACGTTGGAAATCCTAATAAATAAATAAATAAAGAAAATGAGACAAACGTGTGGTCAAAAGTCTTTTAAGTCAGCATGTTATAGATTTTTTGCACCAAACATTTGCCCACAAGTTCCTTCATAATATAGGTTGCCTGAAAGAGATCACTCTAAGTAATAAGGCCCGCCTTACACTACAATGCATAATTAAATTTTTTCTCTTTTTGTGTAATTCTTTTTTTTAATTTTTCGTTCAAACTTAAATAAGTAAATTTTGTCAACCTTAGACGTTGATTTTTCTGGAAATAAATAGGGATTTTTTGTTTCAGCGTTGATTATGCTGTCTACGACGGTCGCTTTGAGTCTGATTGGTACAATATTCTTCTGCTTCACTAATACTATTAACGATGCAATACTATCGGTAAGTAATACGAATATTTAAAAAAACTCTATCTGTTATTTTTTCATCTTGAAACGACTGAACAGATTTTCAAAAACTTCGCAAGGACGTAAGTTGCGTCTTGGCATCGAACCCCGACCAGCTTATGACGGGAGCGAAGCCGCGGGTATAATTAACTTTAATTATACTACCGATCAGCGTAGAGGTGCAGAGCCGATGCAACAAGTGCTATGTTATATCACTACTAGTAGAAAATTAACGAAAACCCTCAACTAACGAATTGTTCCGGGATTCGAACCTAGGGCCACCGCATCTGACGTACATGCTAGCCACTAAACCACTATAATCGTCGCAGTAGAGACGAGACGAAAATACAAACTATGTTTATTAAAAGATGAAATATTTTTTTAGAACATGGTCATAAGAAACAACTCTCTCGCATATTCAATGTGGCGGCGACCGTCAGTGCATCCCTTGATGAAAGTTCATATATTCAACTATACTAACTGGAAGGAAATAAAGTCTGGAATGGAAACCAAGTTTAAAGTACAAGATGTCGGTCCTTTCGTGTATGAGTAAGTAACTTTTCTCTATATTAATTTCACAGATAATTTAAGGATATTTACATTAGTGTTGTAACAAAAAATATAAATGGGAGTAATATAAAAAAAAGTTTCCACTTTTTCTTTTGTACGCCTAAATCGATTTTGATGAATTTTGGCAAAAATATAGATTACCTTGTAACGCAAAAACAATAATCGAAAATTCTGAGATATGAATGGATAGAGACACATGGAATACAAGTATGTATGTGAACTGTTGAGCCCATTATTTCTCGGTACCCGACGTTTCATATGCTTTACAGCAATCATAATCACGGTAGAGACTTGAAAAAGATACTCGTAGTTTTATTTAAATAATAAAATCTTCGCGTTAATCTAAGAAATAATTATTTTCTAAACTAATTTTAAACGTAGAAAACAAGTAACAAAGTAACAAGTGATCAGCCCTTTCTCACCCCAGCCATTGATGACATTGAGAACAAGTAACTTAACTTGGCGGGAGCACTCCCGTGCACCCTAAACGTAAGCTAAAACGGTTTGGCTTTATATAATCACAAAATATATTTTATTATTTGTTTATATGATGAACTAATGTCGTAAAAATATCACTCATGCATATATTTTCAATTACAAGAGTCAGTCACCTTTGATAAACATTGTTGCTACTAGATTTTTTTCTGATACGATATAAAATTAATTTTAAATTAACAGCACAAAAGTTTTGTTTATAAAATATGAAAGTTATTGAGTGAAATGTATTACTTAGTTATCACGTTTTTTTCGTAGTTATTATTATTGATATATAGGCATAGGCAGACACCATAGTAGAGTTTTGTGTGTCTTCAGCCTTTTTTAACGTCCTACTGCTGGACGTGGGATCAGGCCATAGTCCACCTCGCTGGCCTAGAGCGTTTTGGCGGACTTCACTTGTCTTTCGAAAACTTGTTAGGTTCTCTCAGACATGCAGGTTTCCTCACGATATTTTCCGTCACCGCAAGACAAATGGTAATCATGATCTATCTATATTTATATGTATAGATTTCACGTTATTTATCCGCGATGTCTACTGAATCTTGTCGTGTGATCTTAAGAATTTTTTGTATGTAATTTGTCCTACTCACAAGATAGGAATCTGTTCATTAAATATATTTGGACATTCTTATTAAAATATTTAGTCACTAGCAAAAAGCTGAGCTTTGTGAGGACTCGCGTAGTTTTACTAACGAGTAATAATTTTTAAGACAGTTGTTAATGTTCATTTTTTAATGGTTATAAAATTATTTTGACAGATAACACATCTAGATATGAAGTTAAATTACTATGTTACAGCCAAATCTATAGGCGTGATAGTTTTTCTGTAAAGTGTACCACAAAATGCTCAGGTTGTGGGATATTTTTAGGACTCCCTTCTCTAGCCCTAATTATTATCCATTCAGAGATCGACTCTATCTACTATACTAATATTATAAACGCGAAAGTTTGTAAGTATGGATGGATGGATGTTTGTTACTCTTTCACGTAAAAACTACTGAATGGATTTTAATGAAACTTTACAATAATATAGCTAATGCATCAGAATAACACATAGGCTACAATTTATAAAGATATTGTGTGAATTGTCCAAAATATGACGATAAGTGTCAAGTAAGTAGTAAAAAATCTACCATCTGCGAGCTATTCTGGCGTGCGCTGCCAAAACCGCTAGAGTTACACATATGTAATGTATGATGGAAATGTTTATCTTAAACAAGCGACTCACTCTCACTTCGCTCGGGTTCGTCTCTAGAATTAGCGCGAGCAAAGTCGCGGATTTCACTAGTCTACTATAGTTTTTAGAACGTTTGTCTGTCTAGGTACACGTGGTGAAGGCACCACTGGATAGATATTGATGAAATTTATGATGGTTATCCGTGTTATATTATGACATATAGGGTATTTTTACTGCTTGAATATATTTAATCTCTGAAAATGTTAACTAACCGTTAATACTTAACTATGACGAATACGAGCAAAACTAGGGTGAGACGCTTGTCTTAAAATAAACCTATATACAAACAAAATCTAAGATCTTCCTAGAACGTGTTAATTCATACTATTGTATGTAATGAATAAGTAAATTATTGCTCTTTATCTTTTTCATTAATATATAATGTTTAAAGCAAAATATTTCTTATTGTCTATAACATAAAGTTAACTTTCAAATATTGTATTTTATCTATACGTTTATCGAAGCTTTCAATAGTCGATTAATATGATACATATTTACAAAGTTTTTGCTTCATTTAAGACTTACATTTATCGAGTATATGTTTTAAATCAACATATCATAAAATTAATAAATAAAATAAATAATAAATATGTTGGGACATTATTACACACAGCGCCATCTAGTCCGTGGTAAGCTACGAAGCTTGTGTTACGGATACCAGATAGTTGATATACTACATTTTATATAGCTTCAAATACATACATATTATAAATATATACATCCATGACTGGAGTACAAATATACGAGTTTAACAAACGAATGCTCGCAACGGGACTCGAACCCGCTACCGCTGGCGCAAGAAAATAGGGACTCTACAAACTGCGCCAAACGTGTTATCAAAGCGAGTATTATATTATTATCCAAAAAAATCATAATTTCTGATAATATATGTTTTTACCTACCTGTATCTATATAACAGTATACTATTTGTTACAATCCAAATGACTTAAGTATGATGTTAAGAGTATTAAAAGCAGTAGCACAGTTTTTTGTGTAGTGTTCGTGTAATGCCTTTACAAAGCCAAGCTAAGAGTTGGTTTGTATTTCAAAAACTAGAGACGAACCAGAGCGAAGGGTTCCGTTACGCCCCCAACGTACCTTGTTGTGACGGCTCAGTAACGTCCGGATATTCGGCCGGGCGCGAAACCAAGAAACGCGCAAGGAGGGCCCACGCGCAGGGAGGGCCCAATCGCAGAGGGGGCCAATGGCAGTGAGGGCCCACTTTGGTGGGCGTTGGGTCATGCGGGTAGCTACTTGCTCCTGGTACTTCTCTGATAGTAGATTGGTCTGTGGAGCAACCCATTGCTAGTGGTCTGCTTACGGCCGAAATTAATAATGTCTATCCAAGATCAAAACCAATCTGAGATTGTTGCATATTGATGGATCCATCTCCAATCCACACGCCAATAATAAAACTTTGCAATCCATGTTTTTTGTTATCGACAGATTGCAAGCGATCCCTTGCCTCTTGACCGTTTCGTTTCAAGTTGACTATCAATTCTACGATAGATTTAGATGGATGACCAGT
Source organism: Boloria selene (assembly GCA_905231865.2). Taxonomy (NCBI): domain Eukaryota; kingdom Metazoa; phylum Arthropoda; class Insecta; order Lepidoptera; family Nymphalidae; genus Boloria; species Boloria selene. The sequence goes on along the minus strand of HG993161.1, from coordinate 4,884,469 downwards.
GATTGGGTTTTAGTGGGTAGTAAACACCTTTTTATATAAAATAATAATAATAATTTTAGCCTATATACAAGGTTTCTTTTAAAAAGCAAATTCTATTTTTTTAGTAAAAATTATGTAATTTAAGAGTTAATTGCATTAATGCCGATTTTTAAGTATACTCGACCCTGAAAATATTTTTACAAAAAATTAAAAAACAAATATTTCGTTAATTAAGCATTATTGTCGGAAATTAAAAAAAAACGACCCTGATTTTTACCCTCCAGGGAAAAAAGAATAATGTGTTTGTAGACACGTGTTGCTTAATCTATACTATTATTATAAAGCTGAAGAGTTTGTTTGTTTGTTTGTTTGGTTGGTTGAACGCCCTAGTCTTAGAAACTACTGGCCCGAATTAAAAATTCTTTTTGTGTTGGATACTCCTTTTATTGAGGAAGGCTATAGGCTATATTACATCGCGCTACGACCAATAGAGCAGAGCATGAATGAAAAATGTTGCGAAAACGGGAAGGACGGGCGTTAGTTCTACGAGATACCATACCGTGCAACTCAGAAAAAAATTGGTTTCCGGTCTTTAGAACGCGTGTGAATCCGCGGGAAATGCTAGTTTTTAAAATAATACTTAATTTGAATAATAAATATTGCGTATTTTCTTAACAACTTTAACAACCATTTTAAACCGATAAAAATGCATTAGAAAAAAAGGTTAACATTTCTTCATGAGTTGAAAAGCACTTATACCAAATTTCAAGAAATTCTGATAGTAAAAATAAATAAATACCTATTACAGACCCCTTCTTTTAAGGGATGAATTTTGAAAAAATTTCAAACATAAATAAAAGTGAAGTGTCTGTTTTCAATTTCAAATTAACAGCTTTTCACTAAATGCATATGAAAGTTAGAACTAATTAAGGAACTAACATCAAATATGAAATAATCGATTTTAAAATTTTTGCCTGTCTGTCTGTATGTTTGTTCCGGCTAATCTCTGAAACGGCTGGACTGATTTTGACGGGACTTTCCCTCGCAGATAGCTAATGCATTAGGGAGTAACTAAGGCAACTTTTATTTTATCGAGATAGTGGAACTCGCGGCTTCACTCGCGCTAATCTAGGGACAAACCCAAGCGTAGCGTAGCGTGAGACGCTAGTGGGACATAAAAAATTACAGAGTTTCATATATTACGAAACTAACATTTCGTATATTTTATTTTTCCTCAACGGTTTACCTCTCAAGGGATGAACTTCGAAAAAAAGCTCTAACACCTACTTATTTAATTTATCAAGTTTGAAGTAATTCTGATCAAAAATATTTTTTCCCATACTTTATAACCTTATAATAAACTCTATTACGAACTTTGACAGGCGAAAATGAGTTAGGTATACGCGACTACATACTAGCAAGTCCCTCTCACTCCGCTCGGTTCCTTCCTTTATACGTTTCAATGGTCACGTAGTACAGATTTCTGAGAAATGAGATATTTTTTCAGCAATAAAACCACGTTTGGCGCAGTTTGTAGTGACCCTACTTTCTTGCACCAGCGGTCGCGGGTTCTAGTCTCGCTGGGGGCATTCATTTGTTAAACTCGGATGTTTGTACTCCAGTCATTGGTGTTTATATTTATAATATGTATTTATTTAAAGCTATATAAAATGTAGTATATCAACTATCTGGTATCCGTAACACAAGCTTCGTAGCTTACCACAGAACTAGATGGTGCTGTGTGTAATAATGTCCCAACATATTTATTTATTATTTAATTATATAATGTAACAAAATTAATAAGAATGAAAAATTAATATGTTGACCTGAATAACAAGCTATCATCATGCAAAATTTCATCGAAATCGGTCCAGACTCCAGTGGTTTGGGCTTAAGCGTTCTGAAACAAACAGACAAACATTCTAGAAACTATAGATTGGGCCTCTTTATCGATAATAATGACTTTTTCAATAAGATTTTCAAAGAAATGTACAGATTTGACTCAGTATTTTATCTTAATACTAGCGACTCGCCCTCGCTTCGCTTGAACTTTTTCCTAGATTAAGCACAGGCAAAGCCGCGGGATCCGCTAGTTATGCATATAAACCTTCCTCTTTAATCACTCTATCTATTAAAAAAACCGCATCAAAATCCGTTCCGTAGTTTTAAAGATTTAAACGTACAAAGGGATATAGGGACAGAGAAAGCGACTTTGTTTTATACTATGTAGTGATACAGTATAGGATTCATTTATAATATCTACCAGTTTAAAAAAAAGGCAAGGGATTATTCCACAATGAAAGTTTAGAAAACTCTATCACTTATGATCTTAATACAGCTTTAACGCGCTCGCTTGGATAACCGAGTGATGCGGGTTCGAATCCGGGTCTCGCACCTCTGATATTTTCATGTGCGAATCATTTCTATCATGATTACCACTTGCATGTTGTTGATGGCTCCAAAGCGTGCCAGTTGAGCACAAATTACTTCGCCAGTGTCACGTAGAATGGAGAAGACATGAATACCTCACAGAAGTCTACAAACTAACAAACATAAACATATTTTTCTGACACATTTTGTGCGCATGCGTCATAATAGAGGAAGATAAACTAAAATTAGTTTAATTTTTTAAATAAACAATTTTTTTAATAATTCTTGGTATTTTTATATTTGTTTTGTTGTGAAACCAATTCTCTTATCATTTGTTCGATATATTAATACTATTTCTACATACTAATCATTTAAAAAAATAAAATCAACAAAAACGGACTTCTAGGAATTAAAAACAAATAAACAGGTCTGTTTTATTTATTCCTGGGGATTTCCCTATTTTTTATACTTTTTTTAATAAATATGCTGGGACATTATTATACTCGGCGTCATCTAGTTCCGTGGTAAGCTACGAGGCTTGTGTTACGGATACCAGATAGTTGATACACTACACATATATAACTTTAAATACATACATATTAAAAATATGAATACCCATGACTGGAGAACAGACATTCGTGCTCAACAAATGAATGCTACTATGTCAGATATTTTTATGGACTGCATACTGATACCGCCTTCGAAAATATCTAATACTAGCCTTTTCCGCGGCTTCGCTCGCGTTCTAAAGGCTGAAAACCAATAAAGACTAAAAAACTTTTCTCCCGTTCAAAATTTTTCATTGGTGCTCTGCTCCTATTACTTAACAAACAAACAAACAAAGAAACCAACAAACAAACAAACAAACAAACAAACAAACAAACAAACAAACAAACAAACAAACTCTTCAGCTTTATAATATTAGTATAGATGATCTATCTATACTGTATTCAGCCCTTTTCTACGTTCCACTGCTGGGCGTGTGCCTCCCTCAGTACGAGGGGGATCAGGCCATAGTCCACCGCGCTGGCCTAGTGCGAGTTAGTGGACTGCACATGTCTTTTGAAAACTTGCTAGGTTCTCTCAGACATGCAGGTTTCCTCACGATGTTTTCCTTCACCGTAAGACGTAATGATGTTAGAAATGATTCGCATATGAAAATATCAGAGGAGACTCGGATTTGAACCCGCATCTACTATCCAAACGTTGCCACTGGGATACCACTACATACTGTATTGGGCTTATCAAATCCCAAAGTATTAAAACAAAAGCTTAAAAAATATTTACTTCGAATCTCGAGTTTTTTTTTTTTCATTGATTTTAAAAGGATGTCCGTTTCAATCGCAGTGATAAAACAAGTTCCTGAGTTAAATTAAGTTCCCTATCGTATTTTAGCTTATCTGCTGCTATAACTTTGTGACCCGACTCTGATTCTACACTAATATTATAAAGCTGAAGAGTTTGTTTGTTTGGTTGAACGCGCTAATATCAGAAACTACTGGTCTGAATTGAAAAGTTCATTTTGTGTTGGATAGTCCGTTTATCGAGGATGGCTCTAGGCTATATTACATCACGCTATGACTAATAGAAGCGGAGCATCAATAAAAAATGTTGCAAAAACGGGAAGGGCGAGCGTTAGTTCGAAGTGTCACACGGCGCGACTCAAAAAGAATTTGGTTTCCAGTCTTTAGAACGCGTGCGAAGCCGCGAGAAATGCTAGTCGTATAATATAAACTAGCGACTCGCCCTCGCTTCGCTTGGGCTTTTTCCTAGATTTAGCACAGGCAAAGCTGCGGGATCCGCTAGTTATGCATAATATAAACCTTTCTCTTGAATCACTCTATCTATTAAAAAAACGCATCAAAATCCGTTGTGTAGTTTTAAAGATTTAAGCATACATAGGGACATAGGGACAGAGAAAGCGACTTTGTTTTATACTATGTAGTGATAAGAAAATTTTGAAACTATTTTGTATTGAGCTTCTACTGCAACTCCTTAATCTTAAATCGGCTGAACCGTTTTGGATGAAATTTATAAGATGGATATATAGAAAGACAGATAGACAGAATAATAAAAAAAAATAATTTAGAATACACATTAAGCGAATTTTTATTACTTAGTACATTTTTGACTGATCTCAAAATATTATCTAGGGGCTCCGACATCTTGACCGTGTCATTCAAGAATTTATGAAAAAAACTAAATATATTTTTATATTTGCAACTTTTATGGCTCGATTACCCGTTTCCTCGAATGGGAGTTGAACCCGTGACCCGTGATATACGGATCAATGTTAATCATCATGTTACACAGAACGATGATGTTTATCTCATATTTAAGACCTATGCACACTGCATTTTATAAATAAAATGCATATTGTAAGTGTGATAAACTGCTCGTCGATAACGCAAATCGTCATAGTGTGCATAGGCCCTTAGTTCGTACACAAATGTAAATATTACTGTCAAATTGACCTTAGTCTAAAGTAAAGTCTACAGAAGACACAGTAAAGTACGTCAGTTTGTTTGTGACGTACAAACTCTCAAACAAGTCGATGGTGTTATATCATCACGGATTATCAATTATTTCATCGTAAATAGCTCTTTGAATATTCAGATAACAGCTTTAAACAAGATGGCATTAAATAATAATAATCTCCGACCGATTCTGGCCATGGCGGCCAATTTCATTGAGACTAGCCAACTGCGCAGGAGATATTATAGTGCACGAGTGTACGCGCAGACACAAGTGCACTCTCTATTCCTATCACTCTCATACTCCGGTGGGACGACTGACACGACCAGTGAGAGCTAAGGCATAGGACCGACGGTTTTACGTGCTTTCCGAATACAGGGGTGACTCACCGTCAACTTCTCAACTCCGGGCTGTTACTCAGACTTACTAAACAGAAAGACTCAATAAATGACCTCCCCCAACCCTGAACTCGAACCCAGGACCTCTCGGTACATGCTAGCCACTACACCACCGAGGCAGTTACTAAAATAATATATTTGTTTACAGGCAATACTTAGAACGAGTGAATATAAAGTTTGAAGGCGACAAGTTGAGTTATCAAGAAAGAAACAACTTCAAGTTTTTACCTGAACTTAGTGTTGGCCCACACTTTGATCAAGTTTACGTCCCTAATTTGCCTCTACTGGTAAGATTTTTAACGATATTTTTTAACTAATAAGTCGCCTGGTTTTACTTAAAATATATGTATTGTATATGACATGTGCTGTATTGTACACTAGCATATCCCGCGGTTCCGCCTGCGTTCTAAGAAGAGATGGTATGGTAAAAAGGGGGCAAACGGGCAGGAGGCTCACCTGATGGGAAGTGATCACCTCCGCCCATGGACATCTGCAAGCCTGGCTTGCAGATGCGTTGCCGGCCTTTCAGGAAAGGGAGGGATGGAGGAGGGAGGGAAGTGGGAGGAAGGGGGGAACGAAGGCGGAGGATGAAGGGAAGAGGGAGGGGGGAAGGAGAGTGGGCCTCCCGGACTCTCACTCACCGGACGAAACGCGACAGCATAGCTGCCACTTCACGCCGGTCTTCTGTGAGAGAGTGGTACTAATGAACTATACGGGGCGTGCCGGCCCATTCGGTTGCTACCCGAAGGTAACAAGCATGGCACTACCACTTTAAAAGCATGGCACTACCACTTTAATTTAGATTTCTCAGATTCAGAGATCGAGATAGTGCAGAAATTAAATATTTTCCAGCAGTAAAAAGTATCCTATGTCCTGACCCGGGTAAAATGACAAAATAAAAAAAAAATAACATAAGATCACATATTTAACCTTGCTCCTCCATTAACATCAATTTGTATCAACAGAAGCATTTATTATCTATATTTATTCAGAGATAACGAATGGTCCTTTGCGACCTCATAACCCACAGATAAAAAAATAAGGCGGAATAAAAAATAAAATCACGTGAGATTTGCATGACAACGATGAATGAAAGAAAGGACTCGACTGTTATCACTATGTTCTATTTAAAAAGATTGTTTTGTTTTAGCAGTTATCTGTTTATGGCCTTATTATAAAAACTCGGCCCGCGGGGCGTAATTAAAATAAATTAAATGGTTTCTGTAATTTACTAATAAAATGAAAGTAGTCTTACTTACTCTTTGTAACATTAGCTATCTGCGAGTGAAAGTCCCGTCAAAATCGATTCAGCCGTTTCAAAGATTATGCGTAACAAACAAACAAACAAACAGACAGACAGACAGACAATGTCCCATGTATGATGTAATGTCCCAACATATTTTATTTACCGATATCCAAGTAGAAATTGATTTGCTTTAAAATATTACGAATAAAATCTATACATATAATTCTAACTAAAACTACAGAAACCGATTCTATAGTTTTCAGACTTTTTGTCAGTCTGTCTGTGACCGCATCAGAAGAAAACTTTTTTGAAAAAAAAGATTTTGATGAAATTTGGTGTTATTATACCTGGTTAACTGGGTTATATATATAGGTGATCAGGAAAAATATTTCATTTCTGAGAAATCTATACTTACAGTCAAAACGTATTTTATAGTAATACTATAGGTGATCAGGAAAAATATTTCATTTCTGAGAAATCTATACTTACAGTCAAAACGTATTTTATAGTAATACTATCATTTCCCGCGGCTTCGCATGCGTTCTAAACACCGGAAACCAAATTCTTTCTAAGTCTTGCGGTATCTCGCAGAATTAACGCCCCTTCCCGTTTTTGCAACATTTTTCATTGGTGCTCCGCTCCTATTAATCGTAGCGTGATGTTATATAGCCTATAGCCTTCCTCGATAAATGGACTATCCAACACAAGAAGAATTTTTCAATTTGGACCAGTAACTTTTGAGATTAGCGCGTTCAACCAAACAAACAAACAAACTCTTCAGCTTTATAATATTAGTATAGATATAGATATAAAATCTACGAATTAGGTTTCTGATCTTTAGAATATCGACGAAGTATCGATTACGTCAAGCAGAATTTCAGGCTAAAAATAGTTTTTTTTTCTTCTAGGGAGTCGTCGCTAAAGCATCTAACATGAATTACATTGTTCAACTCGCACTCACGTCATCACTCAACAACATCGCCGACCATAATGAGGCCTTTTTGAAACTTCCAGTTCAAAGGTAGTTAATTCAATAATTAATTTTATATTTGAAGAAATTTATAATATTTTCATAAGTGTTGTAAGTATTGTGATAGTATTTAGCTCTTTTTTAACGTCTCACTGCTGGGTACGAGCCTCCCTTCTATACAAGGGGAGGGGAAGTGCAAGTTTGCGGACTTCACATGTCTTTGGAAAACTTGCTAGGTTCTCTCAGACATGCAGGTTTCCTTACGATGTTTTCCTTCACCGTAAGACAAGTGGTAATCATGTTAGAAACAGAAATATCAAAGTTGCGATGCCCGGATTTAAATCCGCTCCTACTCAATTCAGCTGTATAAACTTCAAGAAATAATGTACGCCTATTTACATGCTTTTTGAACTTTTCTGTGTTTACCTAGTTAGTCATTTTTTTTTAATTGAAATTATTACCAAAAGCACGTGTCGTAAAGAAATTGTTAATACTCTAAGTACGTTGGGACATTGCTCACAGCGCCATCTAGTTCCATGGTAAGCTACGAGGCTTGTGTTACATATCCCAGATAGTTAATACACTATACATATACAACTTTAAATACATACATGTTATAAATTTAACACCGATGACTGGAGTACAAACATTCGTGCTTATAAATGAATTCAGTAAATTCAGTATTTCAATTCAGTAAATCAGTTCGAGGCTCGAACCCGCGACCGCTGGATCAGTAAGTATGGTCACTACAAACTGAGCTAAACGTGAGAAGAGCGTACTATCGTTTGTTTATAAGCAAAGAACATTATTATACTGATAATTAAACAATGAAACATAAATTTAAATTGCGTAATATGAATTTATTGAAGGCAAAACTGTACTTTGTATCGCAGATAGCGGTATGTTAGTGCTTTTGGCCTATATAGCGCTAAGAATCTACTACGTTATTGTGTACATATATTTTTATTAACATAAGTCGTATTTACCCGTAGCTTTATACGTTTTATTAAAAACTAGCAACATACTCTCGCTTCGCTCGGGTTCATCCCTGGAATTAGCGCGAGCGAAGCCGCGGGTTTCGCTATACATTTAGTATACAAAAACTTAACAAATTATATACTAAAACGTTTCTCAAGAAACACTCTATCCATTAGTAAAAACAGCATGAAAATCAGTGCAGTAATTTTGACTTTATTGCAAACAGACAGACAAACGCGGAGGACTTCGTTTTATAATAATTTTAATATGTAGTGAAAGGAAAATACAAGAAAATATTTCAAATAAAAAAAGAAATGTATAGGTACAAAAATGGTCTGAAGAGCCGTGGTCGCACCCACTATAAACTGATTAATGTAGGTGTTTCTGGCTTCCACATAATCCTAATAGGTAGGCCTCCCTTCAATACAAGGGGTTACTCCTGGCCGTACTCTACCACACCAGCCATGTTAAGTTGGATACCCTCACATTTTTCGAAAATTTTCTAGATTTTTTGAGACATTAAGGTTTCTTCACGATATTATCCTTCAAATGAAATCAAAATATTTTATTCAGCATATAGGTAAATTGTTACAATTCCCTACTGAACGTCATGAGTCCTCTAAAGAAGAAACCTCTGACCTGAGAACAACTGGCGAAAGAAAGTCAGCCTCACTGTCAGAAAAGTGGTAGTCAAGTTAGAAATGATTCGTACCTAAAAATATTAGATTCGAACCAGCTTCCCTCGTTTTCCGAAACCAGGCCGTTTTCACTGAGCTACGAGTACCATTAGTAGAATCTGATATAATAATTTATTTTTCAGGTTTCTGTGGGGATATGACGACACCATCATCAGTATAGCAAAGCCATTCCTGAGTTTACAAGGCCAGTTGAACTTCGAAAAATTCGGACTTTTAGTCACTGTAAGTACCTATTTAGTTCAAAAATTATAATTGGCTGATGCTAGTCGTCTGCTAGTTGGACGACTAAATTATTTTAAAGGCTGTTGCTAGTCATCCGATAATCGTATTAATAAAAAATATATTATTCGTCCGACTATTGTCAGTTTGTACGAATATCTATCACTTTTTTGATTTCTAATATAAAAAAAGCGATTTTTATGTGCAGGATATACCTATGCCAAAAAAAAAATAACCTTAACCTACCGAGCTGATATTTATTAAATTAAGATCCCACCCACTTTTAAGTCCAAGAGTTTTTATATGTAAAAGAGCTAGCTCTATAGAGTCGTCCTATGAAATTTACGTTACTAACACTCCCTGAGAGTATGTACCTACATCAAAACAATGTACAAGAAAATGGTATTTTCTGAAAAGTACTATAGAAACGTCCGCAATTGCATTCACGAGTATGTTAAAACTTAAATAACAAATTGATTTCTCTTTGAGCCATTTAAGAAGCAAAAAAGTCTCAGTCGCGATATATCAAACACCAATTGTCGGACGAATAATATTTAATTTATTCGTCCGCTTATCGGATGAATAGACACTTCGATTATAATTAGTAAGTAATTTTTTTTTGGCCATATGCGGCACGAACCCTCTCGTGAAGCCCTTTTTAACGCCCCACTGCTGGGGGTCCCTCCCTTCAAAACGACGGGGATGAGACCATAGTCCACCACGTTGGCCTAGTGCGGGTTGGCGTTGGCTACACACGTCGTTGGAAAACTTAGTGAGCTTAACGATAATAAAAAATGTAATAAAGTGTTATAACTTTAACATCTCTCTCTTAAATCACTATCTATTGATGAAAACCGCATTAAAATCTATTGCGTAATTTAAAATATTTAAACTTACAGACGAAAAAGGTTTTGTTTTATAATGTAGAGATAATTAGAAAAAGCGGGAATAACTATTTTAATAATATGAATGAATGATGATTTTTCAGAAAAATGGCACAACATCAGATCGCTTCACAATAAATACCGGAGAAAATGATAAGAATAAGATGAATATTCTTGAGAAGTTCAACGGTGACTCACAATTGCCTTTTTGGGGAAGCCCCGAGTGTAATAGGTAGATATAACATAATCTGATATATTTATTTTAAATCCTTTATTACACAAACACACAAACTAACGCAAAAGAGAAAGATACAATACACAAACTATGTGGAATACTGATAAATAAAATAAATAAATATGTGGAACACACAGCGCCATCTAGTTCAGTGGTAAGCTACGAGGCTTGTGTTACGGTTATTATTGATACATTACACATATATAACTTTTGAAATACATACATATTGTAAATATAAACACCCATGAATGGAGTACAAATATTCGTGTTCATCACACATAGTAATGCTCCCAGCGGGATTTGAACCAGCGAACGCTATGAAAGAAAATAGAGCCATTAGAAAATAAGCCAAATGTCGTCGAGTACTAATATGTATGCATTGTGTTTTTCTCTTTTATCATTTTTTGAAAATTTATTAATTCTTTGATTTATTTTTTATAATGTTAATATTATTTATAATTCAGGATTTGAAATAAATATTCCAAGCGAAAGTTTTATTAAAAAAAGGAAAATGAAATGTATGATTTTTTAGTACTTTTTATAGACAATGCATTTTTAAGGCAGTCCAGGTTTGGTTTTAAAAATACAATTTGATTAAACCTTTAGATAAAACACAAAAGATCACTTTATTTATAAAGTAGCATTTCCCGCGGCTTCGCACCCGTTCTAAAGACCGGAAACCAATTTCTTCCTAAGTCGCGCGATATGATACCTCGCAGAACTAACGCCCGTCCTTCCCGTTTTTGCAACCTTTTTCATTGATGCTCCGCTGCTATTGATCGTACCGTGATATAATATAGCCTGTAGTCTTCCTCGATAAACGGACTATCCAACACAAAAAGAACTTTTAAAATCGAATCAGTAGTTGCTGAGATTAGTGCGTTCAACCAAACAAACAAACAAGCAAACTCTTCTGCTTTATAATATTAGTATAGAATATTCAACGTTTTAACCCTTTTTTGTATAGTTATGTAAGTTTTATATGAATGGATGCAATATAGACTATCTTAGTTCAAAGTTTATCTTAATAGATAAGTTGTAGCGCCTCATCTTGCTTAAATTTATATTAAGTTATACACAAACAATGTAGTATTAAAACACAATGGAGGTTAGAAAAGAATTTTGGCTCGGTTTGTAGCACTTTGCGCTAGCGGTCGCGGGTTCGAGTCCTGCTGTGGTCATTCGTTTGTTCAGCACGAATGTTTGTACTCCAGTCATGGGTTTTTATGTTTATAATATGTATGTATTTAAAGTTATTTAACATGTGTAGTGTATCAACTATCTGGTATCTGGAACACAAGCCTCTTAGTTTGCCACGAAACTAGATGGCGCGATTTTTTTAACCTATTTATTTTGTTCACAGTATAGAAGCGTCAGATGGAACAATTTTCCCACCATCAATGTTGGATAGAAACTCATCTTTATACATCTTTTTCCCCAATTTGTGCCGACGTCTGCCTTTCAAATACATAAAGGATGTAGAGGTTAGTTGTACAACTTGTTTATTCCAAGGGGTTGATCCTAATTTTTAGGGGATGTTTCCTTGAAATATGTATGATACACTGCTCTACTCTATTACTTATTACGTATTACGTACTCTAATATGTATTTTCTAGCAATTCTCGCGGCTTCGCCCGCGTTTTATACACTATTAAAAATAGGGATTGGTGGTAGAAGGATAAAAATTAAGGGTCATAAGTACTTATTGTTTGTTGCCAAATTTTAAAATTTTGTCCAAAGATAAAAAGTAAAATATCTGGAGAGCGCCACCCTTATCACCTCGGGGAATAAAAAATAGCTTACGATCTATTATCAGATCTACCAAATATATACCTACAACAAATATTATGAAAACAAATCAAAATATTTTATTCAGCATAAAAATTGTTACAATTTCTTACTGAACGTCATGAGTCTACCAACAGTTCGGAAAGAAACCTCTGACCTGAGAAGAACTGGCGAAAGAAACTCAGCGGGACTATTATTTACCAATATATTAATTTTCCGCAAAAAAAACTACCGTTAATAACGATATTTGATTTAGAATTATTATATTAGAAATAGTATTGTCTATGAACATCGAGCAAAACGAGGCTAAACCACTAGTATGTATATGGTTCCAGATTAAAGATGGCGTACATTTAATGCGGTATGGGATGCCTGATGATGTCTTCGATGATCCTACGACCAACCCAGCCAACGAATGTTACTGCGAAACTGACTCCGGTATATGTCCGCCTCGAGGCTTGATAAATGTAACCGAGTGTGCTATGGGTAAGTAAGACTTCAGTTTTTCAATCTAAGTTTAAAAAATATCTTATATCTATACTAATATTATAAAGCTGAAGAGTTTGTTTGTTTGTTTGGTTGGTTGAACGCGCTAATAGCTGATCTCGGTCCGAATTGAAAAATTCTTTTTGTGTTGGATAGTCCGTTTATCGAGGAAGGCTATAGGCTATATCATATCACGCTACGATCAATAGGAGCGAAGCATCAATGAAAAATGTTGCAAATACGGGAGTTATTTCGTTTCCAGCTTTTAGAACGCGCGCGATGCCGCGGGAATAGCTAGTATATAGTATTATTCTATAAGTGTCCGATAACAATAACATAAACAACCGTTAAGTGCCCCGCAGTTTTTTGTTCTCACGGGGCGGCAAGCGCACTTCACAATCGTATCTTGGGACTCAAGTGTTTATGTAACACTACCAAATATTATGTTTTTTATGTTTACTATGAATTAAGCTATACAATGTTGTATTTTGTTTGTCAAATTAAGACTGGTGTAGTTATATTACGTTGAACTTTGAGTAGCGAAGCGATTTAATAGAGAAATATTTGATAGAGATGCGCGTCTTGTACTTAATGGATCGCATCTTTAAATTTAAAGCGATGACATATGGTTTTTAATTTAAATTTACGTTACTTATATAAAATACCATTTGCTTGAACGGATTTTGATGAAGTTTGTTATTTATTTATTTATTTATTTATTTATTTATTTATTTATTTATTTATTTATTTATTTATTTATTTATTTATTTATTTATTTATTTATTACATAGGTTGCTAACAGAGCATACATCCATACAAAAGTAGGTGACATACAATAAAAAAGACAAATACTAGACTAAATGATGCCCTAATTAAAAGCAACACTGCATTCCTATGACATGACAACATAAAAAAAACTTATAGAATAAAAGAACAAACTGAAATTAGAAGGTACCTAAGTAAAAGTTATTAAAAAGTTAATAAAGTAGGTACCTTCCTGTAAACAAAAACAAAAACTTAAAAATAAAAGTTTACATATATTGTCTCAGTTAGGGTCTAGTTAAATTCATTTTAAGTGGGATGAAAGTTTGTATGGGGAATTAATCTTTCTCAAGTAAGAGGATTAACACGTACCTACCTACTGACCTAGGAACGCGTTTTTCAAATTAAAATTCAAAATATTTTATTCGGCATAAAATTATTACAATTTTTTACTGAACGTCATGAGTCTACTACCAGTTTGGAAAAGTTAGACCTGAAATGAACTGGCGAAAGAAACTCAGCGGGACTAATATTATTTTTTGGCGTAATCGGTTTTTTTTTCAAATTATTTAAGTTAGTTGTAAATAAATAAATATTCACTCCCTTTAATGCGATAGAGATCAGACTATAGTCCACAACGCTGGACAACATTTCGACTAGTTCGAGTAGGGATTGCAATCCGGAAAACCGGATCCGGTAATCCGGCGGATCCGGCATCATTTCACGGTCACCGGATCCGGTACTAATATACCGGATCCGGCGACCGGATCCGGTGTTACTAATTTTTGGCAAAATAATAGAGCTTTTGCATGAGTTGGTACTTTAAATGCGTACTGCGTGGTGTTCATGCGTGCAAGTTGGTGTCTGACATAAATATAAGACTTGATTGTCAGCATTATCAAATACTTTAATAATTATAATGGTCTCATATCAGTAAAGTAAGGTTTGGATTTTATAAAGTTACTTTATAAATAAAAAATTATTGATCTATCTGTGAAAGTGACATCTAGGAACACTGAGCTACTCGTTACAACGTTAAAATTTTACCTAATTGCCTACACTAGCCACCGCTATATTTTAATTGTTTGCTCGTTGCCTAATCTTTACATTGGGTTAGGAAATGCTCCATCCTGAATGACTGATGGATCAACGCTCAGCCTTAACTGCTAATCGTAGAGACCTGAAACTTTTAGTGTGTGACTTTGTAGTTTATGATATAGTTATCGGATTAGAAAGGATTTTCCGAAATTTTATGCCTAAGGGAGTGAAAAACGGGAGCAATATCTGTATGGTGTGATTCCAATCTACTTCAAATTTTGCATAAAGATACTTTAACAGAATTGATGGAAAACGTGTTTCGTATTTTATTGAAACCCATTGCCTTACGGGGTTAAAAAGGGGTAAACAGTAATTTGGGGGTAACTTACATCAAAGACGAAATCAATACTTCTTAGTGCTTTTGATTTAAATAACAGTTTATTTTTGCACATGTTTGAAAACGTAATACTTTCCTCATCAAAGTCAACAAAAAGTTTGTAATAGTAGGCATAGGTCTATCTACTACTACAACTACGCCAAGAAAACCGAATAACTGGTTTAAAGAGTAGTCCTCATAACAAAAGGGATGAAATGGTAAATGGGGAATCAATTTTTGGTATATTATAAGTAAAATCGTATAGCCAAACATATTTTTTCGCGAGTTCCGCTAGTTTTTTATAAACTACTTACCTATATTAAGTACAATGATACTTAAAGAACTTACTAACAGTTCATTTTGAACCAAAAAAGGCGAAAATTATATCGATCTGGACAATCCGACCGGATCCGACCGGATCCGGCCGGATTGATGGAAATTCAGCCGGATCCGGCCGGATTGAAAATGACGCCGGATTGCAATCCCTAAGTTCGAGTCCCGCTGGGGGCATTCATTTGTTGAACACGAATGTTAGTACTCCAGTCATATTTATATTTATATTTCATATTTATAATATGTATGTATTTAAAAGTTATACATGTGTAGTGTATCAACTATCTGGTATCCGTAACACAAGCTTCGTAGCTTACCACGGAACTAGATGGTTCTGTTGTAATAATTTATTTATTTTCTTCCAGGTGCACCAGCACTAGCGTCTTTCCCGCATTTCCATCGCGGAGATCCGATGTTACGAGAAGAAATCCTCGGTCTCGACCCCAAAGAAGGAGTTCATGACTCATACGTAGACATTCACCCTACTTTGGGAATTGCATTAAGCGGAAAATCTAGGTAAAATCTACTACAAATTATTAAATGGGTGTAGTTAGTCTTTTCTTATACAGTAAGATCAAATATAGACAAGTTTGGCTAAAGTCGTGCCCGTCACACTTGCTGTGCTAGCGGTTGCGGGTTCGAATCCCGGTGGAGTCATTCATTTGTGTCAACCCACGACCGCTGGCGCAGCAAGTAGGGTTACTTCAAACTGACCCAAATATGTCGTCATATATAACTATAAGTATATGTTAATTATAAAATTTCCTATTAATAGCATCTAGTATTAAGCGTTAATCAAATTTGTTTTCTTTTACAGTTTGCAGTTGAATATTCAAATCAAGAAAACAGATATATTTGGGGCGTTAAGCAGTTTGAAAAATGGACTGATATTGCCGATAGCTTGGATAGAAATGGTACGTTATTTTAAACTTATTCTAAACCATATATAAAGAGTGGACTCAATGTTTGTTTGCCAGCCGTCAGCTAAAAATGGCGGAATGGCGTGACAGTCAACGAATAAATTTTAAAAAGATAATTTTTTATAATATTTTAAATACCACTATAAATAATATTACAATTTTCAATAATCTTATTCTACACATTTGTTTTTTTTCACGTTTAAAAATAAAATGGCGACGAGTTGCTAATACCCATATTCAAAAATCGAAATTCGAATCCCTTTAAGATTACCATATAACAAAAATTCCTTGCAAATGTCTAGATTTACGCGATTATTTGACATTTTAAATAAAACCTTTTCTTATTTTTTTGCGAATTTATCTAGTTATAATTCGCGTCATGTAAAAAGAACGCTGGCTGTCAAGTTGCGCAGAGGCGATTTATCGGCCAATTTGGTGGTAAGACGCGGGGCGCGGGACGGCGAGGCACGCATCACATGCTTTTCGTCTCGCTATTGGTTTGTCAGTTTAAAATACCATCGCGCACACAAAAGTTATTAATTACGAAATGATTTTATATAAAAAATAGTAAAAAAAAATATTTTTGACGTATATTGTTTTATAAAAAGAGGGACTGATAATAATGCTGTTAATAATTTAAAAAATATATTAAACGAATTAATTTAATTTTTGTAAGTAGATTAAATATTCTACGATGAATCAAACATATTTTATTAATTAATAGGATTCTATTTAATGACATTCTATCTAATATATTTTTCAATGTACCTACCAATACTCAATATACATCGTGAGCAATAGGCTAGTTCAAAAATAAAAGAATAGGCTTAGGAATTTCCTATGCGAATGTACCGATGCGCAAACACACCCCCACCACTTTCTTCCAGCGTTCTTTTTACGTGACGCGAACTGTATATATTTTAAATTATTTTTTATTTTTTTCAGTCCGTTGAAGAGTTACCAGAAAGTCTTCAATCGTTAGTATATCACGGCACTTACTCTACTGCTGCTGCACAGTTAGGCCTCAAAGTATTTTTCGTACTCGCCTTAACTGTATCGTCTTTATGTTTATTCGTCATGATCGTTAGAAGAAGAAGAAAACCTTGCGCCACCTTGAAGGTCATACCAGTGGACACTGAATTAAAATCTGAATTACCATAATTTATTCAAAATAGGTTTTATTATGTAATATTAAGAAGGTTTTAGATTTGGAATTTAATGTTTGTTGAGGAAATGAGCTCTCTTTTGATAAGCATTTATTATCTGTTTGTATGATTTTTTTAATTGTTTATTTTAATTTTCCTATGCAAATGAATGCTGTTTTACATGATTAATGAGTATGACAGACACGAATGATCTTAAAACTCGAATTTGTATTGAGTCAATAATTTTAGGTCTTACATAAGTTTTTTTTTGTAATGATAATGTTACAAATATATTTATATAGCTACTTAGTAATAAAAGTTCCGTGAAAAAGTGTACCGAAAACGAAATTATTATTGAAAATATGGCATGTAACTACGTATTGCCGTATTATAAAAATATAAATTGATTTTCTACACTAATATTATAAAGAGGAAAGATTTGATTGTTTGTTTGTTTGTTTGGATTTGACTAGGCCCCGAAACTACTGGACCGATTTAAAAAATTCTTTTACCATTAGAATCCTACATTGTCCCTGATGAACATCGGCTATATTTAATACTAGCGGAACCCGCGGCTTCGCTTGCGTTAATTCTAGGGACGAACCCGAGTGAAGCGAGGGTGAGTAGGTAGTTCGAAATATGTTTTAGTTCATAAGTTACAATATTGCTCCATGCAGTTTTGGATATATAATTATGTAAGTCAATCACATTCATAACTACTTCGAATTAATTAGGAGAAAAATATTATCGAGATAAAAAATGTTAGGTATATTTTGAAGTTAAATGTACATGGCGTACATGACTGTAAGGAATTAGTACCACTCTCTCACAGAAGACCGGCGTGAAGTGGCAGCTATGCTGTTGCGTTTCGTCCGGTGAGTGAGAGTCCGGGAGGCCCACTCTCCTTCCCCCCTCCCTCTTCCCTTCATCCTCCGCCTTCGTTACCCCCTCCCTCCCACTTCCCTCCCTCCTCCATCCCTCCCTTTCCTGAAAGGCCGGCAACGCATCTGCAAGCCTGGCTTGCAGATGTCCATGGGCGGAGGTGATCACTTCCCATCAAGTGAGCCTCCTGCCCGTTTGCCCCCTTTTTACCATAAAAAAAAATGCCAATTTCAAAAACTTTTCTCCATTTTTTTTTTATTTTAGTTTTTATTTAGAAACAACTCTTACGGTAGAATACATACATTAAAAAAATACAGATAAAAATCATCTTGTAAGAAACCCGCGAACAACACGCTGGCAACTTGCACATAAAAATATCAGACATATATCAGAGGTGCAAGACCCGCTTAACTCCGTTTCCCACTGGGTTGGCTTTTGATCAAAATATAGAAGAGATTTACGTTTGTTCTCTTTTTTGCAGTCGTGTCGGTCTAAAAGAAACGTCAATGTTTTTGACATTCCATATTAATTAATATAGCAAGTTATGTTATTTTTATTTTTAATTACAATACAAATGTTGCCATTAATAAGATATGAATTATGGATCTGAAACCTTAGCGCTTACATAAGATGTTATTCTACAATTATTGTTGAATAGAAATAAAACAAAATATGAATATATTATTTTAGAAATGAATTAGAAAAATTAGAAAAATAATATAAAAAAGAAATGGGAATAACTATTATGATTTTACATGGATTACAACAAATTCAAACTTTCTATTCTACAACTAAGGACATCTTGTTAAAACGCCTAATTTGATTTATACTATCTTTTCTGATTTTAGTTTTATGTAAAATTTTCTACTAATTTAATTTCTAATTGTAATAAAATATCTAATTTCTGCCTTTGAAAAACAATGATGAATTAATTTATTAGCTTCATAAGTTAAGTTCTGTTACTTAATGTAAGGTAATCGCTGTAAGCTATCAAGATCTGATTTTGGTCATAACATCTTTATTTTTTTTATTTTGTAACAAAATAAAGGTAATGTGAAAATAGAACGTAATTTATATTAATGTTGCTCAATATTTGTAATTTTCTAATAAAAATGTGAATAAAGATTTAAATATAAGAATTGTATAAAACTTGCAATGTTGACTTTGTTTTTTTTAATAACTTTATAGGAAACTAGCAACACACCCTCGCGTCTCTCGGGTCTGTCCCTAGAAGTTTTAACGATAAGTAGGTATAGAACAGATTATGTATTCTATTTAATATGTACATACGTGTATCGTGGGTATAGAAAAGTAAGCTAAGTATTTTAAAAAATAAACTAATAAATAGCCATCCTTTGAGATATTCTTAATTTTTCATTTAAACTTCCAACCCTCTTTTCTAAGGACGACTCGATAGAACCAGTTATTAACTGATAAAAATTTTTCCTGTAATGAAAGGTATCCTAAATGTTGACCCAAGTAACAAGTTATCACTACACGAAATGTAATTGACATCAGCCCTTTTTTTTTGTGTGAAACGTGTGATGTCTGATTTTAACATATTTCCTTATTATTCAACTTGGCCATCCTCTTGACAGTTCCACTGCTGTTTTCGGGTCACGCCGTTTAAGTGAAAATAAATAAATTCGAGTAATTATGTGATGTGATTCGCTTGTATTACGTGGGATAAAAAAGAGACAAAATAATATTCTATATTAGTTGCACAGCACCCCAGTCTATTGTCACGCCACGGAAATACGCCGTAAATGGAAACTATTGTCACGCTAAGCCGACGTACCCCTACTACTACTCTTGATGCAAGACCTTCTTTTTAGACCGTGGTTAATACAAATCCCTCATAACCTCCTGATAACCTCAGAACCCTCAAAAATATCAAACATACATGATATTAATGTATTTTATTAAATTTAATAAAGTTTACAGAAGAAACATTGATTATTTGATGAATTTTTAATACAAAGATATCGACATTTTGGTTTTAAGCATAATTCAAATTAATACTTTGGTTTGTTACTTTAAATACGAGATGTAATTTTCTCCCATAAATGATCCTTTTTAATCTATAACGACTCACCCCACCATAAACAACAACTCAATGTAATTTGACAGTTCCTCTGTCCATAAACAAAACCTTGCCTTTCTCAAGTTTGAGTTTGAACATGGCGGTCGGTAAAAATAAAGGCCTATCGAAAGGCGGCAAGAAAGGAGTTAAAAAGAAGATGTAAGTTCGGAATATACTTACCAACAAATTCTTAAATTTATCTACTTCTACCTAAACGGTATATAAATATTATAAAATCTGTGATGGCCGAAATATTTGTGGATAAAAGTTCCGTGTCTCGTGTCAGACGTAAACTCAAACAAATTAATTTCTAGCAAATTATTAATTTTAATGTTTATCACAATCTTTATATCGTTTTAGATATTTTGTGTAATGTGTTATTAACTTTTAAAGTTCTTATTACCTAAAAGCTTACGGTAAGTTATAATTTAAAGGTTATGTTTTTAACCCATTTTTTTTATTTCAGTGTAGATCCCTTCACAAGGAAGGACTGGTACGATGTTAAGGCACCGTCGATGTTCACCAAAAGACAAGTGGGAACCACCCTTGTCAACCGTACCCAGGTCGGTATATTTTGCTAATTCAAACTTAGGTTATAATAACCTCATGAGATAACATTATGAATTTGCTATAAGTATTATTCTTAATCGATTCCTTTAAAGCGATTCAGGCAATAAATCCAAAGAACATTGTAATTCAATAGACATTTTTTTGTTAGGCGTAACCATAAATCAACCGGTTTGTTATAACCAGTACCTCATTTAACTTAAATTATGTTTTAAAATAAACAAATTTTATCATTATTGTCAAATATGTAAATTAGTTTCTATTCTTAGTTTCCTAATTCCTTAAGCACATGGCCATAAATCATAAACTACATTTTTATTATTTAGGTTATGTTTAGGTATAACCAAGTAGGCATATGATACTAAATGATGATCCACCTAGCTCGCAATGACACAGAACTGATGAAAACATTTGTTCCCTTTTGATTTTACCACTGAATGTATCAACATTTATTATCACAACTACTTATCTATCATAAACAAACGCTAAAGCATTGTAATGTTTTAGGGAACCAAAATTGCTTCAGAAGGCTTGAAAGGACGTGTCTTTGAAGTTTCCCTGGCTGATCTTCAGGCTGATACTGATGCGGAGAGGTGAGTTAGTAGCTTTTTACCTAACCTAATAATAATAATAAACCTTTATTGCTGATAAAGTTAACAATATTTCACACAAATCATGTTGATTAGCGATATTATATAGATACATGTTAACATTCATCTGCGTGTCTTTGGGACACAAAGGTCTCCTCCAACTCTTGCCACTCTTCTCTAGATAAGGCAGTTCTTTGCCATAATGGACCTGCAGTTTTCCTAATTTCATCCGACCATTGTTTTCTTTGTCTTCCTCTTTTTCTTTTAGTAGGAAATCTAGGGGTCCATTGGGATACATCCTTCGTCCATTTTCCACTTTCCCTGAGCATGTGGCCTACCCACCTCCATTTCAGGGATTTTATTTTTGATGTGACGTCTTCCACTTTTGTTATTTGTCTTATATCCTCGGCCCTTTTGCGATCTCGTTTGGTGATGCCCAGTATGCTTCGTTCCATAGCCCTCTGACAAGTTATAAGTTTTTGGCTTTGTTTTTGTGTTGTTGCCCATGTCTGACACCCATAAGTTAGTATGGGTAGTATACAGGTGTTGTATATTTTTCTTTTTATAGCCATGTTATACTGTTAGCCTTTCAACACTTCCTTCAAAATCCAGAATCTCTTCCATGAGTTGGCAATCCGTCTTTCTATCTCAGAGTCAATTTGGTTGTTAAATGCAATTATTTGGCCCAAGTAAATATAGGAATATAGGTTTACCTAACCTAAAATATGTTAACTAATTTCTTAAGATTCAAATCGAAGATAATGATTAAAAGCACTGTAAAAAGTAACTTAAAAATAATACTTTAATATAATTAGTTGTATTTTACTATATTTTTGCTTCTTTTTTAAATAGGTGTTAATTTAATTTATTTAAATAGGTCTTTCCGCAAATTCCGTTTGATTGCTGAGGATGTGCAAGGCCGCAATGTGCTCTGCAACTTCCATGGTATGGATCTCACCACTGACAAGCTCAGGTATGTGATAATAGAGTGTGATGACCCTTCTGGGATTACTTAAATGCCTATTTATATTAATAATATTGTAGCATATCATTTTTGTGGTTCAGACATTTTGATTTTTGCTGCGGTAACAGATATTTTTTATTTTAATAGACCCTATAGTTGAGTTTAAAGTCAATTTCACCAATTTCTTTGGAAATATTGAGATTTGTAAAGTAATATTTGCAGCCCAGCTATATAACTTTGACAATCGCTGTTATATCGTTTCAAGCTGCATATAGCATTGCTACCACAGGATGTAGTGCCTTTACTTGACTTTGTTTAGGCCCTTCTTGTCGTTGCTACATGGCATTTTATAAGATATATTAAATAGCTTAAGGAAAATAAATATTGCAACTATTAATAATTTTAGTTTATTTTTAATATTTAAATTGTTAACAATTTTCATTGGCAACATTTATTGTACATAGCTGCTTCTAGTTACTAAACAATAGTCATAAGTGTTACTCCAGGTCTTTCTATGTAGTATGTAACATCCAAATCTGTCCAGCTATTTAAACATAAAGCATACTATGACTTAAGAAAACCATGTGTCAGATTTTGATGAAATTTGGTGCTGATGATAGCTGGTCATCTAAGTCAATTTATACGAAAATTATTATTGCTGCAAAATATCTTGTTTCTGAGAAATATAAACTAACAATTTAAATGTATTCTACAGTTATATAATTAACTAGAATTTCCGGCGTATTCGCACGCGTTCTAAAGACCGGGAATAAAATTTTTTCTGAGTCGTTCCTATTAGTCGTAGCGTGATGTAATATAGCCTATAACCATAAAACTGACTTTACAACACAAAAAGATTTCTTTAATTCGGCCCAGTAGTTCCTGAGATTATCTCATTCAACCAAATAAACAAACTCTTCAGCTTTATAATATTAATATACATAGTATAGATATATGAAAACTGAAATAGGTGTCTGATAAATGAATATTGTAATTCCTAAATAGGTGGATGGTCAAAAAGTGGCAAACTCTAGTGGAAGCCAACATTGATGTGAAGACCACAGATGGATACCTTCTCCGAGTGTTCTGCATTGGTTTCACCAACAAGGACTCACTGAGCCAACGCAAGACCTGTTATGCTCAACATACTCAGGTATTTAACAGGTCTTTCTTACAAGATATATATCGTTGGCGTAGGTGGAGAACTAAATAACTCAAATTTTCTAGTTTGGAGAAAATCGCGATTTACTGATTTTTTTTCCAATTTTTTGGCATAATAAAAAAATTTGAAAAAATTTTACTGTCGGTAATTTTATATACTTTAGGTATCTTTGCCTTTTATTTTATACTTAAACAAACTAAACTCTATCTTAAAGTGTTAAAAAATAAAAAAATAAAAACCAAGTTGTCTAATTCTGCCACAACATATTATTGCAAGTATGCTGCAATTAGCTATTTATTTAGGCTAGTTGTTTAGTTTTCCTACGTGTTAGACACATACAGTAAAACAAATTAAGGTGAAATAAGTGCAGTTATTGAATTTGTCAACTACTAGATATCATTAAATATGAACACAACTTGAGTTATTTAGTTTTCCGTGAATTCTGTTCATATTATTATGACATTTTGAGTTGAAGAAAAATTAAACAACTTATTTTATTTAAGTCATTAAACATTCAACTGATCATAAATCATAGTTATCAATTTATTTATTGAGTTGATTATTTTTCCTTCTACTGTTTAGTGCTAGTTTCAACATATTTACTTTAGCATTTGGAATACAAAAATGGCTATATTTCTGAAACGGGACAAGATATGAAAATGTTTGTTAGAGTAAAATATGCGGTATTTTTTGGGTGTTAAATGTCAATTTGGCCAAATTCGCAGTTATTTAGTTTTCCACCTACGCCGACGATATAGTTGTTTAAATTATTAAAATAGGGGTTGGTTTTTTATCAATTAAGAAGCTGAAGCTATATAATTTTTTTTAAGTATTTGTCTGTATGCTTGCAACTCATTATCAGAAAAGCGCTGAAAATTTTGATTATAATTTACCATCAAGGTAATTGGAAATGTAAGTCTAAGATACTTTTTGCTATGGCGAAAATATCTCAATTCTGAGAAATGACTCTTACACAAACCATTTCGCTTAAATTTTTGCTGTTCTAAACGCCGGAAACCAAATTCTTTCTGAGTCCCAAGGTATGCTACCTCGCAGTAACTAACGCCCGCCCTTCCCGTTTTTGTAACATTTTTCATTGATGCCTCGCTCCTATTGGTCACAGCGTGATGAAATATAGCTATAACTTTCCTCTAAATGGACTATCCAACTAAAAGAATTTATCAATTCGGACCAGTAGTTCCTTTCATTAGCACGTTCAACCAACCAAACTCTTTAGCTTTATAATATTAGTATAGACAATATTCTATGCAGTACAGCTGTGTGAAGGATGATCTATCGCCTTTATATCGTTTTAAACTGCAAATATCGAATGCTTCCACGCAACGCCTTTTTAAACTTTTTTAAATTAGGCTTTTAAGTGTTGCTACATTTAAAAAAAATGGAAAATTTTATTATTATTGATGTCAACACGTTTGACTCAGTTGGCAGTGACCCTTCTTTCTGCGCCAGCGGTCGCGGGTTCGAGTCCCGCTGGGTGCATTCATTTTTTAAGCACGAATGTTTGTTCTCCAGTCATGGGTGTTATTATTTATATTATGTATGTATTTAAAATTTGTAGTGTATCAACTATCTGGTATCCGTAATAAAAACCTCTTAGCTTACCACGGAAGTAGATGGCGCTGTTGTAAAAAATTTCCCAACATATTTTGTCTATCAATATGGTGATAGCTGGTTTTCTATCTTCTTTTTTACCAATATAATGTATACTTTAAGGTCCGTGCCATCAGAAAGAAGATGTGCGAGATCATCACCCGTGATGTTGCCAACTCTGAACTCCGTGAAGTGGTGAACAAGCTCATTCCAGATTCTATCGCAAAGGATATTGAAAAGGCCTGCCACAGCATCTACCCGTTGAGGGATGTTTGCATCAGGAAGGTATGTTGGAAATTAATTTAGTAGATGTTTAATATGGTTTATTATTAATTAAAAAAATATATTATGTACATTATAAGTTGAGAAGCACTGGACTGATTTGATTTTTTTTAATATATTGTACTTTTTTACTATATAATTATAGTTATGACCTCAAAGGTCATAAATACATTCATTTGGTCAAAATAAATAAATTGAATTTTTTGTTGGTAAATTTTAATACTATCGATAATAAGCTTATAAAGAAGTGTAGTTGTTAGTTATGGATACTATAAAGTTAAATTAAATACTATAAAAATGGTGATGGGATAAGTCAATAAATTTGAATAATCATAATCATAAAGTAAAAGAAATGTGAAATAATTTATTGGGAAATTAATGGTTTCTCAAAAATAAGGTTTTCTCCAGCTGTAAAAAGTATTCTAAATATTGACCCATATAATGAGCTATCATTATTCAATTCATCGAAATCTATCATCATCCTCAGGATGCAGTCAGACGGACATAAAAATTGTAAAAACACTAAGTCAGAATTTTAATATATGAATAGGAATTTACATGATGACACACCTAGCTCGCAATGATACATTACATGATGAAAACTCATGTTCCCTTTTGATTTACCTCTGAACACACTACCTAATGCTAATAATAAGTTACACAATCACAACAACTAAACCGTAAGTCGTTTTCAGGTGAAAGTACTGAAGAGACCACGTTTCGAAATCGCCAAATTGATGGAACTTCACGGAGAAGGTGGCAGTGGAAAGCGAGGAGAACCTGGTGACAAGTCGGAACGCCCCGAAGGCTATGAACCGCCAGTGCAAGAGAGCGTTTAAATATATAATATAAAATTGTGTGTTTGTGTTTTTGTTTATTGCCTCGTAATTTTAATTTTTAAAACTTATTGAATTTAGGCAAAATAATAGCCTTTTTCTTGTTTTATACTCGAGTAAATGAATGGTAATAGGTAATTATTTTACATGTAAACCCAAAGCTATAGAATTGTTGGTTACCATTGATAGTTCATTCTGATTTCTGAGGTACTCATAAACATAAGTTCAAATTTATATTGTAGGTTTTATTGCCGCGTGCGATGACTAAGTAAATCTACTATATTTATATAATCTGCCATAAAAGCCATAGGACATATCCTGTAAAGGTATTATTGTTCTGTGGTCCTGTACCTGCGACACAGCCTCATCCTCAGCTACTCTGTGGGTTCTTCATTCGTCGAACGAGAGACGAGGTTCTCTACAATATATCTATACATATCCTGCAGCGAACTTCGACAACTTTTCCATTCAGGTTGCCTAATTTCAGTCCTTTAAGGTGGCCGCCACGTTGCACCCAGCATCAGCTCGCAAAAACTGAGCGTCCCTTCTGAAACTAGAGGTGGGCGCAACGGCTATATATTGATAAAGAGTACCAGTTCTCGAGGCATAAGCTCAGCTTTGCATTTGTGTGAGTGCAGTGCACGGATAGGCACGACGATACGGATAGACGTTGCGAGATGGTTTAACCTATTTTAACTGGTTTTTGATGCGCGGCTATTGGCTTTAGCTATCACTCGCACAAATGCAAAGTAATCATACATTTAGTAAATAGTTTATAAGTCAAGTTGGGCGCAGAATAATGCTAAATTTATAGCTGATCCATCCGCCTTCTTGTCAATCATTAAAAAATTAGACTGCCCCCGCGCCGATCGAGTTGTTCCCTAGATACGTTTTAACTATTGGTATAGATTTCTCAGAAATAAGACATTTTTCTACAGTAAAAAGTAACCTGTATGTTGACCAGATGACCAGCTACCATCATACCCAATTTCATCAATATCTGACCTGTGGTTTTCTCTTGATGCGGTCACACAGGGACAAAAGTTCTATAACTTACAGATTCACTAAGTAAGTAAAAAATAAGAATCAGTAGGAATAAACCTTCAGCTTTCCGGAATAAACGGACTATCCATCAAAAAAAGAATTTTTCAATTCGGATCAGTAGTTCCTGAGATTAGCGCGTTCAACCAAACGAACAAACTTTAGTTTTATAATATTATATTAGTATAGACTTTTCACTGGGCTGAAGTAAAAATAAATTAAATGGTTTTTATAATTATCTTATAAAATAGAAGTAACTTAAGTTACTCCTTATAATCTGAGTTTAGCAACAAACAGACAAACAAAAATTTTAAAAAATTGTCTTTTTTATGCAAGTATCATAATATGTACATCCATATTATGTATTTAGTGAAAATCTGTTAATTTGAAATTAAAAACGCTTCAATTTTATTTATATGTACTGATATAGAAAACAAACGATATCAACGCAATAAAAGCTTTAGCTTAAAAACAATTAATAAAAAAATCGATTCGGTCCAATTAACATTAATTTACGAAATACATCTCTATTCTCTACTGTAGCTGTCATTGTCAAACGTGACGGCCATTGCCGGTGTGTTCGTTGCGAAGTTATCTATAATGTAATAAAAAATTAATCATTTCTATAAATTCGTTACGATTGGACGTATTTTTATTTAACTTACTCAAAAGGGCGTACTTTTATTTTTTAGTAATATAAAATTTAGAGTGGACATTGTCTAGTGCTTTGAGTCGAATGGTTTTATAAATGTGACAATAATAGTTAAAAATGGGGGCTAAAGTGTCCAGAACCGATTTTGAATGGGTTCATACAGAAGAGCCTCACGCCTCTCGCCGAAAGATCATCCTAGGTATGTAAATTACGTCATGTAAATATTTAAATTAGATTCAGTTTCGACAAACTTGCTCCTACATTTTGTTACTTTTATAGTTGTTAAATAATTCCGTGCTGTTAACATTGCCTACTTCATTATTTATTATCATATGTATTCATATCATTATGTATTCATAAGAAATTATATAAAATTAGGAAAATATTTTTTGTAGTAAATACGATTTAATAATGTATCTGAATTTTAAGGTGTTACAAATGAAAATTTACTAATTACCACTAATAAAAATGTAGGGAAAGAGTTATCAATATTGCAATGACATTAATTAGTTAAATTTAAATTGCACATTCTTAGTTGATAATATATATTATAAAAAGAGGCTAGTATCACCTAGTATTGATTTGATTATTTCTTTTTTTTCCTTGTAGATGTATGGAAAAAACCGCCAATAGTAATTAAAAGCAATGGATTCTTCTTTTACTTATTTCATGAATGTGAAAGTTTGAGAGTGGTCTAAATTTTTCAGCTTACTCTATAACAGTAGTAAATGTAATGTAAATACTCTTACTCTTCCAGGGGGCCATATTACATATTATTATACTAAACTTGTGCCACTAAATGTAATATGAATAAATTTTATTCATGAATGTACCAACAATATGACTGAAGTCAAAGAAAAATCAAGGAGATTCACCAAGTATTAATCAATTGATGACATAAAAAATAAGTGAACTAGTCACTATGCTGTTAGTCATCACTAAACATAACATTTTGTTGTTTATTATGCTTATCAGTTTTTAAATATTGATTACAAATGTCAAAAATATTTGTACCTAGGTGAACTAAATGACATTATTGATATTGTAGGTTCAGATTTTGTCACCTACAAATGCAAAAATTTAACAGTCTAATAAGTAAATTGATTTAATTTACTTAGTAACACGCTCAAAGCATTCATTTTCTACCATATATATTTGGTTTTCTTTAATTATAATTTATTTAATATGTTGCGATACTAAATACTATCACAGCACCATATAGTTCCATGGCAAGCTAAGAGGCTTGTGTTACAGATACCAGATAGTTGATACACTACACATATTATACATACAATTGAAGTTTCAGACAACAATTACTTTACTGTGTATAGATAAGTATGGTGACATCACAATGTGAAGGTCACTCCACGAATATAAATATTAGTCAGGCTTTAAATGAATAAGAAATGTTCAAGACACTCTCTGAGAGTTTGAATTTCTGCACAGAATATTTGACTCGCCTATATCAAGTAAAAGGTATAAAAGTAAGTTATGTGAGAGAGAATAAGCTTAAAAGTACTATAAAAAATTAAGAATTATGCTGCTAAATTATAATATGATATGTTCTTGCATCAGATAATTTAAGTTGAACAGTTTAATTACCTTTATCATAATAAAACATATATAGTGAAAAATAAACAAAAAACTTTTTTTTGTAAGTGCTGTACATTATTCAGCCATAATTAAAAATTTACACAAAAAGTTTGCATTGGCTAGGTTAATATTTTTCAGTCATTGCAAACAATTTTGCACCTATATTATTAGAATATAGAGTATGTTTTGGCGTCAAACTCATTATCCTTTTATAAATATCTTGTTTAAACTGTTTGCTAGTTATATCAATGTAAATTTAAAATTGAACTTTATTATTTATTGTATAAGAGTGAATTTTGAATAATCACAATTATGTGAAGTAGTACAGGCAAGTGCAAAACATTTTTTGTGAATGTTCTAGAATCTAGAAGATTCATTAAATTATGTTTGTTTTTTTTTCTTCCTGTTCCCATGCCAGCTCTGCACAAGCAACTGTCAGTTATGCCTATATTAAATAGAGGCTTATTAATACATGTCTGTTAATAGATAACATATTATGTTCAAAAATTAAGATCTAACTAAATAGTTGTAGTAAGATCTAGCTAATTGTTTGTGTAAATCCTCTGTTTGATGAAAGCAAATCATGAGGTGATTAATAATAATCTATACATAATATAATAAAATTATGAGTGCCACCTGTACATTAAATATTTTTTTGGATAATCTTATTAATGTTAATAGATAGTCAAACTTTTTTCTGTATAGAGGCCAAATGCCTATTCTTATTGTTGTTAATTAATTCTGTGCTGTTAATATTTCCTACTTAATTATTTAATATATTCGTAAGAAGTAATATAAAAGTAGGAAAATTACTTTTGTAGTGAAATACTTTGCAGTTAATAATAAAAAATAGACACGCGTGGCGCAGTGTGTAGTGACCCTACTTGCTGCGCAAGCGGTCGCGGGTTCGAGTCCCGCTGGGGGCATACATTTGTTGAGCACGAATGTTTGTACTCCAGTCATGGGTGTTTATATTTATAATATGTATGTATTTAAACTTATATATGTGTAGTATATCAACCATCTAGTATCCATAACACAAGGCTCGTACCTTACCGTGGAACTAGATAGTGCTGTGTGTAAATGTCCCAACATATTATTATTATTATTATTATTATTATTCTATAACTTCTATAGGGATTTGATAATGTATCTGAATTTTAAGGTGTTATAAAAAATTAAAATTGTATATTGCAATGACATTAATTAGATAAAATTCAACCAAATGAACTAAGCAAACAAACTCTTCAGCTTTATAATATTAGTATAGATGTAGTCCTACTACTGAGTGTCCGGAAAGGTATATGAAAACTTAATTATTAAATTAATCTAAACAAAAAAACATTTAACAGGTTGCGAATACATTATGATCTTTATTTATTATGAAACTAATATCATGATATTATAAATTTTAAGTATTTTTTTTAACTTTACCTGTTGTTTGGAATGACTAATTTGATCAATTAGAGGTAATTGTGGCAAAATTATATATTTATTATTGTAGCGCGAACGAAGCTGCGGGTTCCCAAGTTAAAATAAATAAAATGTATAATATAAAAGTAGCCTAAGTTACTACTTATAACAGTACCTAGTTAATGTTAATCTGCGAGTGAAAGTCCCGTCAAAATCGGTCCATCCGTTTTAGAGATTAGCCGGAACAAACAGACAGGCAGACAAAATTTTTAAAAATTGATTTTTTCATATGCTTTTATTGAAAAGCTGTTATTTTGGATAGTATTAATCGATTTTATTATTTAAAGCACTTTCTTTATGACTGTACTGTACTAACTCAAGCTAATTGATCGACAATTGACTTGTTAGCGAACATATCTTTAAGAGATATTGACGACATTTTTGGCTCAGTTTGTATAGAGATAGACCCTACTTGCTCCGCCAGCGGTCGCGGGTATGAATCCAGCTAATAGCCCTTGGGGCATTCATTTGTTGTTCTCTCTCTCTCTCTCCAGTCATGAGTGTTTATATTTATAATATGTATTTTAGAATATCAACTATCTAGTATCCGTAACACAAGCCTCGTAGCTTACCATGGAACTAGATGACGCTGTGTTATTGTGAGTCAAACGTGTCGTCAGAAAATTTTAATTGGTGTTTTCGGTAGGTCCAACAAAGTTAATGAATTAATTTTTTATCTACCCAGTACCCACGTGTTGTTCTACCATCGTGTGATATATGCGATGTAATTTGGATAATGATTGTGTGAAAATTTTCCTTTACGATTTATCATTTCTTGTTCTACGCTAAGCTTACTATTTGAGTAATCAATTGTTATCATTGATTTTATCTATACTTATATTATCAAGAGGTACGTTTGTATGTCTGTATGTATGGAAAATATTAAACTTCTAATACGATTGAGATTTTTTTTATTAATAGAAGTAAACCATAGAGCGCTATATTATTTTTTATTTCAAAAAATTGCACAAAATTGCCTTAAATTGAAGTCGGAAAAAAGGAATTTATAATCTGTGATTCTGTTAGCCATATACATAAATATCTAAATATGATTGTATAGAACAAGTAATTGCGTTAATTAAACATTTTCTAGTAAAAAATATTCTAAATGTTGAGTGTAATAGTTATCGCTACAGAAAGTTTTGTCAAAATCGCTTCAGTACTTTTTGCGTGAAACTCAAATAAACGGACAAAGTTACGGGTATAATTAGTATTTGACGACACGTTTGGCTCAGTTTGAAGTGACTCTACTTGCTGCGCCAGCGGTCGCGGGTTCGAGTCCCGCTGGGGGCATTCATTGGTTGAGCACGAAATATTTATTTCATTACGTTTTTTTTTATGGTAAAAAGGGGGCAAACGGGCAGGAAGTTCACCTGATGGGAAGTGATCAACTCCGCCCATGGACTGCAAGCCAGGCTTGCAGATGCGTTGCCGGCCTTTCAGGAAAGGGAGGGAGGAGGGAGGGAGGGGGGGACGAAGGCGGAGGATGAAGGGAAGAGGGAGGGGGGAAGGAGAGTGGGCCTCCCGGACTCTCACTCACCGGACGAAACGCGACAGCATAGCTGCCACTTCACGCCGGTCTTCTGTGAGAGAGTGGTACTAATGAACTATACGGGGCGTGCCGGCCCATTCGGCTGCTACCCGAAGGTAACAAGCATGGCACTACCACTATAATAGGTATAACAACAAACGTTAATAACAAAGTTTTGTTGAGAACTCAGAGATTAGCGTTCGTACTTTTTTTTTTGATCCGAAGGACACTTACGTAAGTATTATTTTAGAAATCGTTATAAATAGAAATATCTGAGATGTTTCTATTAAACGAAATTTACTGTTCCGTTGAAATGTAAACAAAGTTGTTTATATTAATAGGATGATAGTATGTTTTCAATACCTATTTGTTCTATTTTTAGGGAGTTCAATGAAAAAATTTATAAAGTGTTTACAAAAAATATTAATATTGTATAATTTTTTATCTATTTAATCGATACATCTATACATATAAATAATATTGAAGTGTCTGTTTTTAATTTCAAATTAACAGCTTTTCACTAAATTTATATGAAAGTAATATAGGTACGATACTACATCAAAATAAAAAATTACGTCTGTTCCGGCTAATCTGATCTGATAATACAAAAACAGACACTTCAATTTTATTTATATTAATACTTTCTTAGGTTTACGCGAATATTTGACATTATAAATGAAACTATCTTTTCATTTACAATGTCAAATATTCGCGTAAACCTAAGACACGAGTTTCTCCCGTGATCATGATTGCTGTAAAGCATTCGAAACGTCGGGAACCAAAAATCTAATATAAATAAATCCGCAAGAAAATCTGAAAAGATAGTTTCATTTTCTGAATATGAACTTATTGATACGGGCGGAGCCGCGGGAAAACGACAGTCGTTCA
This sequence comes from Boloria selene, assembly GCA_905231865.2. Classification (NCBI taxonomy): domain Eukaryota; kingdom Metazoa; phylum Arthropoda; class Insecta; order Lepidoptera; family Nymphalidae; genus Boloria; species Boloria selene. Next base: position 4,851,014 of record HG993161.1, on the reverse strand, counting down.
TATCTTCTTGATCTCGTATCGATTACCTATTCGACAGAATGTCGCCACACAACAACACAGTTCATAGAAGGTTCTAGTAATAGATATTATGAATGAACGCTTCTAGATTGTACGAGTACATTATATGGATTAATATTATATTACATATGTTTTTTCTGTGTGCCTAATCTACCGCAAGCAATTTTTATAAATTATACTAGCGACTCGCCCTCGCTTCGCTCGGGCTCTTCCCTAGATTTAGCACAGGAAAAGCCGCGGGATCCGCTAGTTATGCATATAAACCTTCCTCTTGAATCACTCTATCTATTAAAAAAACCGCATCAAAATCCGTTGCGTAGTTTTAAAGATTTAAGCATACATAGGGATATAGGGACAGAGAAAGCGACTTTGTTTTATACTTACTATGTATAGATTATTGTACTGTGTAACCTAACTACTGAACTACTCCTAAACGGGTTGACCGATTTTGATGATTTTAATTTTTTGAATGTGTTCTTAACTGGTGTAGATCCACAACTAGATATTTAGATTTTTTAAAGAATCATATTCAGGCAAAATAGTTTTGTGCCTATATAAAACTAGCTGAGTCTATTTGTTATTATTACTTACTTACTTATTCATCCTATAGAATGAACAACTTTTACGCTTTTCTCGGGTTCGTCCCTAATGCCAAATTTAAAATTAGTAGCTTAAAAAATGAAGGACTTACATACAAACTTGCGAGAGCCCTTAGACCGGCCCTGTCGGAAAATCTGTTCTTTAGACGTCTACTATTTGTACTACCTCCCTGCTAATTTTCTTTATACGTCTAGCAGTTTTCAAGATTTCGTGATGAGTGAGTCAGTTCCGCGATGGTCCGATTTGAAAAATTCTTTTTGTGTTGGATATTCCGTTTATCGAGGAAGGTATAGGCTATATTCAATCACGCTACGATCATTATGAGTGAAAATCGATCAATAATTGATCGATGTGAGTGAAGCATCAATGAAAAATGTTTCTTTTGATATTCAGCCTTTAGAACGCGAGCGGAGCCGCGGAAAAGGCTAGTAGATTATATAAAAACTATTGCCTGTTTAATAAAGTAGATTGATATTTCGATAAACAAATATATTAATTTGTAAACTGATAAGCCATAATAAATTGTATATCACATTTCGTGGACATAATACAGTAAAAGTAAAATATTTAATCAAGACAAGTATGAAAAAATAACAAGACAAGGTTTTGCACCTCTGATATTTTCATCTGCGAATCATTTCTGTTGACTAGAAATTACAAACAGACACTTCGATCTTATTTATATGTACTGACAAGTGATATTACTATGAAAAAAGCATAATATCTGTCCCATAGACCAGTAAATTCATCTAAAACAAAATCGTTTCGTCTACAAGACCTCTTGACCAGAATTTTTACCTCTCTCTCTCTCTCTAACCTATACGATAGAAAAGGCTAAAACTCTCATCGTATACGCCGTAAAGTCTTCAGTTAACTAAACAAGACTAATTAACGAGTGAGTTCTAATGACTACTAATAAATACTAACAACATTAACAGATTTAATTGTGGATCTATCGTGAGAAAACGCATTTGTACCATAAATGATATTTTAACTAGTATTAAAAACCGGCCAAGTGCGAGTCGGAATTATACTTATTATAAGGGTTCCGTAGCATTATCTTTAAAAATTGTCAAATATCATGTTTGTTGTATTGGAGCCCCCAGAGTTATTAATGTGTCTTACAAAGCGAGTTAGACAGGGGTGTTGAGATGTGATCATGTGAGTCGTGCGCGTAGCGGACGCTTATCGTCTGAACGCGCTCTAACCTAAGCCGGTATTAACATTGCTTATGGGCCATTCATTTATTACTTAAGACAATTTAGAGGGGGAAGGGGGTTGACCATGTCATGTGTTTTCTTACAAGGGGGTGGGAGGGAGTCTCGATAGTTCTTACGTTAAATCAAAAAATGCGCAAAGTTAAAATTATACTTTGAAAAAGCGCGGGCAACCGAGCGAAAGGTACTGTAACTTTAAAATTACAGATAAACATTTCAAAAAATTGTTACTTTAAAAAATAAACATTAAAATAAACCAAACGTGTATTTATTTTTTCTTTTAGACTCTTACGTAATAAATGTTAAACAGGGGTTAGGGGTCAGCCTATTCTTATTTTTTTCTTATAATATGGGGGGAGGGGTCAAAAATTAACGAAAATAATCTTACGTAATAAGTGAATGGCCCCTTACTTATAATATGTGAAACACATCACGTATGTATACTTAAGTATTTAAATTACATTAAATCCACAATCTATCCATTTGTTATCTATAGATACAGGTCTTATTATTGTTATTAGGATATCCTATCAAACACGTGTGCCGATAGTAGACATCATTGTCATTGATAAAAAAATTGTCATATTATGTTGTTATTCAGCCTAAAAACGAATTTTAATGGCAAAGTATGAACGGTCTCTTCATTCAACTGACTTACTTGATTTGACTGACTTTGATTTGACATCTTATACGAATATTAAACTTCTAACATGAAGGATATCAGATTTTTTTACTATAGTAAACGATAGTGCGCTATAGTTATTTTTTATTCGATGACGACTCGTTTGGCTCAATTTGTAGTGTACAGTTTGCAGTGTGTGTTTGTACTTTCTGCGCCAGCGGTCACGGGTTCGAGTCCCAGTGGAGGCATTTATTTGTTTAGCACGAATGTTTGTATGTATTTAAAAAAATCAAAATCAAAATCAAAAATCTGATTTTGATTTTGTATGTATTTAAAAGTTATATATGTAGTATATCAACTATATGGTATCCGTAACACAAGCTTCGTAGCTTACCATGGAACTAGATGGTGCTGTTTATCATAATGTCCCAACATATTTATATTTTTTTATATTTATATTCTCTTTGACAAATATTTGCATCATTAATAATGTTGACATTACAAAGTATATTGGTGTATACAGTGGATCACTTGTCATTAATCATGTCGCCACACTCACCTTTGATGACCTTCTGAAACTAGCGGTCAAAGGGTCAAAGTTCCAATAAAAATGAACGATATAACGATAAAGAGATTTAGAAACAAATTGTTGGAGAAATTAATGATTTTTAATCCTGATATTTGATAAAGAAAGTCAAGGGATATATTTAGTGTTAAAACGTCATAATATGGAATAAAACAATGTAAAAACGACATTTTTTGTAAAAAGTGTTTGGTGGTAATTAGTAAAGTCGCATAAAATATTAAAAGTAGTAGTTATAATTTCTGAAGCTTACAAAACTGTATGATTTGTCAAACTTAAACGTTCTCTTTTCGTTAATCAAATATTCCAAACTACTTTTTGGTAGCCGGTTCGATTCGCGTGGTAGGCAAGTCGATTTAAAAGCCTATGTTTTTAAATCCAAGATTCTATTCTTTCTTATTTTTACCCTGGAGATGACAAAGCATTAAGAAGTAATATTTATAATAAAAATCTTTTTTTTTTTCAGAAAAATATCCAGAAATCAAGAAACTCTACGGTTTCGACCCAATGTTCAAATGGGTAGTGACAGGCATGGTGTTGGCCCAATTCGCCGTCTTACCGTTCATACAGAACTTGAGTTGGCCAGTCGTATTAGTTCTAGCATACTGTTATGGAGGCGTTATAAATCATTCGCTTATGTTAGGTGAGTATAGTGGGTTTGATTCCCTATTTATACTTAGTTTTTGTAAATTGTGTAATTGTGTGTTTTGGTTGGTCAAAATGAAAATTTCAAAATAAGTAGTTACTACGTTTTGGAGTTGTTCAAAAATTTTCGAAATCGATGAAAAATATAATATTTTCAACTAGGTTCCGTCCATTTTATTTGAAACATAAATGCTTCAATTTTAATTCATTTAATTTATGATTGAATTTTATTTAGTTTGTAATTTGAATTTGTCACACATTTGTTTTATTTTAAATTTTTTTATTTATAAGAAGGAAGTCAGCAAAAGGCCCCTTTATCTTAAAGGAGCGTTTCATGAAACTTAATACAATGTAGTAATTAGTAAATAATAATTATAGACAAATACAAGGTAAATGAGGCGCCACAACAGATAAAATCAATTGAATTCAAACACTACTCGAGCGAACACAAAGAAAGCAATTGCACTGATAATGTTATCACAAAATGCTACTTTGGAGTTGTAGATAACATGCGATTAAGTAGTATTAAGATGGATTTGATCTGAATTTAAGTAGATGTTTTTTTTTGTTTATGATACAAGCGTTTCACCCTCGCTTCGCTCGAGTTCGTCCCTGGTGCCAAATTTATCCAATTACGTACTTTTATTGGCATAAAATGCAAAATATCATCCATATCCGTTTAGCGTGATTGAGTAACATATATCTTATCTAGTCATCTCCCCTCAAAAACATTCACATCTTCTAAATATATAAAAGCGAAAGATCACTCATTCACTCACTCACTCATCACGAAATATCGAGAACCTCTGGATGTATAAAGATTAAACTTGGCAATGCGGTAGTTTATAGTTTGTGGACATCCACTAAAAACAGATTTTGCGCCAGGGTCGGATTATGAAGGTGTAAAGGCTATTGCAAGTTTGTATGAAAGTTCTTAATTTTTTGCACAAGCTTTTAAGCCCCTAGATACTTACCCGAGCGAAGCGAAGGCGAATCTCTATTTACTTTTTTTTTATATTAAAATATTATACTTTTTTGCAGCGATACACGAAATAGCGCATAACCTAGCGTTCGGTCACCTTCGGCCGCTGCACAACAGGCTGTTTGGTTTCTTCGCGAACTTACCGATCGGTATACCGATATCTATCAGCTTCAGAAAGTACCACTTGGAACACCATAGAGTAAGTTTATTTTGGCATTTAGTAAGCCCTAGTAACAGCACAGAGTTGGGAAGTTGGCGGTGTGTCACCCCCGTGCCTTGGAGAGTACTTAAAACCATCGGTCCTGTACTGATTGTGTCGAGTAGTCGTCTCACCGGAATATGAGTGATAGAAACAGAGAGTGCAAATATGCCTGCTCGTTCACTTGTACACTATAATATCTCATGTTGGCTTGTTTCAATGAGATTGGTCGGGAGGACATTGGCTTGAAATAGTCCTAACGGTATGTTTTACTCCAGTTAAATTTCAACCAAATCGAAGGACAAACCAAATCCTTACAAACTTCTGCATTTTTTTAAATTCAATTCTCTTGTTAATGGCTTAAAACAGAAACGTAGAAATTCCATTTTTTTTAAACATAAGAAAGAAAAAGAAATGCATAATTTTTTTTGAAAAAGGAAATTACATATTAACGCCTGACACGACAGGATAAAGTATAACTATGGCAATACGTTTGACTCACTACAAAGTGAGCCTACTTAATGTGCCAGCGTTTGCGGGTTTGAGTCCCGCCGCTGGGCATTAATTTGTGTGCTCCAGACCTGTATATATTTAAAGCTTTAAATGTGTGTAGTGTACCAAGTATGTGGTATCCATAACACAAGCCTCGTAACTTACCGTGGAACTACGTGGTGCTGTTTATTAATGTCTCAACATATATTTTTCTTTCTTTTAGTACCAAGGAGATGAAGTGATAGATGTCGATCTTCCGACTTTAGTAGAGGCGAAACTATTTTGCACAACAGGGGGTAAACTGCTATGGATAATTTTACAGCCGTTCTTCTATTCTCTACGACCCCTAGTGGTCCGACCGAAACCCCCAACACCTTTAGAGGCGATAAATCTCATAATACAATTGTTCTTTGATGCGATCGTTGTCAAGCTTTTTGGTGAGTTATTTGTTCTTTAGTTATTTGTTTTGTTTTTTGAAGTTACACCCTGACGAAAAACCGACACCCTGAAGTTAGCTACAATCAACATTTTAGTTTTTCAAAAAAAGTTACCAACAAAGTAAAAGTAAAAGGACATCTACGTATGTTTGTTTGCACTGTATTCACGATATTTATTTAACTTCTAACGCGTGTATTATTTTTGTTTATTTTTGTTTGTTGTTAATAAAGTAATTCATTTGTGCATTATTATTGTGAAAATAAGTATATTAAACTCGAATATAGCAAATACACCACCCACTACTTTCTCTTGCCTGGAAGAAATCGCTTGAAGCGATAAGGCCGCCTTCTGTTCATCTTTGTAAATTTTTAATTTTAATTACTATATTATATTTTTCTACTGGTGTACAATAAAGAGTATTTATGAATGTTTTTGTGTTATAAAGTTTTTTTTTGTTAGTTTATGCTTAGTTAATCTCAAGGGCAACATCGAATAACTTATTTTTAGAGTCAAATAATAATAAAATAAATGAAATAAAATCAAATGATCAAATAAATATTAAACGTTATTAAATTATTTCAATGACATTTTATGTAACATTATATTTATGTATACTTTATGTGTTAAGGTGTCTGTAAAATTTATTTTATTTGTTGAAAAAAATCGTGATTTCAATTTTTTTATTAAAAAGTTAAAACGACCTAAGTCTAAATCTATAAGTGGCTATTTTAGCCATACATTTGTATGGATATAATATGAACATTAGTATTTTAAGAATTTTCTGAAATGAGTTCTATCTTTAATATCAATGGGATTCATATAAGTTTTTATTTTAAAATTTACTTTAACTATTATAAAATTGTTAATTTAATTACTTATCGTATAAATATATTTTTTTGTATTTACAACAGGTTGGAAAGTGCTGGGATACCTTTTAATAGGTTCCTTATTGTCAATGGGGATACATCCAGTTGCAGGTATATTTTGATAGTTTTTTTTATTTACTTTAACTTAAGTTTACTTAAGGCAAAAGTAAAGTAACAAATCTAGTTTATTGATAATTCGTTTTTAGAGATTGTTTCAAATGTGTGGAAAAAAGGCAGTTTTATGAAATATTACATTTTCTGTGTGTTTCTAGACAATACTTACTAAAAAAATATGTTCTTCATTGGTTGTTTATCTTTCGAAAAGTTCCTTCGTTCGGTTCGGTTTAGAAACTAATTAAGTTTCTAGTATTACTTTTTAGTCGTGATTTTACAATAGTATATAAGAATTTAAAATATTCATTATTTTTCGCAGGACATTTCATATCGGAACACTATATGTTCCGAAAAGGTTTCGAAACCTATTCGTATTACGGACCCCTAAACTGGATAACCTTTAACGTTGGTTATCACAACGAACACCACGACTTTCCAGCGGTCCCCGGCCGTAGGTTACCCGAGGTAAGTTTTATTTTAAAACCAGTGTAAAAAAGGCATAACTCAAAATTTTATTGAATTTTCAGTTTAAAACATTTTATCTTACAATTATCTCTATTTTTTCGATAATTTAGAAATTGTTTATAATTTACGTTAATTTATTTTGTTTTAAATTATTAGTTTTTAAGTTGTGTCACTTTTACTTCAAGAGTGTTATAAATACAAAAAATATACGTACTAAGTCGAGTTATGATGTCAAAACTTCATAGTTTACAATGCAATCAATCTATGTTATCGATATAATAATAAAGAAATGATGGATTTGATATAGATAGTGGGAATTGCCTTTTAAATATGTATGTCCGTACTAATATTGTTTTGTCTGTTTGTCCGTCCTTTCTCTTACATCGAAACAAAGTGTAATTTATTATGATTTTAGTATGATTTTTTGTATGGCAGTCAAATAGGTTACTTTTAATCGGGAAAACATCTCATTCCCACGGGAAAAAAACATAATATATAGTAGCCCATTGAAGGTCTCACTGCTGGGTGTGGGCTTGATGGAAGTGGTTCAGGCGATAGTCGGTCCACTTCACACTGGGCGATAGTGGGTTGAGGGTTGGGTGCCTACCATTTCAAAAGTCCAACTGCTGGGTGTGGGCATAATGGAAGTTGTTCAGGCCATAGTCAGTCCACTTCACACTGAGCAATTATGGGTTGGCCGCACATTTTGCGATCTGAAATCTAGTTCTCTCAGACATGCTGTTTTACTTTTTTGAGAACATAGTAAGAATAGTTTTTAGTATTTTATCTGTCTGTGATGACATCATGATTTGTTTTGATGATAGTTGTTTATGTACGTCTCGTGTATACTTTTTACTTCGGGAAATATCTCATTTCTGAGAAATCTGTACTTACTGTTCAATTGTTTAATTAGGACCGTTAAAATTGTTTATTTAAGGATGAATTTATGCTTATCTTCAAAACGATCTAATCGAAGCTAGGGATAGCCGTAAGCTTACAATAATCTGTTTTGCTTAGATGCAGACTACAGACGTATTTAACGTTGCAGTTTTCCTCAATTATTCACTTCTAATATATCTATTTTACTTTGTAATTCTTTAAAAGACAATAAAAATATTGTCCTCTTCGATAGGTATTCTAGAAACAAGCGACTTACCCTCAGTTTGCTTGTGTGCGGTTTGTTTTTTTTTTAATATTTTATATAGCCTAAGTTACTCCTTAATTCTTTATTCCTTCTTATTAAAATCAGTCCAGCCATTTTAGATACTAGCCGGACCATATAGACCAACTAATATTTTGAAATTTGTTTTTGAAGTGAAACTTCTTTAGAATTGTAGTGATTTCAAACTCGATGAAACGAAAAAATAATTCCATAGTACCAGGCGCTCAGAGACGGGGAAGAGTTAGCCTTAATTTAAATTCAAGTTTTACTTCTGACATGTGTACTTTGTACACACGCACTTTTTTTTTCAAGTACCATGCATATTATTTTAATTGGAACTATCTTTTCGGAAAGTTTTTGTAAATTGCGTTTGCGAATGACTGACGGATTACGTATTAAATATTATACGATTAGATAAAGCTCTTGTATAATTCGTGTTAAACGTTGTAGGAAGGCACGTACGCGCAATTTTTATTTAGTCGTATAGATTAGCTTTAAAATGCCGATGACTTCATTTATCGTAATATTTATATCGTCAGGTGTAAAATAATAAATATTAATTACATGTTATTATGTATAGATAAATATTGGAGGAAAATGCCGGAAAAATTTACATTATATACCAATATTTTTTATAATCATACTTTTAAATGAACCGTTGCATAAGGCTTTCCTTAAATCTAATGTTAAATTTTTTCCTCCTTTTGCTGTTTGACAACACGTTTGGCGCAGTTTATAGTGACCCTACTTTCTTGCGCCAGTGATTGTGCGTTCGAGTCCCGTTGGGGGCTTTCATCATTTGTTAAACTCGGATGTTTGTACTCCAGTCATGGGTGTTTTTATTTATAATATGTATGTGATCGAATTTATGTATGTAGTATATCAACTATCTGGTATCCGTAACACAAGCTTCCTTCGTAGCTTACCACGGAACTAGATAGCGCTGTGTGTAATAATGTCCCAACATATTTTGCCGTTTCGAATTAACATATTATGGGACTATTTTTTAGTATTGAAAAAAATAATAATAGAATACTTCAGAAAAAATTAAAATAACTAAAATATTGCTAAAATCGTTGCGTAGTTTAAAAGATCTAAGCGTACAGACGACAGAAAGCAAGTTTCACTATGTAGGGATATGAATATTTTATATTTAATTTTAAATCTATTATTTTCAGGTAAAACGTATCGCTTCTGAATTCTACGACGATCTGCCGCAACACCACAGTTGGTCCGCGGTCATATACGACTTCATAATGGACCCAGAAATTGGGCCCTACGCGAGAATTAAACGCAAACATTATGGCTTAGAAAGTTAAACCTGCATTTGTATATAAATAAAATAAAAATAAAAATAAAATAAAATAAAATAAAAAAGCCTTTTATTTCTTGCAAAAGTAACAAAATGTGTATATATAATATAATATAGTAAGTAGTTAAAGAAATGCTTAAATATCTATTCTTATTACTATTATTTATCTAATCTAATTTTTTTTTTTTTTTTTTTTTTTTTTTTTTTTTTTTTTTTTTTTTTTTTTTTTTTTTTTTTTTTTTTTTTTTTTTTTTTTTTATATATTAATTTTCTGCAAGAACCCTTCCGCAGGTGAAGGCCTCCTCCAAAGAGTACCATCTTTCTCTATCTTGGGCCGATTGCATCCAGCTTGGGCCAGCTATTTTTCTTATATCGTCCGCCCATCTCATAAGCGGTCTTCCCCTATAGCGCTTCCCACTTGGCCCTCTCCACCGTGTCACCCTTATGGTCCATCGTTCGTCTGACAGTCTCGCCACATGCCCTGCCCATTTCCATTTCAGTTTTTGGGCATATTTTAAAGCATCGGTAGCTTTAGATATGCTTCTTATTTTTGAGTGTTTTATTTTTTGAATTTTCTTAATATTTAGCATGCTACGTTCTAGGCCTCGTTGACATGCGGTGATTTTTCTTTTTATTTTTCTGTGTATTTCCATGTCTGACAAGCATAAGTTAGACACGGTAAAAGGCAGCTCGACATGGCTTTATTTTTAATTTTTACTGGTATATTGCTTTTAAAAATTTCCTTCAGACTCCAGTACTTGTTCCAAGTAAGTTGAATACGCCTCTCGATTTCTGCGTAGTTGCTCTCCTTGTCGAAGCCGATTTGTTTGCCTAAGTATATATATCTGTTCGTATATTTTAGTATTTCTTCGTCAACAGATATTGTGTTTTTCTTGCTATTTGTCATTACCATTGTTTTAGTAAGGTTCATCTCTAGTCCGACCTCTTTACTAACTACATTTAGTGATTGAATCATGTCTTGTAGTTGAGAGCTTGATTCCGATAATAGCACTAAGTCGTCAGCAAATCGGAGGTGGCTCAGGTATTTTCCGTTTATATTTAGGCCGCTAGTTTTCCAGTCCAGTTTTCTTATTATCGACTCTAGGATGGCAATGAACAATTTTGGAGAGGTCGGGTCGCCTTGCCTCACTCCTCTTTCGATGGAAAAGCTTATTCCGACTCTTTCCAATTTAACTCTGCTCTTGTTGTTTTTATAGATACTTTTTATTACCTCTATATACTCCTTCTGTACCCCTTGTTCAGTTAGCGCTTTCCAGATACTTGCATGTGATACGGTGTCGAAGGCTTTTTTGTAGTCAATAAAAGCGACATATAGAGCTCTCTGTCTTTCTTGATATTTTTCAAACAGTAATTCTAGAGTGTGGATATGATCTATAGTCGAGAAACTTTTCCTAAACCCCGCTTGTTCTATGGGTTGTTTCGCTTCCAATGTAATACTTATTCTTTGATTTATGAGAGAGGAAAATAATTTATAAATACAGGGCAATAAACTTATTGGCCTATAATTGGCAACATCGCTTGGGTCACCTTTTTTATAGATAAGTATTATATCTGATTCTGACCATTGCGTCGGTGTTTCATAGTTTTCCAAAATGCGGTTGAAGAGGTAGGTTAATGGTAGAGCCAGTAGTGGATGGACCGATTTTACTGCTTCGTTGGTAATGTTGTCTGAACCAGGACTTTTATTTGTTTTTAATCTATTTATTGCTTGGATAATTTCTGTTTCGACGAATGGTGTAGGTCTCGAGGCGCTTACTTCTGTTTGATAGGTGTTGTTGTGGGCTTCATTTTCATGCTTTTTGGCGCTGTAAAGTGATGCGTAGAATTCCGTTGCAATTTCTATAACATCTTTACGTTTATTCAGGGTTTTTCCTTCTCTATTTAATCCATCTATCCATGTTTTGTTGGTTCTTAGCTCCTTGAAAGCCTTTTTTGAACTGCCTGACTTAACTAGATGTTTCTCTACGGTGTCCGATCTGTACTTTCCATAGTCGCTATTTATACGCTTACTTATAAGTTTGTATAACGCTGAGAGTTCATTTTTCATTGACCTAGATTTGTTTTTGGTATTTTGCAGTACATGTCTTCTCTCCATAAGTGCTAGCGTACTATCCGATAAAATTTTGTGTCTTTTATGAGTATGTTTATTAGGTATTCGAGCGTCTTGGAGGCATTGTGTGATAGCTTTTAGAATTTTATCGTAATAGGTTTGGACTGAAATATTTTCTTGAGGTTCTAATAGGTTTGGTAGGTGAGCTGTGATGCACTCTTTGTATCTACTTATTTCTTCTTCACTCTTTAATGTACAGTTTTGTTTATTTCTAAATCGAGTTCGGTTCTTTTTTGTACTAGACACTGATATTGTTGCTCTAACCGGTCTGTGGTCTGAAGAGAAATTTAGGTTCAATACATCAATTTTTTGTACCATACTCGGTCTATTTGATAATATATAATCGATTTCGTTTTTATGTTCTCCATTAGGTGAACGCCACGTCCATCTACGGCTTTGTTTTCTTTTGTAATACGTATTTAAAATTGCTATTTTATTTTCGATTGCGAAGTCGATAAGTCTTTGCCCTCTTGGATTTCTTTCGCCATATCCATTCGATTTCATTATCAAATATTCTTCCGCTCTAGGTTTGCCTATTTTTGCATTAAAGTCGCCCATAATTATGTACGTATTATGTGAAAGGTCCATGGCTCTATGCAAATGTGTATAAAAAACTTCAATCTCTTCTTCTTTTGCTGCTTCTGTAGGCGCATAAACTTGTATAAAAGACATTTTGTTGCCCTTTATATTTAGGTTAAGTAGTGCAACTCTATCAGAGATGCCGATGAAGCTTTCTATGTTTTTCTTATGATATAAGTTTATTAAAAAACCTACTCCGTATAGTCCTTGTGTGAGTCCTGTATAACAGAGTATACAATTTTCATATTCTTCTATTTTTGTACCTAAGCGACGCGTTTCTGATAGACCAATTATATCGAAATTTACATTTTTTATTGCTTCTGTCAGTTCTAGTAGCCGTCCGTAAGAGGACAAGGTTCTGACGTTGTATGTTAGAACATAGAGTTTGTTAGATGTTTCAATTGTAGAGTTTGGTATTTCAAAGTTTGTTATTTTCTTTGGAGGGTTTTGGTCAAAATCTTCCACGGTGACCAGCCGGGTTGGAAGATGTTTGTTGTTGCTTGTTTGAGTTTGTTTATTTATATAATCCATGCGGGAGGGGGGCCTTGATTGTTATAAGTTTTTGTCTCTCATTTCTGTGTCATGCTTTGATGTTGTGTTGCTAGCAGTTTTGTTTACTAAAAAGTTTAACATGCTCGGTTTCAAGACTCCTTCTGAGACACTGTTCGATCTTCGTGCAGAAGAGTGTACTTTAAGCATTTTGTTCTTTTTATTGGTATATGTTCTATCCTCACCTTGTGGTTGGGAGTTATTTTCCGGCGAAACGTGGAGTAACCTTTTGTTATTAGGCTTTATTACGACCAATTTATCATACTTTATTTTCACTATATTGCCCTTTTCTTTCTCCAATTTCACTTGCTCTTGCAGTTCTCTCCTTTTCTCCAAAACATGTTGTGGGTAATCTTCTTTTAAGTAGTATTGAGTGTCTCTTAGAACTCTTTTCTGCTTCATAATGCTAATCTTCGTGCCCAGAGTCGTGAAAGTTACAATTATTGGACGAGGTCTGTCTCCTACTTTCCCTATTCTTTTTATCTCTTGTATATCCCTAGGTTCTATACTAATACAGAAGCGTTCGTTAATAAAGTTAATTATGTTGTTTTGTAAGTTACCATATGATGTTTCATTCTCTACGATTCCAAATAAAACAATATTCCTTTGTCTCACCTGTTTTTCCAAGAAGTAAATTCTTTTTTCTTGATTTTCTACTTTTTCTTTCAATTTTTCATGACTTTCTTCCCATTTAAAAAATCTTTCATCTAGAATTTTATTGATATTCTGTGTAACCTGTTTTGCTACATTTTCTCCACTTTTCCGAATTTCCATTTTTTGGTCATCGAGTTCCTTTTGTATGTTTTTAAGAGCGCACATAATTTCCTCCATGATTTAGAAGCGTAGTTGTGTTGTTAAGTTTTAGTAATGAGCGCCCTCTTGTGGTCTGTCTGTGAACTATCTCGTTAGTATGGTTATCGATGAACGCATGCGCGTTAGATGGCGTTGCACTTACGTTTAATGCGCTGACGTCTGTTGAGTTATTTAAAATTGCAGTTCGTTCTTTTTTAAGGTTATGTTTCGTATTTAGATTACACTAACAATAAGATTGTTTATTTCGTCTATATTTAGCTTGCACTTTATTGTTTATTTACACTTTTGCACTGTTCTATATGAGTCACGATTAATGAAAAAGTCTTCAAGGAAAAGGAATAGCAGAAGTTACACCGTCTTCAGTTTTTATTGTTTATTATGATTAACTGTTCACTTTTGTTTTTGTCTCCAATATATGGTATTTTTTTCACTATTTTTTGATACTTTCCACTTTCACACACTCTAAATGTTGCTTATTATTTTTTTAAAGTTGTATATTAACAGGAGCTAATGTTTATACTAGCAAGGTGGCGCCCTCTCTCATTTGTATATAACAGTTGTTTTTTTTAATAAATAATGTGTATTGAACATTGATACAATATCATGAGCTAACAATTTTTTTTTTAATATTCTCCAAAAGTGACGTTTTTATAATGTGTCGTTTTTACACGGAAGGTATACTATATTCGTTAGAAACAGAAAGACATATTTTTTGGTATCTTATATTTTCTTAGAATAATAACGCATAGGTGAGTAGGCCCAAGCGAATTGAAGCCATTTCAGTTAGGTTTTAAAGCCGAATACGTTTCCCGCCCGATAAAGTCTTGTTACAAAGCTCCCGCAATTTTATTTAAAAACTAGCGGCTCAGTCAGTTTCTAGATTTAACTCGAACGAAGCCGCGAGTTTCGCTAGTATATCTTCTATAAATTGTAGCCTATGTGTTATTCTGATGTATAAGCTATATTATTGTAAAGTTTCATTAAAATCCATTCAGTAGTTTTTACGTGAAAGAGTAACAAACATCCATCCATGATTACAAACTTTCGCATTTATAATATTTTAAAAATGACTTGCTGTGCAGTGAAAGAGTGTCACAACGCGTCTCATAATAAAAATAAGAAAAAGAAAATCATATTTTTATTTATATATTGCATTCATTCAAATTTTTCATTGCTTCAATATTGAGCGGAAATATATGAAACTATCGTTTTATGCGTTATTATTTTAAGTTTTCTTAATAAATCGTATTTAAAAACAATAGTGTTACGAACTAGAATTTTAATAAAACTTCCAAAGTTTTAATTCTAAGGTATTTTGTTTATTTTCATACATTCATTGTGTAAGTATAGTCTCAGACTCAGATCTTTTATAAAGGTCCGCGCGCACTAGGCATGGCAAAGCCACGTAGTGCGTTATATCTCATACTATTTCATACAAAGAATATTCTGCAGTGCAGTTACGCCTAGTGCGAGCGGACCTTAACAGTTATTTAGGTATTTTAGTTGGTTTTTTTAATATTTTATATGTTTTAAGCAAGGGAATTTTATTCAGTTAGATTATAAATTATTGTCTTGTAAATTCACACTTTTTTGCATTTCCTATGTATTTATTTTTGTATTCACAATTCTTTGTTATTACTATGTTGATGAAATAATCTTTAAATAAAATATTTAAAACAATGTTTCATCTTAATAAAATCTTTATTACTAAGTAAATATGGCAACCCTTGCCATATTTTTTTAATTTCAAATAAAATGCATTTATTGTGATATCAATAAAACTAATGTCTTTATTCATACATCTTAAACAGTTTTGTTTTTAGATATTTTAATAGAATTAAAATGGTATTTAAATGTGAAAATCTATATAAATAAAAATGAATGTTTCTAAGCGCAAAACTCGAGAATGGCTTCAGGCTTGACCAATTCGGCAATTTTTTTTTATATTCCTTAGGAAAATGGAAGGTTTTAATAATAAAAAAAATTCAAAGTTTGTGAACTTTGATTTTTTTAAACTTATACTAAAGGGGTAAGGTCGCTAATATGTAATAAAATGATTGTAAGACCATTTGTACGCTAAATAAAGCACGAAGCAAGGTTCATACAGGATTTAAACTGTATAAATGTTATATATATTGTTGTAATAAAGATGTATTCAATAAATTTTTGTTTTCATAATTCAGTCCTTTCATTCTTCAATAGAATTAATTGATTCGTTTTAAATTAAAATTTAAAAAGAGAGATAAAAAATAATATTAGTCCCGCTGAGTTTCTTTCGCCAGTTCTTCTCAGGTCAGGGGTGTACTTTCGGAACTGGTGGTAGACTCATGAAGTTCAGTAAGAAATTGTTACAATTTTTATGCTGAATAAAATATTTTTATTTTTTTTTATTTTAAAGACTTCAAAGTGTGCCAGTTAAGCTCATTTTAGGGCTGAGCCTCACTATAATGCCGTTCAGTTTCGTTTTCATTCCGATCTTTGCCTGGTAAAGTCGTATCACGTTCACATAACACAATCTGACTCAGTTCACGATTCATTCATAATGAAGAAATTAGAAACTGACCGATTACGGCCATGGCGGCCAATCTCATTGAGACTAGCCATCTGCCTACAAGATATTATAGTGCAGCGCGTGTACGCGCAGACACAAGTGCACTCTCTGTTCCTATCACTCTCATACTCCGGTGGGACGACTGTTCGACACGACCAGTAAGAGTTAGGCGCAGGACCGACTTACTAAACAGAAAGGCTCAATAACTAAACTTGGCCCGACCCCGAACCCAGGACTTATCGATGTGTGACCGTAAATGCTAGCCACTATACCACCGAGGCAGTTAATTTAGAAAATTTAGATAAGTTATGAAAACTTCTTACGAATCAAATCAATTTAAAATATTTTATTCAGCAAAAAAATGTTATAATTTCTTACTGAAGCTGAACGTCATGAGTCTACCACCAGTTCGGAAAGAAACTTGAATTCTGTTTATTTTCATACTATTTTTTTCTTTTTCTCACTTAAAAATATATTAGGAGTAAAAACACAAGTTTATTTATGTATAAGATTTATTTAAAAATGGACGGTTTGTTACATTTTAATCACACAAATGCATTTTATCATAGAAATATAAGTTTTCACTGTGTATTATCCCTCTCACTACTGACAAATTAACTTTAAGTGATAAATTGAATACTTTACTAAATATATAATTTTTATACTTCCCACTGCTGGGCGTGGGTTTCACAATTGGAAAAATATTTTCATAATCATAATCATGTCTTTAAATAACAAGTTAGATTCTAATTAAGATATTTTACTTGCCTACTAATACAATTATCAGACCCAGGATTTGACATTACCACTGGGCTACTAATAGCAGACTGCAGTATTAAAAATCAAAATATTAATTGATGTAAACTGAAACAAAATTTAAATTGACACAAATATAAGTAAATTGCTATTGTTAGTTCCCAAAACAGCCACTAGTGAAATCTAAACACTGTTAATACAATTAAATGTCTAATAAACATAAAAATTAATTATTTTATATATAAATATTTATTTTATTAGTATAAATCATAAAAAATCATAACTATAATATGGCCCACAGATAATACAATATGTAAGTACTTTATATTTGTGTCTTTGAGTGCAAAAGCTACCTAAATACAAAAAATATTAAAAAAAAAACATTCAATGTGAAAAATAACACCACTAATTTAAATATTAAAACTTCATTCTTACAATGTGTCATTCAAAAAATATTTGCTTTTAAAATTATTATACATATTTATTATATTTAAAAAGTCTTTGTTAATACTTTAATAGTAAAATAAGTATAGAAATTACAGTAATATTATAGATATGCAACAATTATGAGTTGTGCCATTTCTTTACTTAATAACTCTAAAATATGAGTGAGATTCAAAAAGCAGATGGGTCTTAGAACTTACAAAAATATACATATACCATAAAATAATACTTTCTTAGGTGTACTCGGATATTTGACATTATAAATGAAACTATCTTTTCGGATTTTGTCACCAACCAAAAATCAAAATAAATCCGCGACAAATTCCGAAAAGATACTTTATTTGTAATATCGAATCAAATCGCGTGTAAAATACAAACAGATATTTCTAAAATCATATATATAATACATACACATATTAAAAATATAAATGTCTGCAATACTTTTGTGTACATTTAAAGTCTTATTTTCTTTTAGGTGACCGAGTTTATAAGTAAAAGATTATTTTCTTATATCACTAACATATTATAAAACAAAGTCCTCCCCTACTTCTGTCTGTTCGCGATAAACTCAAAAAATACAATTTTTATGCTGTTTTCACCAATGGATAGTGGTTCTTAAGGAAGGTTTTAGTACATAACTAGCGAAACCTGACGTTTCGCTCGCGCTAAATCTATTAACAAACCCGAGCGAAGCGAGAGTGAGTCGTAAATAAACAATAAAAGTAAAGCTAATGTTACATAAACTTTAAATGTTAATGATTAAACAATATATAACGAACTCTTAATATTAAGAGTTTACCGGGCTCAACATCTTGGTCCGATGATACCATACCAATATTAGTTATTAGAAATAAGAATGGTATAAAATTTAAGTTTTACTTAAAACTATATTATTGTAATTCATCAAAAAAAACTCATAAAATATGAATATGGAAGTATATCCAAATAATGATTATACAAAAATAAAAATAATAAAAAAAAACAAATGTATTAAAAAAAATCTTATTTTGCTGCAACATTTAATATATATTAAAAATAATTGGACGGAGATAATAAAGTACTAAATAAGGACTCTTTAAATATAGCATTTTACACAATGTAAGTTATATTTAACGTTGTCAGCGTAAAACTGGCCTAACTTTTAAGTATTTGTAGAAAACTCGACTCCCAAATAGGTTTAGTTTATTATCAACAAAGACAATATTGTCACTTATGTGATACCATAAACTAAAGTAGTTATGTATAATTGAATGAATATATTTATATAACTAAAAAATTAAAAAAAAGTCGTTAAGTTTATTTAGCAAAAATAATTTTAAAAACTAAATGATTATAACTTTAATTTATTTTTATTTTACTTAGGCCACTTTTAAATAGACTTTTTTTGAGATAATATCTCCATAATACAAATTAATAACACACATAATAAGTAACTCATATTCATTTGTTTTCTCAACAGATTTAAATTTAATTACATTTTATTTCAGTTTTAATTTAATCTTATACTATAGATGCTCTACAGATAATATAATAACATAAATGGCAATGAGACTGAATTATTGTACCTCGGACATTCCGAACAATGTTTGTTTACCAACTAAAACCGAATTATATATAGAAAAGCTTTTTATTTCATGTATTAACCTATTAATGATCTTTAAAAGTATGTACATATAAGTTTGGTATATATAATCTATGTATAGTGTAATAAGAAAAGAACACTATGAATAAAGGCACAAGTCATAATGACATTCATTTTATATTATAATATAAATGTAGAAGGCACTTCTTATTTATAGTCCGAGAGACAACCACAAATTTTAGTTCTAATATGTTAAATGGTGGCTTTGTGAGTGTTATTCACTTTAAATCTATAATCATATAGATTAGAGTACATTTCCTAACCTAGAAAGCAATTTATAATCTATACATATAATAAAATTGAAATGTCAATTTGTAACGTTAAAATGACAGCTTTTCAATAAATGCATAAGTAATTATATAATAAGGTACTTATAAGAAAATTTGTTTACATTAGTCTGTCGGTTTGTTTTGGCTCATCTACGTAACCACTGGGCTGATTTTGAGGTGAGTTTCAGCTGATGTTATAAGGAGTACCTTTAGCTTCATTTAAAAATAATATTCCAGTCAAAAAATTAAAATGTACCTAGTTAGTGATACATACCTGCCTACGTTGGCAATATAATTATAAAATCATAATTATGTTGCCAACAAAATAGTGGTTCCATATATAGGCAACCTAACGATTTATATGTTATTTCTTTACACTATCGCTGTTCGTTAATGTAGTTAATTCACAATTCTTGTCATACTATTTACTTACATAATTGTCTTCAAATCCTTATTAACCATTTCTCTCATCTCATTGAAGGAGTTGCACTATAAAACACTACTCACTA
This sequence comes from Boloria selene, assembly GCA_905231865.2. Taxonomy (NCBI): domain Eukaryota; kingdom Metazoa; phylum Arthropoda; class Insecta; order Lepidoptera; family Nymphalidae; genus Boloria; species Boloria selene. The sequence continues at coordinate 4,831,056 of HG993161.1, read as the reverse complement.
TACTTTATAACACTATCACACTATAACACTATTAGACAGTCGTCTCCAGACCCTCAGTGAGGGGCACTTCTTCAGGCTGAAGAGGTCATATCTGTGAAGCTGGCATGGTCGAGACTGTGGAGTGAGGAGTTGTTGGTCTGGAACCAGCTAGAGATGCATTTAATGATGCCATTGTACCCATCTGGAAAGAAATATCAATTTATTAAGTAATTCAACTATTTTTTTATTAAAAAAAAAGATATTCAAAATAGATAACTATTGTAGGATACATAAAAATAACTACTGTAATGCATTATAGTTACAAAATATTTTTTGAAAAGAGCAAGTGTTGCGTTCCATGGAACTGAAGATAGCAGCCGGCTAGCGGCCGGCCGCCTGACGATTTACGCGAAGGGCCGCAACGGTACCGCGCGTCGTAAACACCTTTTGTTATACTATAAATTCGCTACAAATGCTATTAATTATTACTTTTTGATAATTTTAAATAGATATAGTAGTAATGTACAGTTTTTTCTTAAAATATTAAGCAATTTTTAATTATATTAATACTCGTGTCCGTTCTTAGCGTAAAGGGTAATTTCATTATAAAAACTATATAAAGCAAACTGTGAGCAACTTGATTTTTTTATATATTATTATGCTTATATATACTAACTAAATAACGTTAAAATTAGACAGGATCAAATCATACTTTATTTAGAAATTTTTTTTAAATATTACTTCATAGCGCATCTCATACTAAGATTCAGACGTCTAAAAATAATACAAGGCAAACTCGAATCTGGATGATATTTTTAATAAACATTCTTCTAATATCAATAAACTTGAAATAATTAAAATCTCGCAGGATCAAGTCACAGAATAGTTGTAAAATGCTTGTAAATATTCTCATATTTGCCCGCCCGTACTAGAATGTATGAAAACTTCAAGTCCAAGAAAACGATAGAAAGCAAACTGGGAGGTTTTTGATTTTTTTATATATTATTATGCTTATATATACTAACCAAATAACGTTAAAATTAGAGAGGATCAAATCATACTTTATTTGTAAAAAATGTTTAAAGATTACTTCTTACGGCATCTCGTACTAAGATACAGACGTCTAAAAATAATACAACGCAAACTCAAATCTTGTTCTTATTTTTACTATACATTCTTCTAATATCACTAAACAAGAAATAATTAAAATCTCACAGGATCAAGACACAGAATAGTTGTAAAAAACTTGTAAATATTCTCATATTTGCCCGCCCGCAGTACTAGAATGTATGAAAACTTCAAGTCCAAGAAAACGATAGAAAGCAAACTGGGAGGTCTTTGATTTTTTTATATATTATTATGCTTATATATACTAACCAAATAACGTTAAAATTAGACAGAAATTTTTTTTAAAGATTACTTCTTACGGCATCTCGTACTAAGATACAGACGTCTAAATATAATACAACGCAAACTCAAATCTTGTTCTTATTTTTACTATACATTCTTCTAATATCACTAAACAAGAAATAATTAAAACCTCGCAGGATCAAGACATAGAATAGTAGTAAAAAAAAACTTGTAAATATGCTCATATTAGCCCGCCCGCGGTACTAGAATGTATGAAAACTTCAAGTCCAAGAAAACGATAGAAAGCAAACTGGGAGATCTTTGATTTTTTTATATATTATTATGCTTATATATACTAACCAAATAACGTTAAAATTAGACAGGATCAAATCATACTTTATTTGTAAAAAAATTTTAATGATTACTTCTTACGGCATCTCGTACTAAGATACAGACGTCTAAAAATAATACAACGCAAACTCAAATATTGTTCTTATTTTTACTATACATTCTTCTAAAAACACTAAACAAGAAATAATTAAAATCTCGCAGGATCAAGACACAGAATAGTTGTAAAAAACTTGTAAATATTCTCATATTTGCCCGCCCGCAGTACTAGAATGTATGAAAACTTCAAGTCCAAGAAAACGATAGAAAGCAAACTGGGAGGTCTTTGATTTTTTTATATATTATTATGCTTATATATACTAACCAAATAACGTTAAAATTAGACAGGATCAAATCATACTTTATTTGTAAAAAATGTCTAAAGATTACTTCTTACGGCATCTCGTACTAAGATACAGACGTCTAAAAATAATACAACGCAAACTCAAATCTTGTTCTTATTTTTACTATACATTCTTCTAATATCAATAAACTTGAAATAATTATAATCTCGCAGGATCAAGACATAGAATAGTAGTAAAAAAAACTTGTAAATATGCTCATATTAGCCCGCCCGCGGTACTAGAATGTATGAAAACTTCAAGTCCAAGAAAACGATAGAAAGCAAACTGGGAGGTCTTTGATTTTTTTATATATTATTATGCTTATACATACTAACCAAATAACGTTAAAATTAGACAGGATCAAATCATACTTTATTTGTAAAAAAATTTTAAAGATTACTTCTTACGGCATCTCGTACTAAGATACAGACGTCTAAAAATAATACAACGCAAGCTCAAATCTTGTTCTTATTTTTACTATACATTCTTCTTATATCACTTAACAAGAAATAATTAAAATCTCACAGGATCAAGTCACAGAATAGTTGTAAAATGCTTGTAAATATTCTCATATTTGCCCGCCCGTACTAGAATATATGAAAACTTCAAGTCCAAGTAAACGATAGAAAGCAAACTGGGAGGTCTTTGATTTTTTTATATATTATTGTGCCTATATATACTAACTAAATAATGTTAAAATTAGACAGGATCAAATCATACTTTATTTGGAATTTTTTTTTAAATAATCCTTCATAGCGCATCTCATATTAAGATTCAGACGTCTAAAAATAATACAACGCAAACTCAAATCTTGTTCTTATTTTTACTATACATTCTTCTAATATCACTTAACAAGAAATAATTAAAATCTCGCAGGATCAAGACATAGAATAGTAGTAAAAAAAACTTGTAAATATGCTCATATTAGCCCGCCCGCGGTACTAGAATGTATGAAAACTTCAAGTCCAAGAAAACGATAGAAAGCAAACTGGGAGGTCTTTGATTTTTTTATATATTATTATGCTTATATATACTAACCAAATAACGTTAAAATTAGACAGGATCAAATCATACTTTATTTGTAAAAAAATTTTAAAGATTACTTCTTACGGCATCTCGTTCTAACATTCAGACGTCTTTTTTTTTTTTTTTTTTTATACATTATAGGCACACGCTTAACCACTATCACACCTGATGGACAGTAATGATGTGGCCTAAGGTGGGACGCGCATGCCTAGAAAATGCCTATTCACTCTCTTTTTAAAGATACCCAGATTGTAGGTGTTAGGAAACACAGATCTCGGTAAAGCATTCCAGACCCTGGCTGTGCGAATTAGAAATGAAGACTTAAACCGTTTTGTGCGCGTGGATGGTATATGAACGATATAGGGATGGAAGCTTTCCCGGTGTCTTGCAGTGCGGTTGTAAAAAGGTGAAGGGGGAACAAGGTCGAAGAGCTCCTGGGAACACTCCCCAAAATATATCCTATAAAACACCGATAGGCCAGCAACCTTACGTCGGTGATCAAGGCTTTGGAGCTTGGCCAACAGTGGTGAGTCCTTGCCGATGAGTTTCCTAGCCCGTCGATCTACAGCGTCTAGTGCTGCAAGTTGATACTTGGCGGAGCCATCGAAAAGGTGACTGCAGTACTCCATGCACGACCTAACCTGTGCTTGATATAATGTAAGCAGTTGTTGTGGCGTAAAGTACCGCTTGACCTTATTAAGAATGCCAAGTTTTTTGGCGGCAGTCTTGGCTTTCGCTTCAATGGCTCTTCCGAAGTTTATAGTGGCCGAGATATCGAGACCAAGCAGATCAATGTGGTCGTTGATTGGTATGGATACATTCCGGAAGGTGGGAGCCAAGGTGAAAGGGCTTCGTTTAGCAGAGAGCAGACACGCCTGTGTTTTTGTAGCGTTGAACTCCACCAAATTGGCGAAACCCCAATTTGAAACTTCATTAAGGACGGTGTTCACACGTTCAACCATTGCCTCTCTTAGTTCGTTAGTCTCGGTGCTGTTTGTGCGCGGACTGGACATATATCTCTCCGTTACAGTGCTGTCATCTGCATACCCCAGGATGCCGGGTGTCAGCAGGTCATTGATGTGCAGCAAAAAGAGCGTAGCGGAGAGAACAGACCCTTGAGGAACTCCGGCGTTAATGCTTCTGAGGTCAGAAGAGCAGCCGTCAATGACTACTCGGAAGCACCGCTCACTCAAGAAGTCAGATATCCAGTCGCATAGGCTGGATGGAAGACCATAAGCCGGCAGCTTACTGAGAAGGCTGGCATGCCAGACCCGGTCGAAAGCTTTGGAGATATCAAGAGAGACAGCGAGGGCCTCTCCGTGTTTCTCAACAGCTTCACCCCAAATGTGTGTGGCATACACGAGTAGATCACCAGCTGACCGTTTTTGACGGAAACCATATTGACGGTCTGAGAGAAGATCGTTAGACTCCAGGTATGCCAGGAGCTTGGTATTTAAAACGCGCTCCAATGTCTTACAAAGCAAGGAGGTGATAGCGATGGGTCTGTAGTTCGCCGGGTCAGCACGAGTACCTTTTTTGGGTATAGGTTGTACATTTGCCAGCTTCCAGGATTTAGGAACTCGAGATTTACTGAGAGAGAGACGATACAGGCGAGTCAAAACAGGGGATAGTTCAGGAGCACAATTCCGCAAGACTATTGCTGGGATTCCATCAGGACCGCTGGCTTTATTTGTATCGAGAGACCGGAGTGTTTTGAGTACCTCCTTTTGATGGATTCGTGGCTCAGGCATTATTGAGTCGCAAGTGGGGATCAGAGGGGGGCGGGCATCTCCAGCGTCAAGAACAGAGTAATTGGCGAACTGAGAGGCAAGTAGATTCGCCTTCTCAGATGCGGTAAAAGCAAGCGATCCGTCAGGTTTAAGCATAGGCGGCAGTGAAGGCCGACAGAAATTGGACTCAACCGATTTTGCAAGGGACCAAAAGGCTTTGCTACCACTGGGGTAAGAAGCTACTTTATTCCCAACGCTTTTAGTTCGGTTAAATTGAGCTTGTCTTAATACCCTCTTGTATGCCTTGGAAGCGATATTGAACTCCCTCTTCTTTAATTTTAAATCCGGAGCTTTGCAACTTCGAGCAACAACCCAAGCAGCGAATGCTGACTAAATGCTGCGAATGCTGAATAAAAATAATACAACGCAAACTCAAATCTTGTTGTAATTTTTACTATACATTCTTCTAATATCACTAAACAAGAAATAATTAAAACCTCGCAGGATCAAGACATAAAAAAGTAGTAAAAAAACTTGTAAATATGCTCATATTAGCCCGCCCGCAGTACTAGAATGTATGAAAACTTCAAGTCCAAGAAAACGATAGAAAGCAAACTGGGAGATCTTTGATTTTTTTATATATTATTATGCTTATATATACTAACCAAATAACGTTAAAATTAGACAGGATCAAATCATACTTTATTTGTAAAAAAATTTTAATGATTACTTCTTACGGCATCTCGTACTAAGATACAGACGTCTAAAAATAATACAACGCAAACTCAAATATTGTTCTTATTTTTACTATACATTCTTCTAAAAACACTAAACAAGAAATAATTAAAATCTCGCAGGATCAAGACACAGAATAGTTGTAAAAAACTTGTAAATATTCTCATATTTGCCCGCCCGCAGTACTAGAATGTATGAAAACTTCAAGTCCAAGAAAACGATAGAAAGCAAACTGGGAGGTCTTTGATTTTTTTATATATTATTATGCTTATATATACTAACCAAATAACGTTAAAATTAGACAGGATCAAATCATACTTTATTTGTAAAAAATGTCTAAAGATTACTTCTTACGGCATCTCGTACTAAGATACAGACGTCTAAAAATAATACAACGCAAACTCAAATCTTGTTCTTATTTTTACTATACATTCTTCTAATATCAATAAACTTGAAATAATTATAATCTCGCAGGATCAAGACATAGAATAGTAGTAAAAAAAACTTGTAAATATGCTCATATTAGCCCGCCCGCGGTACTAGAATGTATGAAAACTTCAAGTCCAAGAAAACGATAGAAAGCAAACTGGGAGGTCTTTGATTTTTTTATATATTATTATGCTTATACATACTAACCAAATAACGTTAAAATTAGACAGGATCAAATCATACTTTATTTGTAAAAAAATTTTAAAGATTACTTCTTACGGCATCTCGTACTAAGATACAGACGTCTAAAAATAATACAACGCAAGCTCAAATCTTGTTCTTATTTTTACTATACATTCTTCTTATATCACTTAACAAGAAATAATTAAAATCTCACAGGATCAAGTCACAGAATAGTTGTAAAATGCTTGTAAATATTCTCATATTTGCCCGCCCGTACTAGAATATATGAAAACTTCAAGTCCAAGTAAACGATAGAAAGCAAACTGGGAGGTCTTTGATTTTTTTTATATATTATTGTGCCTATATATACTAACTAAATAATGTTAAAATTAGACAGGATCAAATCATACTTTATTTGGAAATTTTTTTTAAATAATCCTTCATAGCGCATCTCATATTAAGATTCAGACGTCTAAAAATAATACAACGCAAACTCAAATCTTGTTCTTATTTTTACTATACATTCTTCTAATATCACTTAACAAGAACTAATTAAAATCTCGCAGGATCAAGACATAGAATAGTAGTAAAAAAAACTTGTAAATATGCTCATATTAGCCCGCCCGCGGTACTAGAATGTATGAAAACTTCAAGTCCAAGAAAACGATAGAAAGCAAACTGGGAGGTCTTTGATTTTTTTATATATTATTATGCTTATATATACTAACCAAATAACGTTAAAATTAGACAGGATCAAATCATACTTTATTTGTAAAAAAATTTTAAAGATTACTTCTTACGGCATCTCGTTCTAACATTCAGACGTCTAAAAATAATACAACGCAAACTCAAATCTTGTTGTAATTTTTACTATACATTCTTCTAATATCACTAAACAAGAAATAATTAAAACCTCGCAGGATCAAGACATAAAAAAGTAGTAAAAAAACTTGTAAATATGCTCATATTAGCCCGCCCGCAGTACTAGAATGTATGAAAACTTCAAGTCCAAGAAAACGATAGAAAGCAAACTGGGAGATCTTTGATTTTTTATATATTATTATGCTTATATATACTAACCAAATAACGTTAAAATTAGACAGGATCAAATCATACTTTATTTGTAAAAAAATTTTAATGATTACTTCTTACGGCATCTCGTACTAAGATACAGACGTCTAAAAATAATACAACGCAAACTCAAATATTGTTCTTATTTTTACTATACATTCTTCTAAAAACACTAAACAAGAAATAATTAAAATCTCGCAGGATCAAGACACAGAATAGTTGTAAAAAACTTGTAAATATTCTCATATTTGCCCGCCCGCAGTACTAGAATGTATGAAAACTTCAAGTCCAAGAAAACGATAGAAAGCAAACTGGGAGGTCTTTGATTTTTTTATATATTATTATGCTTATATATACTAACCAAATAACGTTAAAATTAGACAGGATCAAATCATACTTTATTTGTAAAAAATGTCTAAAGATTACTTCTTACGGCATCTCGTACTAAGATACAGACGTCTAAAAATAATACAACGCAAACTCAAATCTTGTTCTTATTTTTACTATACATTCTTCTAATATCAATAAACTTGAAATAATTATAATCTCGCAGGATCAAGACATAGAATAGTAGTAAAAAAAACTTGTAAATATGCTCATATTAGCCCGCCCGCGGTACTAGAATGTATGAAAACTTCAAGTCCAAGAAAACGATAGAAAGCAAACTGGGAGGTCTTTGATTTTTTTATATATTATTATGCTTATACATACTAACCAAATAACGTTAAAATTAGACAGGATCAAATCATACTTTATTTGTAAAAAAATTTTAAAGATTACTTCTTACGGCATCTCGTACTAAGATACAGACGTCTAAAAATAATACAACGCAAGCTCAAATCTTGTTCTTATTTTTACTATACATTCTTCTTATATCACTTAACAAGAAATAATTAAAATCTCACAGGATCAAGTCACAGAATAGTTGTAAAATGCTTGTAAATATTCTCATATTTGCCCGCCCGTACTAGAATATATGAAAACTTCAAGTCCAAGTAAACGATAGAAAGCAAACTGGGAGGTCTTTGATTTTTTTATATATTATTGTGCCTATATATACTAACTAAATAATGTTAAAATTAGACAGGATCAAATCATACTTTATTTGGAAATTTTTTTTAAATAATCCTTCATAGCGCATCTCATATTAAGATTCAGACGTCTAAAAATAATACAACGCAAACTCAAATCTTGTTCTTATTTTTACTATACATTCTTCTAATATCACTTAACAAGAACTAATTAAAATCTCGCAGGATCAAGACATAGAATAGTAGTAAAAAAAACTTGTAAATATGCTCATATTAGCCCGCCCGCGGTACTAGAATGTATGAAAACTTCAAGTCCAAGAAAACGATAGAAAGCAAACTGGGAGGTCTTTGATTTTTTTATATATTATTATGCTTATATATACTAACCAAATAACGTTAAAATTAGACAGGATCAAATCATACTTTATTTGTAAAAAAATTTTAATGATTACTTCTTACGGCATCTCGTACTAAGATACAGACGTCTAAAAATAATACAACGCAAACTCAAATATTGTTCTTATTTTTACTATACATTCTTCTAATATCAATAAACTTGAAATAATTATAATCTCGCAGGATCAAGACATAGAATAGTAGTAAAAAAACTTGTAAATATGCTCATAATAGCCCGCCCGCGGTACTACGACTGTATGAAAACTTCAATTACAAATAAAGTGATTTGATCCTGTCTAATTTTAACGTTATTTGGTTAGTATATATAAGCATAATAATATATAAAAAAATCAAAGACCTCCCAGTTTGCTTTCTATCGTTTTCTTGGACTTGAAGATTTCATACATTCTAGTACTGCGGGCGGGCAAATATGAGAATATTTACAAGTTTTTTACAACTATTCTGTGTCTTGATCCTGCGAGGTTTTAATTATTTCTTGTTTAGTGATATTAGAAGAATGTATAGTAAAAATTACAACAAGATTTGAGTTTGCGTTGTATTATTTTTAGACGTCTGAATGTTAGTATGAGATGCGCTATGAAGTAATATTTAAAAATTTTTTTGCAAATAAAGTATGATTTGATCCTGTCTAATTTTAACGTTATTTGGTTAGTATATATAAGCATAATAATATATAAAAAAATCAAGTTGCTCACAGTTTGCTTTATATAGTTTTTATAATGAAATTACCCTTTACGCTAAGAACGGACTCGAGTATTAATAAAATAAAAAAATGTTTAATATTTTAAGAAAAAACTGTACATTACTACTATATCTATTTAAAATTATCAAAAAGTAATAATTAATAGCATTTGTAGCGAATTTATAGTATAACAAAAGGTGTTTACGACGCGCGGTACCGTTGCGGCCCTTCGCGTAAATCGTCAGGCGGCCGGCCGCTAGCCGGCTGCTATCTTCAGTTCCATTTGCGTTCCTCGCCGATTCTTCTCATCAGAACAGCTTTCCGAGCTGGTAGTAGCTTACTCACAGGCTTACAGACTGACATTTAATCTTAATAATGTAAAAATGATGATTCAAAAACGCTTGTAAAAGTTTATTTGAATAAAGAATATTTTGATTTCATTTGAAAAAAATGAAATTGCAAATATGCCTAATTTCTTGAAAAAATACTTAAAACATATTAAAAACAAAATAAAAAAAGATTATTACATTGACAAATCCTTGATTTCTTTCTAACTTTACCAGAATACCCCCAATTTTACAAAGCCAAGATTAAAAAAACTTACTCTTAAATGCGCCAAGTCCTCCAACTTGGTCAGATCAGACAGTTCTAGATACAAGCTGTACACCAAAATCCAGCCATAAACTCCGGTGACACAGAACACAATCCAGCAAAGGCACATCAGTATGTTGTATGCGAAGATCATATCATTGACGATAGATGCAAAAATAAATGCCACTGTCCGGAACAATATGAAAACACCAAAAGTGTAAAGCCATGGAACTATACGTTTTTCATATTCCTGAAAAATAAATATATTTTATGTAAGCTAAGTTTGACATTAAGTATAATTATAATTTATTTAAGTTTAGGGGTGTCTGGCAGGGGTAGCAACTATCATAACTGTCCGGCAATGGGTGACGAGATTTCTAAAGTTATCCCGAGGAAATATAAATAGATTGAGATAGATACTTTAACGAAAGTAAGGTACTATTTTATACACCTTCAATACCTGTTACCTGCCAAAGTAACCACTACCCAAACTCTATAGTCGCTGGTCGTTCTTATCTGTATAGGGGACATGCACAGAAAAATTTTCAGCTTTTATAAAATAACGAAGCTCTGGCCATCGCTGGCTCTTGGGCAATTATATATGGTAATAATTTATTAAGATAATTATACGACGACGATTATTGACGACACGTGTTTCTCACTTTGTGCTAGCGGTCGCTAATTCGAGTCCCGCTGGGTGCATTCATTTGTTGAGCACGAATGTTTGTACTTCAGTCATGGGTGTTTATATTTATAATATGTATTAGACATGTGTAAGTAATGCGAGTAATGCATTACGCGTAATATTACCCGAGCGAGTACTGTATCATCACTCATTACTCGACCGAACCAAACATTACTTATTACGTCAAACATGACGCGAGCGTGATATTCCATCGTTCGGGTTAACTTGGCATCACTCCGTTTTACGAATTTTGAAATAGCAAAGCAATTCGAAATGTATTTATTTTAAAAAGCAATAATTAACACAAAATGTATTTATAATAAAAATACAAATAGTTAGAAAAATGATTTTTAAATACGCCAATATTATAAGTTAGGCCAACGATATAAGGTTTTCATTACTAGGTCCTAAGCTGCGCCTGGTCTTCACAAAGGGTCATTCATATTTACAACCTTTAGCTAAACAATACATTTTTTTTTTACTTATTAATTATTTTGCAAGATGCTCAGAAATTTCGCAACTGGTGTTTGTAAAAAGAGTTTTACAATATAAGGGAATAGGGATCCTAAAGAACAAAACCACGTCATAAAAGGTATATCGCTATTTACGTACAAATGCCGCAAGTTTAAAATAATTATTTGAGTATGACAAAATGCAAAATTGCAATATATAATAAAAATCTAAATCGTATCAAATAAAAATCAACATTATAAAATTAATTGTATTAAAATACAATGATAACGCGTGTTATATTCCGAGATAGATCCGTAATGTCTCACGCATGGCAAGGTGGTGTTTAGAGAATTGTACTGTAGCAACACTCGACCGAACGAAACATTACGCATCACTTCAAAGTTCAAAGTTCAAACATTACTCAAGTCATTACTTTAGTTGTTGTTTTTTAAATTTATCCCCAATAGGGAAAGGCAAAGGACTATAGTCCATACAGCCTTCATTACTTTAGTCATGAGCATGACGCGAGCGCAGTGCTGTCAGATGAAAAAATAAGATAATAGTATACCACCTGTAAAAAAGTTGTACATTTGGGAGTTTTAAATAAAAACAATAGTACACATTAAAAATATTGATTTATTGAAAATAGTGGGTCCCGCAGTTTATCTTGCGCTAAAAGTACAAGTCTTAATCAAATATTTTATAAATTCAACTTGGTTTTTGGATTATATTGCAGATTTATTTTGATTTTTGGTTCCTGCAATTTGAATGCTTTACAGCAATCATGAACCATGATTAAAATTTATCCCTAATAGGGAAAGGCAAAGGACTGTAAGGTTTATATACTTATTACAGACAGTGAATACCCACAATTTACATAAAAAAGAATATTTAATTCCTAAAATACTATTAAAAAAGAATAATAGAATAATGTGTCTATAATATACTAGCGATTTAGTGCGAGCGAAGCTGCGGGTTCCGCTAGTTCTACAATATGTTTTACTATGCCATGAAATGTATGCTGCTAAGTACGCAAACATGCCGCAAGTGAATAGAAATCATTTGACTAGGACTGAAATGCAAAATTGCAATCTATTCTAAAATATTCTTTACTTACATTATGAGTTAAAGTTTCGAACTTTGTGTATCTGTCTGTTCGTTTGTAGGGGGGTTATTTTCGGAAAAACTGATCTGATCATGAAAACTCTTTCACTAACAGACAGCTACACTATTCAGGAGTGATTGTGAGAAGTGTATTATTGGCTATATTGTATTTTCAAAAATATCCCATTTTAGGGATCCCTACCTTAAATGTATCCCCAAGGTATCAAAATGCTGCATATAAAACGAAAACTGTTGACGAAATACAATATATCAAGCACTATTTTATATATTAAAATTTTATATTACAATACTTATGATTACTCACAAAAAATTCTGCGATGGCACATGCCTTTATTATAACAATTTTTTTTTAATTATTAAGTTCAAATACGTGTTGAATAGTGGTGATATTGGTATCATGATATTAATCCTTATCCAATTTGTAAACTCCACTTTAAATTATTCGTATCGGATGTTTAATGAGTATTAAAATTGGTATATTTTCAGTCGCTGACTTAAAAAATTCTATACATAAATAATAATCTTAATCATATCAAATAAAAAGTTAACATTTTAATTTTAAAAATTAATTGTATTCAAATATAACAAAGCCGTGCCGTCCGGTCTTAGAATGTGGACGGAGCCGCGGGTACTACTAGTATACGCTGTAAGTTTTTGCTGCATACATTATTGTAAACATAGCTATATGAAAATAATTTAAGTAAATTAGGTTACGACGGTAAAATTTTAAATACAATATTATATATAAAAAGTAATAAAAATATAACAATAATCTTACTCACAAAAAGTTAACATTTTAGTTTTAAATTAAAATCAATAAAAACGTGTGTGATATTCATCATATTATTACATGAGATAGATCAGTACTACTATTATGACAGTACGCACTACGCGGGTAATATTACCTCTTCGTATCACGCATGGCAATTGGCAAGTAATGTTTCGAGTAATGAAGTGATGTGATATTACTCGGTGCGTAATGTAATGCCATATTTCATTACTTCATAAAGCACTGTTTTGCGCATGTCTAATATGTATATATTTAAAATTTATATAATATGTGTAGTGTATCAACTATCTGGTATCCATAACACAAGCTTCGTAGCTAACCACGGAACTAGATGGTTCTGTTGTAATAATGTCCTAACATATTTATTTTATATTTTTTTTAGTGTTGATTGCTCAGAGATGTTATTTTTCCACAGTAAAAAGTATACTATAGACCTGATTAACCAGCTATCATAATTAATAAAACACATTAAAATCTGCCCAGTAGTTTCGTTCAGATGAAGAGATAAACATTATAAATTAAAAACTATAGGTTTGGACTGTGTATTGATAATGTTTATTTCAATAATTTTTTTCAAGAAACATTAATTTATGTACACTTATAATTTTATGATATGAATAGATTATTGTAACAGCTGTGGTCTAGAATCTAGATTGTAATCATCTTTATTTTGAGTAACTTTCAGTCACTATTTAGAAGATTAATAAAGACATTCACTAAAAACTTGGTAACTTTTTGTCATTACTAGAATATACATTAGGGTTCATAAAAATGAGATGAAATGACAAAATAATAACATGCAATTTACAAAACTATTAGAACCTATTTAACTAAAAATATAACACACTCAAATTTTTTTACTCAACAACTAAAAAAAATTGAAAAAATGCCACTGTTCCATACTAAAAGTTGCATGCATATTCCTTACATACTTAAACACAAAAAAAATAGTCTAGTCACAGCAAAGCTCAGATTTCTGCTATGATTAAAATTTTGCCCCACATTTTAAATTAAAAAAAAAAAACTCTCAATTCAATTCAATTATTTCCTTTAATGTCTTCCAGAAGTGCCAGTTGTTAAAACAAAAAGCACACTATGCTAATGCAAAAAAGGCATATTTTACAAAAAATATTTCTAAGAAGCCATTTATAAAATTAATTTTATGGTAATGTCTACCTTATTTTTACCAGTCTTCACTAGCTATGGGATGATAGCACAAACAAACATACACATGAGATGATTATATAATTAATAAAAAATAATAAGGTACAGGTGCAAAAATCACGTAGTACATTGAAACTATCTTTTCGGATTTTGTCGCGGATTTATTTTGATTTTTTTTAATATTAATTTGATCCGCAACAAAATCCGAAAAGAAAGTTTCATTTATAATGTCAAATATTCGCGTAAACCTAAGATAGTATTACATGTAGCACATTTTTGAAAAGACACATCTAAAGTGGTTTTTTTTTTCAGTTTATTTATTGAAAATGATTGGTGGATAAACCATGTTACTATTACAAAAATATTATTTATATATCATTGGTTAAATATTCAAAGCTTTTTAACTCCATTCTTGGCTAAACTGATTTTTGGTATCAAATGAAAGACCAAAAAATCCTTTAAACCACCTCGTACTCGGCAAAATTATGATCATTTTTAGAATATTTTTAAACTATGTGAAGTTATAAATAAATGAATAAGTATCTTTTACTTCATCATTCTATAATGACTAATAAGATTTGAATAAAACATAGGCTAATTTCGTTGAATACAACACAATGGAGGCGGAGAAAATGAAAAAAATAGTAATTATGTATAGAAATACTAACCTTTCTTAGTGCTATTATCAATATGACACTCGTTACTAGAACAGCTAGAGATCCAATCCATGAGAACAGAGAAAAAACTATGAGGACATTTCGAACTGAAAATAAAAATATGAGCAATCAATACAAATTGACAACTCATATGGCTTAGTTTGCAGTGCTTGATATCCTATTTGCTTCAAGTCCTGCTAGGGGCATTCATTTGTTGAGCACAAATGTTTGTACTCAAAGTCATGGGTGTTTATTTTTATAATATGTACGTATTTAAAGTTATATATATTATGTAGTGTCTCAACTATCTGGTATCTGTAACACAAGCCTTGTAGCTTACTACGGAAATAGATGGTGCTGTGTGTTAATGTTGCAACATATTTATTTTTCATGAATCACATTATTTTATATTTACAAAGCAGTTCAACAGTACTTTATTAAGTAGTCTGGCACTATTTACTTGATATAATGATTTACATTATCTATTAATGACTTTCATGACCATGGGATGACAAAGATAGCATTTTAAATAATATTATTTAGATACCTGATTAGAAAACCATAACCTAAAAATCTATATAAATCCACAAAAAAATACTTTTATTTAATTGATCCCCTTCGTACTGAGGGAGGCGTGTGCCCAGCAGTGGGAGAGATATATAGATTATTTTATTTTACAAATATTAATTTAATTTTACTATTGTAATATTAAAAAACAATAATACAGTAAATTTTCTTACCCGGTGCACTTCCAACATACACAAACTGGAAACTTATTACATAGTATCCATAATGTACAGAGCCTGGTGATGCCATGCCAAGGCAGTACAGATCAAAAATACTTTGTGCAAATGTGAACAGTGCTATAAACTGAAAAGAAAATATCAGAATTAAATTTTTAGATCCTTTTGTTCTGTTATTTATGAGTATTTTATGATAATAATATACATTTTTGATATCATATTTGGTTTATATGTACTGTACTTATAATTATATCAATACTAACAAAAAAAAGTTGTTTCAAAGTATTGAGGTTATTTAAAAATATGTATGTATTAATTATTTACATGTCTTTTCCACCCATTTTGAAAACAGAACTAAAATCTATACTGAATATTTTAAGATACACTTCAAAATTTTACATAATATTTATATATAACTATATCAGATTCATTCTAAAACTCACCAGAGATATGCAAGCAGTCAACAAAGATCCTCTTTGAAGATCAAGTACGAATGCATCATGTAATATAGGTTTTTGATACCATGGTACCCTTAGTGATCGTACTGACTTTGAAGATCGAAGATTCGTAGATGATCTAGAAATTGCATAATTACGAACAATTAACAAATATTTAAATACTTTTAATAAAATAGAATATTGACATACATTATATTTCATAATTTTAGTTTTAAATCTAAAGTATATGAGCGTCAGATGTGAATTGATCAATTTGTACACGAAAACTTTATGACTAAATTTAAAACTAATATTATAATCATAAATTACTTACTTTGCAGTATAATGAGAATACACTGAAGGTGTAGATCGATATGTTGTTGGTGTTTTTCTTCCGTACATCGTTGGATTGTTTATATAGGTACTAAAAACGGTTAACGCCCAACACAGCAATGGGACGATCTTATAAAATTATGACTAAGTACTCCAGATTAGTGTAAAACTGCATATATTAAAAATAGAAACCAATATTTGCAGTTACCATTTCATCACATTCACTACTTTCTTATATAAATCATCTATATTTTAAAATTCAAAGGCCACACCTGCTTTCCAAAATCCAATTGTTTGGTATTTTTCGGTTGTCAAAACGACAGCATAGTTGTAGCATAGATTATAAATTATATATTTGTAATTCGACCGTTAAATATTATAAATCGAATCAATTACAATCGAGTTGAATACTCTGCTACATGTATACCTATCTAATATGAGGAGTGAGGACTATTCTAAATCATTCTTAGATGGATATTAAATTCGAATTACTTGTAGAAATATTAATAATTGACCATAATTTCGCTGATAATGGTCTGATGATGCAGACAAATGTACCTACGCAACGTCCTGATGGTATGACAGGATGCGGATGACATAATAATAACAATGCATACCAAATATTATTATATAGGTGACTTAAGAATCGATGAAATAAAACCAAATATACATATCCAAATATATATTTAATTTCATTCAAAAACATTAATTTGACGTGTCTAATACTTTTCGAAAAAACTCATTAGTTACATATATTGGACCACTTTGCCATAAACACTTGGGACAATCAGACGATTTAGTAATATTTCTTTCTTGTAAATCTATCCAACCACAATATGAATCTGATGGCAAAGGGTTTTGATCTAAAAATTTCCATGTTTTACTTGAATTTAGCTCACTTCCATTAATTTCATGCAGATATTTCGTAAGTGTTTCGATTTTTTTAGCTGCGAGTAGTGAATTTGCAGGTTCATTGTTGACTGCAGAATCGGGAATGGACACATCAGTTCCATTTTCAAAACATAGATCACAAGAATCTTCATCGGTGTAAGTGCAAGTAATTGCGGGCGTCGCAGCTGTAAACATTTTTCTTTATAAAGCGTTACGCACCTAAAAGTAAAATCATATAAACACCAAAGGTAAGCCAGCAAATGATAATACAATAACTATTTAAACGCGTATTATAAAAACATTAATCACAAAATTTACATCTTTTAGGTTCATTTGGAAACCATTCCTGAGGACCAGTTCCACATCTGCAGAAAGGTGGCTGGTGACCTTGCATCATAAAAATAAATGGAGAAGATTCCTTATTTCCTGCCATGAAATCTCGCATATTTTCAGCGAATTGAGGATTGTTTTGCCATTGCTCGAAGCAATTCTTGAAAAATTCAGAC
This sequence comes from Boloria selene, assembly GCA_905231865.2. NCBI lineage: Eukaryota > Metazoa > Arthropoda > Insecta > Lepidoptera > Nymphalidae > Boloria > Boloria selene. The sequence goes on along the minus strand of HG993161.1, from coordinate 4,813,318 downwards.
GGGTGATCTCTGTTACGGTTCAACACATGTTGATGAAAGCATTCTTCACAAAAGACTTTGCCAGAGTAAATTTTTAAATTATTTGTTGGTGTTGTACGGCAAATATCTAAAAAAGTATCCTAATAAATTCTAAATTACAAAACGATACAACTTAAAAAATATTTAAGAAATTATTATATCGCTTACAACATTGTCCACATTGGCTGTGAAAACTTTGATCACCAATGATTAGTCTATGATTTTCATCAACAGGTTGTAAACATCGTGAGCAAATTATTTTTTTTGTCGGCTCTGATGAATTTTGTGAAGATTTTTCATCTGTCAATCGAATAAGTAGTTATTATCAGACACTCTATATCATTATGAATAATATAAGGAGATTTGTATGTACGAAGTAATTTTCTAATAAATTAAATAATTTATTAAGAGTTAATTTAAAAACATCAAGGTACTAAGAGAAATGAGAAAGATTGAATTGATTTAGTTACGTTTACGGACGCATTTAGTAAATACAACGAATGATTGGTATAAAACTACGAATGTTATTATAAATTTCGTATGCTGTAAAAGAGTCTGTGTGTACGATATTTTACCGTTAGTCTTGTCAGCTTTTTCATTCGGATTGATAACTGGCGCCCATTGCATCCACCGGCTATTGGATTGAATGATAGGACTCTCTCCCTTGAACGTCACGACATGCGTTTTAAAACATTCATTGCAAAACACATGCCCGTTAAACATTTTTAGCGATGTTGGTATTGTTCGGCATACACCTAGATATTTTTAATTATGTAAGTTGAGTGAATTGGCACACCTCATTTGGCATCATGATATATGATTTTTAAATGCTTCGTATGTTAATATCATCAAACTTACAACATGTGCTGCAAATGTTATGAAAGTTTTGACCTCCCACATCAACTTTATCTTCTGTATCTATTGGCAAGAAACATCGGGCGCAGAAATATTTCTTAGGTTCTTGATTGCAGTCCATTTTATAACGAAAAAATTTAAATTACATACAAAATATTAAAATAAAAAATCTGAAATCAATCCTATGGTTATGTCAGAGTTAATTTAGAACAAGCTATTTCTTTGAAAACAGAATGGTGTTTTAAAAAATAATCTAAAAAGAGGTGAATAGCAACGTTTTCTAAATAAATATGAGTATATAATTAAACTATTAATAAGCAATTGTTGTATTTTAATATTGTCTTAGTGATTATTTCTTATTATAAACATAATTCATTAAAAAGAAAAAAAATATTTTCGATTATAAATCTATAATATTTTCAGGCTATCTTCGTAAACTGTATCTAATGTCAGTTTGACACACCTCTATGACAAAAAAAACATCAGTTTGAATATCTACGAGATAATATGACGAATCACGAATAGTAACGTAACGAATGTATGACATCACTAGTTCATACCAATTTTGGACTGCCATTATAGGATATAATTACCATAATTAAGGGTAAATGGCAGAAAATTATATTATTTTCAATTTAAAAATTCTTTATGAAATTAGGTATGAGACTTCAAATAAACGAGAAAAGATTATATTTCTAAAATAAGTTAGAAAACATTTATAATATATTCCCAAAAACAAATTTCACGTTATATTATTACGATATACTTTTATATAATAATTTAAATTTGATAAACAGTATTAGGTTTATGTCTTACAATTTCATTTTATTTTATTTATTGCAAAAGTCTGGAAGTAAAATAGAGTTTTAGGTAAAACCTTTTTAAGCATCTGGTAACCCAGTCTATGTGTTAACCAACCGATGTTTGTGCTGTTATCTATCATGTTTTTATCAAAAAGTGATGTTTTTGTACTTGTTTGAAGTTAAATCTACTTATATTTAGTGGTAAAGTACATTAATTATCTAGACTTTATCTTATCACATGATAAGACCATAGTTTATCAGAGTTTGTTTAGGTTATAACTCCGATCATTTTGGGGCCACTATCAATTCATGTTTTTATGTTTTTCATATAGAAAAGCCAGCGTCACTAAGCGGGCGAGGCCGTTAGAGGATAACAGATCCATATATTTCTATATTTAACTGTAATTTTCATTGCTATAATGAATATTTTATGAGATATAATGATGTCTTCTGCCACTTTACTATGTTACCTTTTTGTTCTTGCCTCGACCTCGATTAAACATTTGGCGGGACATAGCTTTCGATTGCGTTATTCTTACATAAATTCAACACCTTGTTGCAAAACTTTATTTATTGGGACTATGCAAATAAAATAAATAAACATTTCAACACTTACTTATCACTAGTACCCTTATCATGTTTTATTATAATTGCAATTTGTAATCAGTTTATTTTTAGATCATTTATATTTAAAAAAGCTATATTAATCTACAAGTTTAATAAGTAACATAATGATTATCTAAATTTCATTTTTTTTATATTTCATGGTAACTTAACATGTAAATAATAATCATTATTAGTATTATTGATATACTACTACTACTAAGGAGTAAGGAATTTATTTTGTTGAAAATTGACAGTTATATTGTTATATATAGTAATATATAATTTTTCATCTCCACCTAAAACCGATGAGACATTTTTATGTGTTAAGAGTTGAAAAGTTGGTTTTCTAGTTTTTAATTATAATTCTAATAGAACATTAAATAAAGAATTCAATGTTTTTATAAGAAAAACTATTTCCAGAAAATGTTTAAATTACTTTTTTATAAAATGAAGTACTTAATAAAATGTTTCTTTCATCTAGAGGTTAATAAACTTTTATTACTTATTTTCTTACTTTTTGTTACAGAATGGTGCATCTGAATGTTAACAAGAAAAAAATGTCCCGCCATGAGAAAGCAAAAAGTGGCTTTGTAAGTATAATCATAGTTTTGTCTTTATTTCCTAGTTTTAATATATAAGGGGTCATTCTAAAAGACAAGGTAGTGTTAGCCCAGTGGTAACAAACTTGCTTGGATAACCGAGTGATGCCGGTACAAATCCGGGTCTTGCACCTCTGATATTTTAATGTGTGAATCTTTTCTATCATGATTACCACTTGTCTTACGGTGAAGAAAAATATCATAAGGCTACCTGCCTGTCTGGGAGAACCTAGCAAGTTTTCGAAAGACATGTGACATCCGCCAACCCGCACTAGTCAGTGTGGTGGACTATGGCCTGATCCCCCTTGTATTGAAGGCAGGCCCAACCCCCGCAGTAGGACGTTTAAGTGGGTTGAACACCATACTAATATATTGTCTCTAAGAGTGGACGCGTTCTACTTTACTACTAATACTTTTCTTTGATTTACGCAAATATTTGGTTTATTTTTATCTGAGAATTCATAGATTTTAAATGCTAAAGGTAAAAAGAAACGCAAAAAGCAGGCAAATGGTACATAAGTGACATAATTTTATAACCTTGCCTAATCTGTCAACAAGCGACACCTTATCTGTACACGTTTTCAGTTTTCAGTCGGCATTCGTAACGTGAACGTGTTTTTATCGCGAAAATTTTATTGTTAAGTCTTTTTAAGTTACTTCAGTTTTTATACCTTTGCCTTTTTTTCGTTGTGAAATTAAAAAGTGGTAGTGTTGGGAATAAAAATATGAAATACGGTAATCGATAGTGTTAATGTGCAATTAAATATCGATAATGCTAATTACTTAGAAATTAACAGATTTTATATAAAGTTATTAGAGTTGAAGTGTCTGTGATATATTTATATTGTCTTAATCTACGCTTTCTCAATTCGTATTATAGAGTAGTTTTTAATTTTATTTATTTAAAGGAACACGTTGATCTCCAAAATTGTCAGTTATTTTTATGCAATTACGCTTAAATAATGCGAATGGAATAGCAATTGAAAAATATTGATATAATAATAAAAAAATCGAACTTGTATACCTAGGTTCCTTACCTTATTCATTACATTCAAATAAAATATTAAACGTTTATCTACCAAATGTACCAGTAATAAGTAGGTATAGCTTTAATAGTTTCTTAATAATATCTGTGACATACACACAAACGGACATGATGAAATTATAGGTAACTTTTGTCTTTTGCCAGCGGATTCATAGCGAATTCGAAAAGAAGACTTACTATTTTTATTTTTAAAATAAAACTGATTTTTTATATTATTCAACGTTCTTTTTCTAACGATTAGGAAGCTTACTCAAGGCTAGTTGTGGTGATAAAAGTAATAGTTAAATATTTGCACTCGTCCAACAGTCACGAAGCTAGGGATTGCAATCCGGAAAACCGGATCCGGTAATCCGGCGGATCCGGCAACATTTCACGGTCACCGGATCCGGTACTAATATACCGGATCCGGCGACCGGATCCGGTGTTACTAATTTTTGGCAAAATAATAGAGCTTTTGCATGATTTGGTACTTTAAATGCGTAGTGCGTGGTGTTCATGCGTGCGAGTTGGTGTCTGACATAAATATAAGACTTGTTTGTTAGCATTCTCGAATACTATAATAATTATAATGGTCTCATCTCTGTAAAGTAAGGTAAATTATATTAGATATTATAAAGTTACTTTATAAATAAAAAAATATTGATCTATATGTGAAAGTGACATCTAGGAACACTGAGCTACTCGTTACAACGTTAAAATTTTACCTAGTCGCCTACACTAGCCACCGCTACATTTTAATTATTTGCTCGTTGTCTAATCTTAACATTGGGTTAGAAAATGCTCCATCCTGAATGACTGATGGATCAACGCATAGCCTAAACTGCTAATCGTAGAGACCTGAATCGTTAAGGGTTTGACCTTGTAGTTTATGACGTAGTTATCGGATTAGAAAGGATTTTCTGAAATTTTATGCCTAAGGGAGTAAAAAACGGGAGCAATGTCTGTATGGTGTGATTTAAATCTAATCTAATCTAAATTTGAATTTTGCATAAAGATACTTTAACAGAATTGATGGAAAACGTGTTTCGTATTTTATTGAAACCCATCGCCTTACAAAAAGGGTTAAACAGTAATTTGGGGGTAACTTACATCAAAGATGAAATCAATACTTCTTAGTGCTTCAGATTTAAATAACAGTTTATTTTTGCACATGTTTGAAAAACGTAATACTTTTCTCAACAAAGTCAACAAAAAGTTTTTAATAGTAGGCATAGATCTATCTACTACTACAACTATGCCAAGAATACATTTTTGGTATATCATAAGTAAAAGCGTATAGCGAAACATATTTTTTGTACTTTTAGTTAGCGAAGCCGCGAGTTCCGCTAGTTTTTTATAAACTACTTACCTATATTAAGTAAAATGATACTTGAATAACTTAATAACAGTTCATTTTGACCAAAAAGGCGAAAATTATATCGATCTGGTCAATCCGGCCGGATCCGATCGGATCCGGTCGGATTGATGGAAATTCTGCCGGATCCGGCCGGATTGAAAATGACGCCGGATTGCAATCCCTACACGAAGCATGATGTTATGTCATGAATATTTTTAATGGCTGGCTTTTTTCTTATAATGTGTAATGGCAGTGGTCGAAATTTGACCATTGTAGATATCCAAAATTTGAGGAAAACCTAATATATTTATATGTATATAAATAGAATTTATATATCGGTACGAAAAAACATTTTTTCCATTTTTTTTTCGATAATTCTCGAGCTCAATAATTAATAAAGTCTATTGAAAACTATTGAAAACATTAAGAAAATCAGTTGACAAACTGAAGAAAAATTGTTACTGAATTATTTGGTCTTTACTTATTTTAAAAATATGGACTAGCGACTAACCCTTACTCGGCTCGGGTACGTTTTGACGGTATGTATATTGTATATATTTCTCAGAAATTAGATATTTTCCCGCAGTAAAAGTATCCTACATGGACAAGGATAATCAGTCATCATAATATCACACGTTTTCCTGGAATTTCTCGTGATGTGATGCCAGCCAGACATGAGACAGACAGACAAAATTATAAATGTGGCCCCTGTATCGTTAATAATGACTATTTCATGGTGGTCTATGGTATTTATTCCGTAGTATGGGATCTCTATAATATATTATGGGATCTGATTTATTATGTGCACGTCTACTAACAAAAAATTCTGTTTAAGTAGTACAAAGAAATATTTTTCTATCTATTATAATTAATAGAATAATATGCGAAAGTTTATAATATGTGTGTTTGCTTGTAAAATACAACTTTCTGTTTTGAAGTAATAAGTTATGAATTGCCTTTGGAATTCGAACCCCCAATCTTTAGCACAGGCTTAATGTTTTAACAACTACTACTTTCGGCCATCTATTTATAGATAAATGTGTTATTATAAGAATTGTTTTTAAAATCATAAAGCACTTCAGTTTTGTTTAAGGTATGTAGGAAATGAGATAAGAATAAAAATACAGATCAAGAATCTCTTTATTTTCTAAAAGTAGGTTATATAGATAAGTATTATCATTTAGAGATAGAAAAATTGTTTTTATCACTAAAATTAATATTATAAATATTATAAATGTAAAAGTAACTCTTTCGCGCTTTCACGTCAAAACTTTTGGTACGTTTTTGGAAATTTAAATGAAAGCTCAGCTGATGCTCAGCTCAGCTGAGAAAGGAAATTATCTACTTTTCCGAGCGAGAAATGGGGCGTGTGAATGTAATAGAGGATGAAAGTTTGTATGGAACTTGAAACTTATTTTTTAGGATTTTGATGAGATTATTAATAAATAAAACATTCAAAGTTGGTAAAAAAATATCCTAAAGGGGTACATTAAGACCAACCTGAGCGATGCGAGGGTTAGTCGCTAGTTTATTGCAAATTTTATTTAACAGCTATGTTTTATAATGGACAAATTAAATTTAATAAAATTAATAACACAAATTATGTTCTTAATTTTATTAAAATTCGTCCAGCCGTTTAAGCTTTAAGTTTGCTAATTTACACATACTCGTATAAAAAAATTCTAACTGATTCGAATTTGTACAATTAAAATAGTAAGGGATATCGATGATACAGAGGCGGAATTTTTAGTTTTTAAAATTTTCGTCTGTCTCTCTGTCACTTAATCACGAGAAAACCACTGCATTGATTTTATTTTGTTTATTTTATTTATATTTATTTATTTATGTACCATAAACAAAGTAACACAAAATGAAATAACATAATGTTAACAAAGGATATCACATTAAAAGTTACAACATGTCAAAATCGTATGAAAGTATCTACCGGTCTATCGGTAGATAGGTTATAGAAACTGGCAGTAAGAGATCTCTTCCAGAAACCCTACAGAAGTTAATGATTTTGATGGTACATATATGGTATGATGATAGCTGGTTATCCGGGCCATCATATAGGATACTTTTCAATCCTCTCTATATATCTCTGAGATAATAGATAGAATCTCTGAGATAATAAATAATAATATATCTCTGAGAAGTGAGAAATCTACTAACCGTTTAAAACCTTTGGGAAAAAACCCGAGGGGAGTGAGAGTGAGTACACACTCGTATTATTATAAAGCAAAATAAATACCAACTTTTGTTAGAAACCAAATCGCTATAATCAGTTTAGCTTTAGTGGATTTAATTAACTATAGGGATATAGCGTGATAATGTTACCCACTTAGCCTGATTAGCACATACTTACTTTATTATTATGGACACGTCATTTTTTGTTATAATGTTCGCCTTTCATATTAATTTAAATGCCTGCAAATCTTATGTTGGGACATTATTCCATCTAGTTCCGTAGTAAGCTACGAAGCTTGTGTTACCAGATAGTTGATATACTTCATATATAAGTTTAAATACATACAAATATAAATATAAACACCCATGACTCGAGTACAAATATTCATGCTCAACAAATGATTGTCCCCCGCGGGACTCGAACCTGCGACCGATGGTAAAGCACTACAGAGTACAGACTGAGCTAAACGTGTTATTTGGAAAATCTTATTAAAATATATATCGATACAGTGACCGTTTTTATAGTTTTTAGATTTTTTCGTTTCGTTTTTGTTTATTTTTATTGATAACATTGAAACTCGTCGATAGCTAATTAAATAAAAAAAAGAAAATCCGTTGACAAACTTCGGAGAAACTGGTACGGAGGAGAGAGCAAAGAGGTTGTATAGTGGAATTCTTTAATGACTTCCAGTAAAATGTGAATGAACCCTACATATTGCAATTGATCATATTTTTGAAGTGAAATTTCTTTAGAATCGTTGTGACTTCAAATTCGATAAAACGAAAAAATAAGTCCATAGTACCAGGCGCTCAGAGACGGGGAAGAGTTAGCCTTAGTTAGATCTCGCCCACCGCGAGTCAGTGACATTTCTAACTTTGTCTAACTCGTGGGTGTGATCTTCGCGCCATCTCCCTCTCTTAGACTTAGCTTAGACGGGGTTGTTTAGTATAAATATAAACGAGATTTAAAAATTAGTTTGCCAAAGAAGTTTTACTTCTGACATATTGTGTACTTTGTACACACACACTTTTATTTTTTAAATTAATAACTATTATTGGACATTTTCTCTATGAGTATAAAATTCATTTAAGGAGATCCACATGTATAAAATAATATCTAATAATCTAACGAGTACCTACTTGCGTTATGTCAGGTTTCTCAGAGATGAGAGATTTTCCTGCAATAAAAAGTATCCTATATGTTGATCCGGATTACCAGCTATCATCACACCAAATTTCATCAAAATCTATCCAGTGGTTTTCTTGTGATGCGGTCACAGACATGGTATGGTATGGTATGGTAAACGGGGGCTTTTATCCGCAACTCGACGACTTTGCGCCTATTTTGCGTGTGTGGGAATATTCCTTATCTATTCCTGCCACCCCAGCTCTTCGAGGAACTTCAGAAGCCTCTTTGGCTTCTTGAATACCTCTGGAAGTGCCCTTGGCGTGCCAAGATGTTTTACCCGGTATGCCGCTACACCTGGACAGTTCAAAAGTACGTGTGCAGCCGTTTCCTCTGTTCCCATGCAGGCTCTGCACAGGGGACTGTCAGTAATACCTAAATTAAATAGATGTTTATTATATGGCCCATGACCGGTCAAGGCCGCCGTTATTAGTCTGAGTTGCCGTCTGTCCAGGTTTATTAGACTGTTAGCCATTTTGGCGTCGATATTCGGTAGCGCTTCTTTGGCTTGTCTACAGTCTTCAAGTTCGGACCATAGATTGTTATGTTGTATTTTTGTGCGATTACGAATTTCGCGTTTGAGCCAGCAAGAAGGTAGTGGTAGTATTGGCTCGGCGCCTATGGCCGTCATGTTTGACCCCCTTCTTGCAAGCTCATCCGCTATGTCGTTACCGCGTGTGTTGCTGTGACCCTTGACCCATTGTAGTGTGATGTTGTTTTTTGCACCTACCTGCGTCAAAGCGTTGTGGCATTCATAGATTATACCTGAAGTGGTTGTGTTACTATTCAATGCCTGTAGGACTGACATGCTGTCTGATAGAATGCGAATGGAAAAATCCTTTACGTCTTTTGTCGCAATTGTTCTGGCTGCCTCTAGGATACCTAAACACTCCGCTTGAAACACCGTGTTGTAGGTACCCATGGGTAGTGATATTTTAACGTTGAGGTCTTCGGAGAAAATTCCGCTGCCCGTCCCCGTTTCCGTTTTTGAGCCGTCCGTGAAGAATTTTAGGTCTTTATTACAAGATCCTGTATGTGCGTCCTCCTCCAGCTGTATTTTGTATTTTTTATCAAAAATATATCTGATCTCTGTTCCGTCATTGGGTGCTCCCATGAGCGGAATGTCTTTGGCTATGATTGACAGGATTTTTGTGTGTGGGGTGCCTGTTGTACACAGTAGTTTGTGGTTTTTTAATCTTGCTGCAGTCGTGGCAGCCTCCTGTTGGATGTGAAGATGTAGCGGGAGAATGTTCATCATGGCTTCAATTGCCGCGGTCGGTGTGGTTCTCATGCAGCCTGTCACTGCCATACACACTAGCCTTTGCCAGCTTTGTAGCTTGGTTTGCCGGTCACAGACATACAGACAGACAAAAATACTATGGATTAGGTAATGACTATTTATTAAGATTTTCAATATTCTTATGCAAATATTCAATGTACAGATTCGACTGATTAGGAATTTATATTAATCTATACTAATATTATAAAGCTGAAGAGTTTGTTTGTTTGTTTGTTTGTTTGTTTGTTTGTTTGTTTGTTTGAACGCGCTAATCTCAGGAACTGCTGGTTCGATTTGAAAAATTATTATTGTATTGGATAGTCCTATAGGTTATATTCCATCACGCTACAACCAATAGGAGCGAAGCATCAATGAAAAATGATGCAAAAACGGGAAGTGCGGGCGTTAGTTCTGCGAGCATGAGAAATGCTAGTAGGTAAATAATAATAATAATGTTTAGATTAAAGTTAAGTTATAAATTATAATAGTATCTAAGAGTAGAATTCTGCATCTTATCCTGAGCCGATAGTTTACAAAACAAACGAATGCATCGAGATTTGTTGGCATTACGCAATTGTGACAAACATTCGGACGCGTTGTTTGTAAATTACCTTTTAGTACCTACTATACAAATCATCGTGAAGGACGGTAGTGTAAAATCGGCATTCAGTATAGTTATTTAAATTCTATTAGTTATACATCCAGGCAGTGGTAGCCCAGTGGTAACGCCCTCGCTTGGATAACCGAGTGATGCGGGTTCAAATCCGGGTTTCGCACCTCTGACGTATTTGTAACATTATTACCGCTTGTCATACAGTGAAAGAAAACATCCTGAGGATTAGCAAGCGTTGTGGACTATGGCCTGATCCCCTTCGGGGGTCGGGTCTGACATCTCTGATATTTTCATGTGCGAATCAATATCGAACAACACAACCTAGCAAGTTTTTGAAAGATATGTGAAGTCCGCCAACCCCCACTTGGACAGCGTGGTGGACTATATCCTGATATAACTCGTTTGAAGGGAGGCCCACCCCCAGCAGTGGGACTTTAAAAGGGGGTGAAAACAGTACATAGCCAAATACGAAAAGGTTTTACACCGTCCCAAGATTTGAACCTGCTATCACTGTGCTACTAGGTTATTATACTGATACCCCTGGGGCCCTGATACCCTTCGCTTGAAGGGTGGCTCGTGTCCAACAGTGGGACGTTAAAAAGGGCTGAATACATACATACATCCTGACTTCGCTCGCAAAAAGATCGTAAAAACATTTAAAGTTATGATTTGTTTCGTTACTATTAATTGTAGTGGTTTTGATAAAATTAATTCTAATGAAATCGGTAGCTAAGTTAGAAATTTGCTAATAATGACTTGTTAATAAAATGATAATAAAATATGATAAAGGTAAACGTATCAATATAGAAGCTTAGGCATTGTGTTTCACAAGCATGATATCTGAAGCTACATTAATAAAAAATAATAATTTTGATTTACCTAGTTTGGTAATTGAACCTGTTAGTCCCGACTCGATAAGCCATGTTTCTCTCAGACTCAGCACACACTGCGTTTTATTATTACTACATAGTATAATAAAGTCGCTTCCCGCTGTCTGTCCCTACGTAGATATACTTAGATCTGTAAAACTGTGCAATGGATTTTGATGCAGTTTTTTTTAATAGATAGAGTGATTCTATAAGAAGGTTTATATGTATAATACACTAGCGGAACCCGCGGCTTCGCTCGCGCTAGTTATAATATATTCTATCATATATCTGAATTCTTGATAACTTTTATACAAATCATTGTTGAAAAATGCATATATCTATCTAAATATATTTATTATTTATCCACAAGAATGTATATGTTATTTTATCACTATCTTTTATCTGGAAAGATAAGTGTTGCTTTTAAATGTTACATGTACTGTCTGGACAGTTTTAACTCTTTCTTAGAGAATAGCGGTCATAAACTATTTCTTTTAATATTATTGATTTTGTTTCATTTTCACTTGTCTTCAGACAAAATTAATAAAAGGTCATCTTTAAAGTAATTAACTTTACTGTAATGAAATCCCAGACACTTTAAAATTTTATGTAGATATAAAGATGAGTCGAACATGCTACTATTAAGGTGATATAAAAATATTTTCAAGTATAAATGAAAGTGTAAAGTGTAAGTGAAGTGTGCAATGACTTAACAAGTGTTTAAGTGAAGTGACAAAATGCATAACAGTACTTTGCCACGGTTAAAGCGAAGGGAGACGTGGAAAAGACGGAGTGGTGTAAGTGTTTTTTAGGTTTTACTACTTAATTAATGCATTTTTTTTAAATATTTGCATAATATACAATTATCTTAAATAGATTCTCGAGAGTCCTAAAAGAATTTTTTGTGTAGTAAGTAGTTGCATCCTTCAAAGAGACGTTATTATAATACATACATCTATAATATTATATTATAGTGGAATTTTTTAGTGATCAGTAAATTAGCTTTATTTTACTTCGTAAAGATTATACGTCATTCGACTGTCTAGGTAAAAAAAGCTAAGTAACGATTTCACGATGATCTCTACATAATATTATGTAGGTACGGAGTCACTTCCCGCCGTCTGTACGTTTAGATCTTTTAAAATACGCAACAGATTTTAATGCGGTTTTCATTAATAGAGTGATTCAAGAGGAAGGTTTATATGTTAGAGTATAATACAGACAGTAGAGAAAATCCGAGAAATAGTGAAATCTGTACTAATCATTAAAACGTTGTAAGGACGACCCCATGAGTATAGCGAGCTGAGTCGCTACTCGATAGTTTTTAATATAATTAGATAATATTATATGAGTGCTAAACATACAACTAGGTACTAGTTATTTGGCGCTAAGTAAAGTCCCACTAAAAATCTTGAATTCATACGAGATACGCCTTTTCAACATCCCACTGCTGGGCACAGGCCAGTACGAAGGGCATCAGGCCATAGTCCACAAGGCTGGCTAAGTACAGGTTGGTGGACTTCACATGTCCTTAAAATTTTGCTAGGTTCTCACAGACATGCATGCATCTTTCACCGTAAAACAAGGTTAAAATTGATTCGCACAACTAAATCAGAGGTGCGAGACCCGGATTTGAACCCGCATAACTTGTCTATCCATTCGAGTGTGTTACAACTGGGCTATCACTGTCTTACATATATTAGTTCGCTTGATATAAATAAAATATTTTCGCCCACGCCTAGTCTCATACTATTATTCGTAAGGTGATATCATAATGACATCATGAAGGTTACTCGATTAGTGCATTTTTATAAATATGCATATGTTTTACTACTCGTTGCTAATTATTTGTAAATGATTTATCTATTGACAAGTCGCTACTTTATTTTGCAAGTCGGTTAACTCAATACAAGTGAAGGGGAAATATGTTATTATTTCATTAGGAATTCAAAAAACATGAATGAATGTAGATGATAGCGACTCTCGCTCCTCTCGGGTTTGTCCTTTGATACATAAGAGGTCAGTATATATTTCTCGGAAAATAGATTTTTTGCCACAATAAAAAGTATTCTAGCATAATATGTTGACACGGATAATCTGCCTATAGCAAAATTTCATCAAAAACTGTCCAGAAGTTTTCTAGTGAAGTGACAAAAATTCCAAAAGCTATAGATTCGTTCTATATCGATAATAAATACAACTTCAGTAATATTTAGCATAAATTTTTAATGTACAGATTTGACTCAACTAAAATTTTTATGTCGCTGGGCGAAATTAATGAAACGTTATTTATAAATTTTTACTAAATTTAAAGTAGCCTAAGTTACTCCTTATAACATTAGCTATCTGCGAGTGAGAGTCCCGTCAAAATCGGTCCAGCCGTTTCAAAGATTAGCCGGAACAAACAAGCAGACAAAAAATTTAACAATTGATTTTTTGATGCACCTAATTACCGTTTAAACTTTAATATGAAATTTAGTGCATGAAAAGCTGTTAATTTCAAATTAAAAACAGACATTTCAATTTTATTTATACATATGTACTGATAAATAAAACGTAGTCTGCATTAGCCCTAAGTATTATCAAATAATAATAATATACTTTCCTGTAACCGTGAAGGTTAGTTAGTTTATAGGGCAAACAACATTCCTTCTTCAGTTCTAAGGTCAGTTATTAGTCCTCATTCTGAATCATTATGATTTAACCAATTATTCAGAAAAGTGTGGTTGTGTATTACACATTATACATACATAATATAATTAATCGAAAGTAGTTTTTTTAGAAAATCTTATTGAAATAGTCATTATTATTTATTATCGATACAGAAGCCGAATCTATAGTTTTTAGGATATCTGTCTTTCTGTCTGATCAAAATAATTGAGGACAAGCAGAAACGTACAACACCTAGAAGACTCAAACAGACTGCGTTAGGGGCCATTCATTTATTACGTAAGACAAATTAGGGGGGGGGGCTTGGAGGTTTGAACATGTCTTATGCTTTCTTACAAGGGGGTGGGAGGGAGTCTTACGTAAAATTAAGAAATGTGCAAAGTTAAAATTATACTTTGAAAAAGCGCGGGCAACCGAGCGAAAGGTACTGTACCTTTAAAATGACAAATAAACATTTTAAAAAATTGTTACTTTGAAAGTAAGCTTTAAAATAAACCAAACGTGTATTCATTTTTTCTTTTAGACTCTTACGTAATAAATATTAAACAGGGGGGGGGGGGGGGGAGGTTGTCGGTCTATTCTTATTTTTTCTTATAACAGAGGAGAGGAGGAGAGGAGAGGAGGAGGGAGAAATGAATGGCCCCTTATCTAGTGGAAATCGAATCTGCGATCAACGATTTGATAAGAATACCTTCAGTTTAAATAAAACTATTTTTTTAACTTCACACGATTTCCTTCTCAAATCATATGTCTGTAGTCAATATTTATCCGCATACAAGAGACATAGTAAAGTGACGCAATCACTTACTCATGCGCAGGCGCAGCATGGTCAATAGGAAGGTCATTGAGTTACAATGAAAGATAGGACACACATTAACCCTGACCATCTTCTAATATGCCCCTGTATATATAAAATAGTTGGGACATTATTACACACAGCACCAACCATCTAGTTACGTGGTAAGCTACAAGGCTTGTGTAACGGATGCCAAACAGTTTACACAACATATATAAGTTTAAATATGTACATATTACTTTCTTAGGTTTACGCAAATTATTTGACATTATAAATTAAACTATCTTTTCGGATTTTGTCGCGGATTTATTATGATTCTTGCTTCGTTTTACATACATATTATAAATATAAACCCCATGACTGGAGTACAAACATCCGAGTTTAACAAATGAATGCCCCCAGCGGGACTCGAACTCGTGATCGCTGGCGTAAGAAAGTAGGGTCACTAGAAACTACGTGTTCATTAAACATTCGTGACTGACTAACTGACTCTTATCAACGCTCAGAGCAAACGGATGGATCTAAACTTTCGACCCCGTTTGTTACCCTTTTAGATTTGAATTTCTAGAAACCCCTTCTTAGCAAAAACTAAAATTAGCTATTACAAATTAACCACTTAAATAAGTTACTACAAAAAGGACCATAATCAATCAATATACCTGTCTAATCCAAATCTACTTAGTCTTTTCAGCATTAAGGAGTTACAAAGTTATTGCTTGTAGACTTTTCGATATTGGTAACACATATGCATGTACCTACTGCCTTTATGCAAACCCACGGGCAAAAGCAAGTGTAGTAATAAATTCAACGTAAGAAAGAAAAGGATATCTGATCTGTCTCGCGGATGAAAATGCGGGAGGTTATGTCATTAGCGTCATGATCAATTGAGTGTGAGCTCAGGCGCCGCTGCTGTATTCATAGTTGATGACTAAACTTGGAATATTATATTATATAGTATATATACAATTTACAATTTGGTATTTTAATAACCCTCGTGTTAAAGGGAGGACTATGCCCGGCAGTGGGATGTTAAAAAACGATAAATAAGAATAGTCATTTAAGTAACGTAATAGTTTATTATATTTTCACAGAGATAAGATTTTTAGAATGTCTCACAGTCAAAAATAAAGCTTTTTTGTTTACGCTAAGAGAACCCATCTTCATACAGAGTACTGTCTGATTCTAACACACGGTGGAATCCGAAGCAGCTATCCTTGCCCCATTGCCCTGCTGCAATCCTGCGTTGCAGTATCACTTGCACAAACATTACAACACCCCTATGAAAAACAAAGACACATCTAGTTTTACTGTTAAGCCTCAATATTAGCCAAATAACTACTAGATTAAAAACTGTAGAGGCTATGAAGTTAATACAATAAGAAATAATTGGGCATGTGAATACACTAGCAAAAGGAAGTAGTGTAATATAAATTCACGACCATACTATGAATATCGCAACGTTTAATCGACGCAGGCGCATAATAATTTAACATTGTGTATACAGTGCTAGTTTCATATTCGCTACTTGATGTTGTGTTTTACGTCTTAATTTTTTAAATATATTATTTTTCAATTCAATTCAATTTGTCTTGTTAACCATTGTTTTTTTTTCGTTTTAATGAATACGGTAATGGTGGTGATGATCTTAAATATAAAAGTGAAGTGATAAATGGATGCCATGTGGGATATGTTTACTGTGAGTAAAAATAGATAGAATAATGTATAAATAGAATAAGATAGAAAATTAATTTCTTTTGTTTATACAATACTAGCAATTTGCGCGTCTCCGCCCGCGTTTCAAAGACCGGAAACCAAATTACATTTTATATATAATTATGCCACATGGTGTTATATAGCCTATAGCCTTTCTCCAATCATCATCAGCCCTTTTTAACGTCCCACTGCTGGGCACGGGCCTCCCTCAGTACGAGGGGATCAGGCCTTTCGAAAACTTGTTAGGTTCTCTCAGACATGCAGGTTTCCTCTCGATGTTTTCCTTCACCGTTAGACAAGTGGTAATCATGATATAAATGTATATATAATAAAAGAAATTTCAATTCCAACCAGTAGTTCCTGAGATAAGCGCATTCAAACAAACAAACTCTTCAGCTTTATAATATTAGTATAGATTACGAAAATTGTCAGAAGTGTCGATTTTTTCCGACATAAATCGCAAAAAGCCCCATAGTCAGTCATTCTGAACAATGGATGACTTCATTGTTACTCAAAACTTAATAATATATTATGTGTACAATTTAAAAAAAGATATAAAGTATGTACCTAGTCATCAACATTATCTTTCCACGTAGGTATAAATGTAATAATTATGTATCACTACATAGTATAAAACAAAGCTGATTTCTCTGTCCCTATATCCCTTTGTATAACGCTTAAATCTTTAAAACTACGCAACGGATTTTGATGCGGTTTTTTTTAATAGATAGAGTGATTAAAGAGGAAGGTTTATATGCATAACTAGCGGATCCCGCGGCTTTGCCTGTGCTAAATCTAGGAAAAAGCCCAAGCGAAGCGAGGGCGAGTCGCTAGTGTCTGTTAAGAAACTGCCAAGACGGCATTGGTCATCACTCTTACTTTAACTTGTCTACATAAAATGTGCGAATCTGTAAATATAAATAAAATCGAAGTGTCCGTTTTTAATAATTTCAAATTAACAGCTTTTCACTAAATGCATATAGAAGTATATACGGCACATAAATCAAGACATCAATTTTTAAAAGTTATTTGTCTGTCTGTCTGTTTGTTCCGGCTAATCTCTGAAACTTGTGGACCGATTTTGACGGGACCTTTACTTGCAGATAGCTAATTTTATAGGAAGTAACTTAAACTACTTTTATTTTATTGGTAATTTATAAAAATTGTTTAATTTACTTACGCCCAGTGAAGCGGGTCGGGTTTGCTAGTAAATAGTGTGTTTATAATCATTTATTATAATCAATGATGTCATACAATGAGTTAAGCGCGCATTATGTTAAGTAAATTATAAACAGATGTTTACATCTTACTATTTTTTATACGGTTAGGTATGTTTCGAACTAGCGATTCACCCTCGCTTCGCTTGGGTTCGACCTTTGAAGCTTGAAGTCGGTTAAAAAGTAGCCTAAGTTACGCCTTATAACATTAGCTATCTGCGAGTGAAAGTCCTGTCAAAATCTGTCCAGCCGTTTCAGAGATTAGCAGGAACAAACAGACAGACAGACGAAAATTTTAAAAATTTGTTTTTTGTTGCTGGTATCGTATATACTTTCATATGCGTTTAGTGAATAGCTGTTAATTTTAAATTCAAAACAGACACCTTAATTTTATTTATATGTATAGATTGATAGATATAATATGTATATTATATCTAGTGCTTCGGTTGGGTGGTTATTAAGGTTTTTAGGACTTTTGCGACTTGATACTAAATGCCATTTATCTATATACAGGTGGGAACTAATGAGAATGTTTCCTTTGAATGATACTTGATATCTTTAATATTAATTAAGGTCCTTTGTTGAAGGTCTCGTTCATTTGTACCACTCTGTATACCATGTGGGTATATTTTGGTCTAGCATTATTATTAACTAAAGTTTGTGCCTGTTTTGCTATAGGTTATGACCTGTATCTATCAATAAAATACATTTCATCGAAATCTATCCAGCCGTTTCTACGCGCTAAACCTATAAGGACTAACCGGAGCGAAACAAGGCTGAGATGCTAGTTATACAATATACAACATTATGAAAAGAAAAAAGCTATTTTTTATCCTTAACCCGATAACAATGCAAGAGAAGTCGCGGTAATAAATTAGTCTGGATTTAACAATGATAGTGATGTTCTGGCACTTGTTTGGTCATCTCTTGGAATGTATCCATATACTTAAGACACGTGGTTATGACGTGTTATTTCGTATTTGCGCATAAATGCTAAGCGGGTATAAGTGTACATAGAATAGAAGTAAATTTTCTTCTTCCTCTAAAGTTTGAGCTACTATTGAGAATTCTAACAAAAGAAATTAATAACTGTACTAGACTCGATCCTGGCATAAACAAAATAGAACTTATTTAATTAATAATTTTGATCTGGATCAAAATTATTAAATAAAACTCTGGAGAAAATTTAAAATATTACCGGCCAATTCCGATCCTAAATCCTCCATTCAACGTGACATTGGTAATATAATATGTTTTGTACTCCATTGTAACTAGTATTAAATAAAGAATTGAATTAAAAACTTATTACCGGCGTCTAAATATAAACAAATAATAATTGTAATTAAATATAAATGAAACTATCTTTTCGGATTTTGTCGCGGATTTATTTGGATTTTTGGTTCCCGACGTTTCGAATGCTTTACAGCAATTATGGTCATTAAATTATTTCATAATTTAATGAACAATTCTTGTATATGTATATAGCTGTTTCCAAAATATTCCAAATATATGTATATTTTTGCAGTATCTCGGAATCGATTCTAACGATTTGGATCAAATTTTGTATTTATCGATATCTTTTAGTATCTTCTCTTAAATCTATTTAAAAAAAATATCTTTTCTAAAATACTACTCGCTCAATCTCGGTTGCCGAGGCACTTATATATATCGATAAAAATATAATAATATATGTATTAATATGTAATAATAATCTTAACAAATTAACTAAAATAATCCATCAATATTGTTTCAACTCATCAGCTTAATAAAATTTGAGTGAATCACTACATTATAGTACCTCAATACATCAATGCTTATTATTTTTGGCGATTTGGCAATTTAGGGTTTGTGGACCAACGCGATGCTAAGACGTAATGTTGCTATTTGGACAATCTATAAAGATAGCTTTTAAAGATAAAACGTATATGACTTTAAATGTATTTTTTTATGAAAACATACATAATGAATTTCCTTTGAGATTCAATTTTACTATTTTTAATTAAACATAACACGGAAGGAAGGGATAACGAAAGTCCTACATAAACAGTGATTTTTCTTCTGGGTAGTAGAAACTTATTCATTTTGGGAGACTGCGTTTTGTTATTTTATATATCTTTCTATTCACTGGATGAAATCATAACTCGTGTGAAAATACTGATTCACTATGCGTTATTTAGTCTCCCATACACTCTGCCAGGGAACTTTGATAATATTTAAAAATAATTCGTACTTAAAATAATAATGATGTTACAAACGAATTTAGATGTCCTTAAGATTCGTGCAGAAGCATGTTATTGTGTCGAGACGCTTCAGTCGATCAGTTTGTGTTTTAATAAATGTTTAAATATATTATATGGTGTTTTTGACAAGTGAATGTATGTGACGAAATGGACACCATAAAAGTGATGGGAGATTTTGTGCGAGAGAGATCGCCGTTTTCAGTGAGTGTCACTACTTTTGTGGGTTATAGTAGAGTTTTAACCGACATCTAAAAATGAGGTTCTTAAGTCTGTTTTGTAACATATTTTTTTTAATTTTACTAATTGATTCGACTGCTGTTTTTTTGTTAAAATATAAAGTTTTTGATTTTTAAGTTGATTGTAAAACTATATTACAAATATTTTATTTTTAGTTCGTAGATCGTAGTTTTCCAGGCAAATTTTCCATACTTCGATATTTTCATATGTAACTTGTCTTACGGTGTAGGAAAACATCGTGAGGAAACCTGCACGACTGAGAGAACCTAGTAAGGTTTCGAAATAAAAGATATCTTCAATCCGCCTACACTTGGCGAGCGTGGTGGACTCCTGTTCCACTCCTATCGAAGGGAGGTTCCCTAGCAGTGGGACATTAAAAATGGCTGAATACCTATGTATTGTATATAATATAATTATTTATAAATGTATGTATTATATTATAATCAATACATAGTATAAAACAAAGTCGCTTTCTCTGTCCCTATATCCTTATGTATGCTTAAATCTTTAAAACTACGCAACGGATTTTGATGCGGTTTTTTTTAATAGATAGAGTGATTCAAGAGGAAGGTTTATATACATAACTAGCGGATCCCGCGGCTTTGCCTGTGCTAAATCCAGGGAAGAACCGAGCGAAGCGAGGGCGAGTCGCTAGTTATTTATGCAATGCTAGTGCAATTTGCTTGGCTTCAACTTAATTTACTGCGTCAATTT
Source organism: Boloria selene (assembly GCA_905231865.2). Classification (NCBI taxonomy): domain Eukaryota; kingdom Metazoa; phylum Arthropoda; class Insecta; order Lepidoptera; family Nymphalidae; genus Boloria; species Boloria selene. The sequence continues at coordinate 4,792,335 of HG993161.1, read as the reverse complement.
ACTCTGTATACGGAACAATAATAATGCTTACGTCATGCTTTCCATGTCACTTCTATTAAAGGAATTCTTTGGAACAATCTAGAAAAAAGGTATATTTATTTAGTTAGCTAACCTTTTTCTTCTTTGCTACGAATAGAAGGACTTCTGTTGCAATGAACCTTTGATACTAAGCGTTAATTTTTAATTACATATTTTTTTTAATGATAAATATTATAAATAGATATGATGTTTTAGTGGCACAATAATATAAGAAAATTTATTTATCAAATGACCGACATTGCGACATTGAACTTTAGTTTATTCCGTGACTTTGTTTGTTGTGAAGCCTTCGAAATATCAGGAAATCAAAAATTGAACAAAACCGTGAAATTTTTGACAACCCGCGCGAATATCCTATTTTTTTTGCGCGAATTTTATACTTAGAATAATTACAATTTTACAATTTATTAATTTTATACGTAGTTGTTGTTTAAGACTTTATTTTGACGTTATGACTTATCGTTGTTTTAGACTTTATGTCGCCTTCAAGCATGAGTTAGTAATAGGCATGGCTTTAGATCTTATTAATTAAGAGACAGACTGAATCCAAACCTTATTATTCTGCAAGATAATGGCTACGTTTCTAGACACATTCAAACAGTCCAAATATGTCATATTGAATATAGGAAGAGGTGAAACTCTTCGTCCAACCATTAAGTAAGATAACTAACAAACCCTTTACATATAAACTTTAGCATTTAAAATTATAGTTTCTGTAAGATTCTGACCAACAGTCAAAAATCTTAGCTGGACACATGGGAAACCATCGAAAAAGATTACATATTCCATATTCCTATTAATTTCCACTCAATACCATCAAACTGTTTTAACGTGAAGATGTAATAAATATGATGATGTCCTCGAGACCGTTTCTGGCCACGAGATATTTTAGTGCACAAGTGTATGCGCAGACACAAGTGCACTCTATATTCCTTAACACTCTCATATTTGTTCTTTATATTATTTCTTAATATTTTATAGTGACGTGACATATACAGTGGGCGTTATATGTGGTAGTTAGTGTGTGGTTATGTGTGGTAGGTAGTGGTAGGTAGTTATATATGGGTAGTGTTGGTAAAGAAGAAGTCCTTAGCAGGACTCAAACTTAGCACGTCTCCTATCCCTCATATTCCTCCCCATATCCTAGGCTCCGTCGTAGCATGGAGTTAGCCGAGTTATGACGCGATTGCAGACCGCGCTACATAGAGTTGCCAACCTTACTATATATAATATAGTATCCTACTGTATTAGAGGCCCGACTACTATATTTCTGAAAAAAGTATATAACAGGTGAACCTACTATCAAAGGCATCAAACTCAAAGTAATAATACTTTAACTAAAGCTGAGCTAATGGTATTTTGTAATTTATATTTAAATTGCAATAATAGCTATGAGGCATTCCTTAAAAATAAAAATTTATTAATAAAGGCTAAAAGTAGCAAAAAATATTCTTTCAAGGAATAAAGTACCTATTTGGAACCTACTAATTTTTTTCCATTTTTCGTTATCTACTATATTTTTATGGGTAATTATTTTAATATTTTTGACCGACAAAGAGTTGGCAACCCTAGCGCTACATCCACTCGAGTTACGTGCCGCACTTCGTAATAGTTTAGTAACATCCTTTTTTTGTGTTAAGAATCAAATTTTTAATCAAAAATGTTTTCCCCAGCTAGACACATGGTTCGGACGGCCCAAGAAAGCTGGTGCGGGGATCGAGCGCGGCTACGACACTGTGCCGCGGGCCGAACCCCGCACCGACGAAGACGAACCGGCGGCGGAGTATACCAGCAAGATAGATGCCCTCGATGATGATCAGCTCGAGAGACGGTTTGAGGAGATGTTGGTGAGTTCTGGTTGTTTTTTTGGCAACGAATCCCTTAGATATTGGATTTTTGATATCAGTACATATAAATAAAATTGAAGTGTCTGTTTTGAATTTTAAATGAACAGTTTTTCACTAAATGCATATCGTCACTGTAGAATGAATACCTCGTATGTCAAAAATACATTTTTTTTGTAACAATCAAAGGAAAACCACAAGTTTTATATTCCGACGAAAACGACCGATTACGACCAATACATGACTACTAGTGCCATATTTGAAGTAAAACGAAAACCTCTATTGATTAAAAAATATTGACGATATGAACCATTTTTTTCGTTTCCTGTAAAGTTTGGATCTCTGGACATACGAGGTTATACTTTTTACAGCGATGATATGGAATTATACGGTACTTACATCAAAAAAATATTTTTTTAAACTTTTTGCCTATCTGCTTGTTCCGTCCTATCTCTGAAACGGCTGGATCGATTTTGACGGGACTTTCACTCGCAGATAGCTAATGTTATAAGGAGTAACTTAGTCTACTTTTATTTTATTAGAAAATTATTGAAACCGTTTCATTTATTTTAACTTAATTCCAGCGATGCGGGACGGGTTAGCTAGCTTGAAATAAAATTGAAGACACTACACTGCAACGTTTTTGTTTATCGGCTAATTTGTGATACCATACGGATTTTCGTGCCACTTTCAACAGAGGTTTAATTATATTTGCGTATTCATTTAAAGAAAGTTGGCTAAGTTTCTAAAAGCCACTCTGGTCAAGACTCACTCCAGGTCTTTCTGTGTACGAAATTTCATCCAAACCCGTTCTGCCGTTTCCGCATGAATTAATTACAAACATACACACTTAGAAATTTTCTTATTTATAATAATAATAACATTGTATTAAAATATATAATTTAACGTTATTTAAAAACTTTTTTCTCTAATTTTCAGACTGATATGAATATAGGGGAAAAGAAGAAAGAACCTTTAAGAAAATATTCGCGGGACCAAAAGAAGAAGATGTTAGTAGCTTATAAGTTTGTTAATGCTCAGGTATGTTGGCTTTTATAAGAGTATCTGAACTTCGCAATTTTCGGAAAAGATACAAAAATTCAAATTTTTGGAAAAAAACATGAGTAAATTTAAAAAGTGAATACAAAATTTAATCCAAATCGTTACAGCGGGTTCGAGTCCCGCTGGTGGCATTCATTTGTGCCATGATCACGAATATTTGTACTCCATTCTTATTTTTTTTATATTTATCACATGTACAGTCGTAAGCAATGACATGTATACGTTGACAACTTTTCAAATATATGTAAACATCAATCGTTGCAAAAGAAAGTATACAAGCTTTGTGTCAAAATAAAGTATACGTAAGATGTTTCATAATTATGTATACATTTTTATCAATTCATAGTAAATAACATAAAACGAATATTATTGTATACTTTTCGTAATATAAGTAGTTAGCCATTAGTCTGTGCACAAAAAAGTGCACAGGTTTGCGCTCGAAAAGCATAAAATAATATTTTCGTATTTGAAACAAAATTTTCTAATGCATATATAGTGTGTCTCTTCCATTAAAATTTTTTAGTTCATATTTTATGACAATATTATGCTATTACTTATAATAATTAAATTTCCATTTAAATTTCCGCCACGCTTTTATGTGGGTGGTCCATAGAACCAGTTATTGTATTATCCAGTAAGAATAAACGATTATCCTGTAGTAAACGGTATCCTACATATTGACTTTAGTAGGTAAGAAGCGTTTAGTAGTCGATTAGCGATAATGGTTGCTGATATATTTTATCTGTTTCATAATAAAACTTCCCAATAAAGTAACTGGCAGATAAATTTATATGTATTTAGCCCGTTTAACTCAAACTCAGACTTGAACCCCCATCACATGGATATCGAAGCAAGCGCGTTACCACAGCGCTACTACAAATTACAATGTGTCAAGATAAATTTATATTAGGCCACATGTTATTTGACGGAACGGCAACCGTCGTAAGCGACGCGACGTTGCCGTTTTGCGCATTGATACAAAGACATCAACTTAAAATCTATTTTAAAAAGTCAAATAATTCACTATCTATCATAAACATATATAATAAAATAATTGTAACTGAGTCAAATCTGTACATAATTTTTTTTTAAATCTAATTAAAATAGATAAAAATGTAATTAAAATAGATAGACATTATTATCCATACAATCAAATCTATCGTTTTTAAAATTTTTTGTCTGTCTGTCTTTCTGTGACTGTATCACGAGAAAACCTCAGGACAGGTTTTGATGATGATTTTGTAAGAAATATCGACTAAACGTTACAAACCGACTATAAAACGTCACACGGTGTGTGAAATCTAAGTATTTTGTTTCCAGTCTTTAGAACGCGGGCGGGGCCGCGGGAAATGCTAGTTTCTTACATTTTTAAAAAGATACATTTTTTTAAATATTCTTCTAAATAAAAGATGAATTAATCATAGTGTGATAAAAATCATAGATAAGTATACTCAACCAGGTGGGGATTTGCGAATTGACCTGGAGTGCAGACTTGTACTCTTCCTCTCTTACCTCTCTTACACTTACTTATATGACCTCCTGGTCTTGTTACCTGCATCTTACAGGAGCTTATGCAATAATTATGGTGGCCGAGTTTTGGGCTTCTTTTTTTTTATCTTTATTTTTAAGGGGTTTTGGGCTTTCTTACTTTAACTATTGCCATCGACTCGGCAAGAAGAAGAAGACTCAATGCATAGAAAGTATATACGGTACTTACATCCATACATCAATTGTCTGTCTGTCTGTTAGTTTCGGCTAATCCTCGAAACGGCTACACTGATTTTGACGGGACTTTTGACCTCAGATATCGTAGCTAATGTTTTAAGGAGTAACTTATGCTACTTTTAATTATAAAAACTGTTTTTTTATTTTATCTTACGCCGAGCGCAGCGGTCCGGGCTCGCTAGTGGTAAATATTAATTATAAAAAAATTAGGTTTACGTTCAAAAATTTGCGTAAATCAATCAAATCAAAATATTTTTTATTCAAATAGACTTTAACAAGCTCTTTTGAATCGTCATTTTTACATTATCAAAATTAAAAGTCAGTCTGTAAGTCTGTGAGTAAACCACCACCGGCTCGGAAAGCTGTTCTGCTGAGAAGAACCGGCGAGAAGCTCAAACTCGGCTCGTAAAATAGACACAGATGAACTTACCGTTTAATCATTAGCTATCCAAGAAAAAATCAATACAACCAATTATTATTTTTTCCTGTAAATTAAAATGCTTTTATGTAATGAAAAGTATCCTAAGTCATGGTCCGAGAAATATGTTATAGGTAACTACACAATTTGGTTAAAATCGGCCAAGTACTTTTTGTGTTAAACGAAAACATACAAACAGACAAAAAAATTGAAACATATTTTTTGGGATTTATATTCAATGCACTATACATACGTTACAGTATTTTTTTATAAAAACAAAAAAAAATATTTCATGTATAGATTTTTTAACTCACTGTTCTATTATAATTATACGTATTATTGTATATTCTTATAAATTCACAAATGTGGAAAACTTATACTCAATGATGATGACGAGCCACGCTCATCAAGGCTCACTCCTTGTCCCTAAATCGCCATCCAGTATATAATGCATAAATTAAAAGATACGCACGAAACAAAAATAAAAAAAGTTATCCACGCACGGGATTTGAACCCGCGTCGCAAGGATATTATACGCATACTACAACTACGCCAATTGAGCTATGACAACTTAATATCATTCGGCGAATTCATGAAAAAGTAAGTTTCTCATAACAACGCAAACTAAACAAATAGAGAATTGTCAGTTGTAATTCTAATAATTTCGAATTCTTTTCAATGCTTTGTTACACATTAAAATTTTATAATAAACTGATCTTGTCCTCGAATTGTCAAAAGTTTAAAACTGTCATCCAATGTTGTGAATGTGTTACAAACGCTCTTACACATACACATATGCACAGTCTATTACGCGATAATATTTGTATTATACGTATGATTTAAAAATGTATTATAATATTTAAATTTAAATACATAATAATACATTTTTAAAAGCAAAGTATTATGCTTCATTTTCCGATGCAAGAAGCCTAAGATCTTAAAACATATTTTACTGTTAATTATCTAATTAATAAGTTTACGAATCATGGTGTTACAATATTTTAAATCCTGTCTGTGCTGTTGGCTGCAGAAGATATCTCATATACCCTGGGTAAAGCTGTTTAGGAGAGCTCTGCCTAAAGTGAATCCAAGGCGCGTCCTAGAGAATCAGGTCGCAATTAGTCGAATTGATTCAATCACTTAACATATAAAAATAAATTAAACTTCTAACGACCAGTTTAAAGAATTCACGTATTTAATGAAAGAGACACAGTATTTGATTTAGAAAACTTTGTTAAATACGAAAATAATATTTAATGCTTTATTCTTAGTTCTTAGACTAATGGCTACATAGTTATAACACGAAACTTGTATATAATAGTATTCGTTTTATGTTATTTACTATGAATTGATAAAAAATGTATACATAATTATGAAACATCTTACGTATACTTTATTTTGACACAAAGCTTGTATACTTTCTTTTGAAACGATTGATGTTTACATATATTTGAAAAGTTGTCAATGTATACATGTCATTGCTTACGACTGTACGTTACACTCGCACTTCTTATATTTTCACGTGCGAATCATTTCTAACATAATTACCACTTGTCTTACGGTGAAGGAAAACATCGCGAGAAAACCTGTAACAAGTCTTCGAAAGACATGTCAAGTCTGCACAACCCGCACTAGGCCAACGTGGTGGACTATGGCTAAATCCCCTTCGTTTTGGAAAAAGGCCTGTGCCCAGCAGTTTGACTTTTAAAAGGGTTAAACACAACCTTTTTATTTTCAGGAAGGTCGCTCAAAATTCGAAAAACCCTCAGATTACGTGTCATATTTAAATCAACCGGAGCTATCAGTCGGTAAATTACACGGCTGTTTGGAAAATCTTCGTATTTCCCTAACAAACAATCCCCTTTCGTGGATCGAGGAGTTCGGGTCTAAAGGCATTGAGAGCCTGCTGTCTACCCTCAATGTGTGCTATACTAAGTAAGTTGATATTTTTTTAAATAACTAGCTTTTTCCCGTGGCTTTTCTCTTGTAGTATATGTATGATTTTGACGACTTACGGTTGCGGGTTCGAGTCCCGCTGGAGGCATTCATTTGTTGAGCACGAATGTTTGTACTTCAGTCATGGTTGTATTTTGTATGTATTTAAAGTTTTATATGTTTTATATGTGAGTGTATCAACTATTGAGTATTCGTGACACAAGCCTCGTACTTACCACGGACTAAATGGCGCTGTATGTTGATGTTCCAACATTATTATTTAATTGATCTAGTTTTCAGTGTATTCAGTACACCCAAGGATTCATAGTGATGATAGAAACAATCATACTTATAAGTATATTTTATACCCTATTTTTAGTCAACCCTATTTTATTTTATAATTTGACAATATATTTATTTAGTGGTTTATATGAGACTAACTACTTATTTTTACAAATGTGGCTCAAATAGTTTCCAAAGTTAGGTTTGTATAAGGTCTGTTACATACGGACAGACGGACTTGACGATATTATTTTATTATGGGGGTTGATAAGTATGGGTTCGTTAAGTAACCCTAAAATATTTTCATGTATGTATAAACCCCTGACTTTAATGGAGTTTTTTTAATATTATAATTTGTATTGTCCTTACATGCTAACAGTGGAAGTGGATTTTACCGGTAAGATTTGGAGAGGAGTTGAAATGTCTAAAATTTGGAACATTTATTAATGTGAGCTGAAGTTAGCCAGTCGTTGCCATTTGGTTTTCAAAGCAGTAGTGTAAGATTAATTCGTTGTCAGAGGTTGCGGGTTCGAGTCCCGCTGGAGGCATTAATTTAATTTGTGCGATGGTCACAAATCTTTGGACTCATCATGGGTGTTTATATTTATAACATGTATGTATTTATTTCGTTTACGTCACAGATTAGAAAAGGAATAAATATGGCAAAAAGCTGGCAATACTACAAAGATGTCCTTTAAAATAGAAAAATCAATTTTGAACATTTTTTGAATTCGGGAAATTCCTCAAAATCTATATTTTAAGAATTTTTATAGACTTATTTTGATTTAAGACCCTACCTATCTATATTTAACCCTGACATCCTAATTCCAGCGACTCCCGGTACGATAGAGTGCAATACGAATGCATACGATGTTTGTCCGCCATCCTGAATAATACCGTCGGTATCCGCGCTGTCTTCGAGTGTAGAGAGGCCTTGCCAGTACTGGCGAGGAGTTTGGATGCGAGAAAACCTCACTGTGCCTTAGAAGCTGCTAAGGTATTAATATTAATCTATATATATATATATAATAAAATTTTAGCTTAGTGATATCTGTACACTAGCAATACGCGTGGCTTCGCCCGCGTTCATTTTTTTAGTTGCTACTAAACTTCATTCGATCACTCGCTGTGATATCAGTGATAATATAGCATTCAAATGGTGAAGGAATTTTTAAAATCGGTCCAGTATTTTTCTGCCAATTCGTTACAAATATACTTACATACAAACCTTTCCTCTTTATAATATTAGTATAGATATAACATAACTTCGCAATAAAATAATGAACGAACGAAGAACGCGAGCGAAGCCGCGGGAAAGGCTAGTTTTAAATATAGCCTATGTTCATCAGAGATAATGTAGGATTCTAATGGTAAAAGATTATTTTAAATCGGTCCAGTAGTTTCGGAGCCTATTCAATTCAAACAAACAAACAATCAAATCTTTCCTCTTTATAATATTAGTGTAGATTAAATGTGCTTTGGAAAATCTTAATGAAATTGTCATTATTATGGATACAGGGGCCAAATGTAAAGTTTTTAGAATTATAGATTTTGATGAAATTTGGTACGATGATAAATGGTAATCCGGGTCAACAAATAGGATACTTTTTATTGCCGGAAAATATATATTTTCTGAGTTTCGATTAATTTTTAAAGTGTACCAAATGTAGTGATATTATAATATAGACAGAGTGTCATAGAACTTAACATGACGCTAAACGATAACGTTTTAAAAGACAAATGACAATTTGTTTATTGAATAATAAATTTAAAAAATAGCTTAAAAATTATACTTTCATAGATTTAGGCGAACATTTAACATTATAAATGAAACTATATTTTTTGAATTTTGTCTCGGATTTACTTAGATTTTTCCCAATGTTTCGAAGAGACTAGGGTTTTTTTTAAGTCTCAGAGGTTATTATATACTTGTTATAAACAGTGTCTACTCACAATTTAAAAAAAAATAATTAAAAGTAGCAAAATTAGTTGATTTTAATACTAAACATTTCATTTTTTTTAATAAGTATAATATGAATTAAATTCCAGGTTCTCGCTGCAATATGTCTCATTCCAAACGGCCACGAGAAGGTTCTAGAAGCTATTACAATGGCAGGCGAATCGAATCGAAAACCGAGGCTGTTGCCAATCATTGAGGGCTTAGAAGCCAAAGCCCCGGAAAGCTTAAAGGTAAGCGTTAAAATAGTCCCAGTAGTCTTGGGTTCGAGTCCCGCTCGGGACATTTGTATGATGAGCAATGTTTGTACCTCAGTCATGGGTATATATTTATAATATGTAACTATCTGGTATCCGTAACACAAGCCTCGTAGCTGACCATGCAACGTGTGGTGCTGTGTGATACAATGTGTATTTATTTATTAATTTATTAATAAAACTTATCTTTTTTAATTTATTCTTGCCATAATATTTGAGTATACGCCTCGAAGGACCATATTTATTTCTACTGTTAATTTTCTAATGAAAAGATTTTAAATCAATTGTTTGGTTTAGATATTTTTTTATGGATATAGTTTGAGACTTTCTGAAGGACATTGGGTAGTTTTTATCCCGTAAATCAATCCTTAAAATTCCTTTACAAAGAAGTGTAGAAGTTTGTATGGGGATTCAATATTTTCTATCATTTTTATATTTTTTTAATACTTTCGCTATTTTTCTATGTAATTAATTATTAAAATAAAATCTATTACAGAATGGATGCATGCAACTTATGAATGCAATCATAACTGAACCCGAAGAACTGGAGTTTAGAATGCATTTGCGAAGCGAATTCATGAGGACTGGGCTTTATGATCTGATAGGTAAATATATACATATATACTAGGGTGGCGCAAAAAACCGACTATTTTTTTTTGAGTCTTGTGTGAAAAAATGTTAGTTTTTGATGTTTAAGGAGCCCTCTCCAAAGGAAAGCTCAAAGTCGCCTTTTCTGTCCCTATATCCCTATATCCCTATGTGCGCTTAAATCTTTAAAACTACGCAACGGATTTTGATGCGGTTTTTTTTAATAGATAGAGTGATTCAAGAGGAAGGTTTATATGCATGCAACTAGCGGATCCCGCGGCTTTACCTGTGCTAAATCTAGGGAAGAGCCCGAGCGAAGCGAGGGCGAGTCGCTAGTATGGTATAATTTTATAGACAAAAAAAATAAGTTTGTGAAAGTTTCAGTTCAAAATTTTAATTTTGAAACGTCGCTCATAATTTTTTTTAATTTATATATGTCTTACTATTCAGTGGTGTAGTAGCTAGCATGTATGCACATCCATAGGTTCTGGGTTTGAATCCCAGGTCGGGCTACGTTTAATAATTGAGTAAACTGTCGGTCCTGCGATCTAAGCTCTCACTGGTCGTGTCGAGTAGTCGTCCCACCGGAGTATGAGAGTGATACTAACAGAGAGTGCACTTGTGTCTGCACTATAATATCTCCTGCGCAGTTGGCCAGTCTCAATGAGATTGGCCGCCGTGGCCGGAAACGGTCGGAGAACATTCATTATTTTGTCAACTGACTGACTTATGCCTTTTTGAATATTTTTGAAGTGAAACTTCTTTAGAATCGTTGTGATTTCAAACTCGATGAAACGAAACAATAATTCCATAGTACCAGGCGCTCAGAGACGGGAAAGAGTTAGCCTTAGTTAGGTCTCGCCCACCGCGAGTCAGTGACATTTCTAACTCTGTCTAACTCGTGGGTGTGACCTTCGCGCCATCTCCCTCACTCAACGAGCTTAGACGGGGTTATTTAGTATAAATATAAACGAGATTTCAAAATTAGTTTGCCAAATAAGTTTTACTTGTGACATGTGTACTTTGTACACACGCACTTTTATTTTTTTTAAATAATTATCTTTTTTCTTAGACGAGTTACGCGCAGGCGCAGAAGAAGGTGGTCGTTCAATACAAATGAATGTATTCGACACACACGCGGCCGCCGATCAAGAAGAATTCTTGGCGAAATTTGATGATGTCAGGTAAATATAATCACTACATAGTATAAAACAAAGTCGCTTTCTCTGTCCCTATATCCCTATGTATGCTTAAATCTTTAAAACTACGCAACGAATTTTGATGCGGTTTTTTTAATAGATAGAGTGATTCAAGAAGAAGGTTTATATGCATTACTAGCGGATCCCGCGGCTTTGCCTGTGCTAAATCTAGGGAAGAGCCCGAGCGAAGCGAGGGCGAGTAGCTAGTATATATATATTAGGGTGGATCGAAAAAAAAATTTTTTTTTCTTAGCATGGGGGTAGAATTTGTAGCTTATAAAGAAAAAAAATTTAAAAAAAAAAAATTTTTTTCGCAACATTTGGAGATAGCCCACTCGTTTTTTAATAAAATAATGGATATAAGTCCATTTGACTTATTCTAGCGAAAAATTTTTTTTTCTGTCAAAAATCGTGGAAAACATGAAAAAAATATTGAATATGATTTTTTTTCACTTACCTTTTATTTCAATACAGAAAAAAGGGCTGCTTAATTCTTTATTTTTCGCTTAAGTTACAAAAATAATAGGAAAAAAATTTTTTGACTACTGATTTCTGTGGAATGTCTTTTTGAAAGCCAAATGGATAAAGATAAATGGATAGGTCTACATAATGTAGGATACTTTTTACTGCGGGGGAATATTTCATCTCTATGAAATCAAACCCGAGTGAAGCAAGATTAAATCATTAGTTTAAAAATATTTTAATATAGGTTTAATTCTTAGGTTTACGCGAATATTTGACATTATAAATGAAACTATCTTTTCCGATTTTGTCGCGGATTTATTTTGATTTTTGGTTCCCGACGTTTCGAAAATCCAAATAAATCCGCGACAAAATCCGAAAAGAAAGTTTCATTTATACTATAGGATACTTTTTACTGCGGGAAAATATTTCGTCTCTATGAAATATATAAGTGGTAGTGCCATGCTTGTTACCTTCGGGTAGAAGTCGAATGGGCCGGCACGCCCCGTATAGTTCATTAGTACCACTCTCTCACAGAAGACCGGCGTGAAGTGGCAGCTATGCTGTCGCGTTTCGTCCGGTGAGTGAGAGTCCGGGAGGCCCACTCTCCTTCCCCCCTCCCTCTCCCTCCCTCCCTCTCCCTCCCTCCCTCTCCCTCCCTCTCCCTCCCTCCCTCTTCCCTTCATCCTCCGCCTTCGTTCCCCCCTCCCTCCCACTTCCCTCCCTCCTCCCTCCTTCCTCCATCCCTCCCTTTCCTGAAAGGCCGGCAACGCATCTGCAAGCCTGGCTTGCAGATGTCCATGGGCGGAGGTGATCACTTCCCATCAGGTGAGCCTCCTGCCCGTTTGCCCCCTTTTTCCATAAAAAACAAAAAAAATATTGTTAGCATACCCTTTATAATCTGTACATTTTTTTAAATTTAAATATCAATGTTTAATATAATCTGTACTAATAAGAAAGAAATAATTTATGAATTAATAATTATTTATTAATTTTATTAATATGTGTAAGCATAGTCTTCACAGTTTTTACATTTCTTTAATAATATTATTTGAATTTACAGAGCAATAATAAAAGTTAACATCGATGCAACACAGCTAATGGAAACATTGACAGCTGTCACTTTTGATTACTATAAATATAGGAGAGGTGTCAATCAGAGAGCAGTACGTTAACGACCACGGTGATAGCATGAGCTATGCCCCGGTGTGATATTTCGATTATTGTGTATTATTTGTAAAAGTATAATCATTTATGTGTGTTAATAAACAAAAAGTGATAAGTGAGTCTTTTATTCTGAGTGGTATTCCAACAAATCAGAAGTGGTGGATCAGCTCACATTGGTATGTACTCTTTGTTATTTTAAAATAATTTTACAAAAACGAAGTCGGACAAAGTAAAATATTTATCAGTTTATGTTCACTTTGAAATAACAATTATTAATCTACATAATGTTACTGTCCTTACTCAACATCATTTGTCAATCTACCCTCATTTTATATTTTTTTTCTTAATTATATTATCGGTTTAAAATATCATTATCATGATATTAATGATCATAAATATATTAAACAAAATAAATTGAGAATATTAGCATTACTGTTGTTTTTTTTTCATTTATTTGAAGGATTTAAACGTGTCTTATATCCTAAGTAAAATAATTATAAATTTTCTTTAGACATTCATGACTAAATTAAATGTTATTATTATTATCAATTGGATTTTTCAAAGTAATAGTATTTATATTGAATAGATTGCACTATAATGAATTTACTACTATAATATATTTTATGATATTGTGCTTAATGTTTTTCTTTATAGTTGTAATATTTGTTTTATGATAATTTAACTTAATAAATTATTTCTTATAAAAAAAAATCACATTCAAAGAAAATTGGAATCGGATAAGAATAATAATGTTATATAATCAACTTTTATAATCAATCGAATGTGGATTGAGCATAGTTAGATTTGTTTAATATTATATTTTCAATTTTAAAAAAAAAAAAAAAAAAAAAAAAATGATTTAGTTTGCAGTGGTGTTGCTTAATATTTAACTTAAAATAATCAAAACACAAGTTGTTTTTAAACTATTAATCTTTAAATTATAATATATGAAAGTTTAATATTGCTTTAATAATTTATATTTTAATATAACACATTATACATATTTTAATAATAGCAACACTACTTAATATTATTTTAACAAATGTTAGAAAATTATAATAATTATAATTATAGTAGTTAAAAATAAGTTAATGATATTGCCATATTTATAATATAATTTAAATTTTAAAATCTTAAATGTTTAGAAATGAAATGTATAATTTTATAGTCTATCATTTTGAATATTTGTAAAAATTGTGGGTAGGCACTGTCTGTAACAAGTATGTAACCACCTGAGACGTCTAATACCCTAGTCTCTCCCGTGACCATGATTGCTGTAAAGCATTCGAAACGTCGGGAACCAAAAATCATAATAAATCCGCGACAAAATCCGAAAAGATAGTTTCAAAGTCATTGAAATTCAAAGAAATTCAAATAATTAATACCCATATACTGATAAATGACAATATCTACCAGTAAAACTTTGGGCTCTTAGCAAAGCGGCTATACGCCGTAAGTGACGCATGATAAACACAAGAGAAAGAAAGTAAGGAAAAAAACTACAAGCCCACGTAGCATATGTTACATACATAATACGTTGGGAATCACGCGTCCGTTCATCGGAGATGGTTAAGAAATATTATACAAAGAAGAAGTGAAGTAGCTCATAATAATGCGAAGATAGAAGCCATTCATCACATCGAAAACTCAGAGAGAATGCCAAGACATAAAGAGTTACCCGTTCCAGTTAAGTGTTGAGATTCAGTTAACGAGATTGAGCTCAACGTGCAGTACCATTGCCAAAAAAAAAAGAGAAAAGTGAAAATCGAAACGAAATCCAGTTAGACGCATTCAGGTAGCGCTATCGTCCAAATTCACAAGTTCGAATCTAGGACCGTATAACTTGATGGATAGATTCATCGATACACCCAGTAGTCATACACAGAACACGATTGGTGGTTCAAGTAAATGATACCTACGAGTAGTTTCAACCATAGCCATGAAACTCGATACATTAAATAGATCAAAAGGTTAAGGAGACGGCCGTTACGTTTAAATAGAGTGGCGGTTTTCTATGCCCTGCTCAAGATGTCTGGATTGGCACGAAGTTGATATGAAGGTTTATCCTCATTTGAATGCCTACAGAAAGCGTGGCAGAGAAAAAATATTACTAAATTTACTTTAGTAAAGATCTTAATTAGTTGACAGATTGAAATTTTGGCAATAGGGAGCCGTAGTGAGGATACACTTGGAGACTACTTTTGTGAGAAATCCAGTCTAGTCAACTCGTGTAATGTAAGCGGAAAGGAAATATTACAACAAGGAATTTACACTAAAATTTCAAGTGAGGCAAAAAAAAAAAGAGCATTAGATTAAGGCACTTGGCTCATTATATTGCAAACGCACTGAAATGACTGACACTCTTAAACGTTAAAAAAAAAGTGACAATAATGCAGTTAACAAGGTTCTGCGTATCACGACCCAAGATGAGGTTTATAAGATACATACACAATATTATACTGGTAATCAGTGCACTATTAAAAAAAAAAAAATTGGTTATTCTGAGCAATTGACTCTCACAGTAGAACAGACGGATGAATGCACTTATCAAAGGGTTTGCCTCTGGGAGTTTACGTCGCTTAGGAATGGTCGAGAATCGAGCTCAATATTTCTCTGGATTTTATATAGGTTTAAAATTGAGGCCGTTTAGTATTACCGAATGCATTTTTAAATAAATTTGCTATTTAGATAAGAAACATCACGAATGAAAATAGATATACAAATATTAGTTTAATTTTGTCCTCCGATGAGGCAGAAATGGATAGAATAAATATAATGCACACTTCATCGCCGTGAGACACATACCGGTAAAGATAGTGATGAAAACTACACTAGATATGTTTATTTACTGGAAAATACATAATTTAAAGAGAGAAAACACACTAATTACTACTTGGCGTACTTTTCGTTAAAGAAAGGAAAACTTTTAGCTTGTGATCATATGTTATGTACAAGAATATTATATTTTAAAAAGGCTTTCAACTGAATTGATGATGAGACTAATGAATCTCGATAAGAATCCTGACAAGCCTACGAGTATAAACGGAAAAGTTACATATTGAAGAAAGTCTAACGAAATATCAAGAACAATAGGTGTTGGACTTACTTAACGAATTAAGAAAATGTGTGGCATTAAGTCTGAATGAAACGAGAAAAATCAATATAACTGAGATACATATTGGATTGCACGAAGTGGCAGTAGTTTACAAACCTTATAGACTACAGCGAGAGATATATGAATAGCTATACCAATTATAAAAATGAAATAATAAAATATGCTTCCCAATAGTCCCAGTTCAAAAGAACAAAGGTGAACGCCGATTATGTTCTGATTATCAGGGGTTGAACAAGAGAACATTAAAAGACGATTGTTAGCTAGTTTATCTCAGTGGTGAGGTTTATATTACCAGTCTAGATCCTAATCCGGTTATTATCAAATATGCAAGTCAGAAGAGCACTTAACAGCACTTGTGACGCCAGAAGAGCACTATGAATTTACGCTGATGTTTGTTATGCACCAGCTGTGTATATAATAAATGAACTCCTCGGAAAAGATAGGTATGATTTGGCAATTCGATAGATGGGTAGCCTTCTATCTCCTGCTTCTGCCACTGATAAAGAAACAGCCCGACCACTTGGTATATGAAGGAAGTATTACGACTGGGTAGTAAGAAGGCGAATGCTGTATCCTAAATTGCTACACCTATGAATTAGTTTTACCAATTGAGGTAGTTTGTATAGTTAGTACATTTTCTTGGAGATTTATCTCTGGATTGCTAGCATAGCAAAACTATTTACGAATCTTATGAAGACTTATTAGTCTTCAAATCCATCTTCGAAATTGGGATGACATTCATCGCAGCGCTGCATTATCCGAAGTACATTGCAGAAGCGCAATGTTACGCAAGTAAAACTATGTGTGGGTGATATTTTCATGCAGAGACCCGATGGGAAAACCCTATTAAAACCTGTTGCATACTACAGCAAAAAGACAACCAAGGAAGTTCTTTCAGTAAGGAAGTTTCGTACATATTTTGTTGTTGATGCGCAGTCTGCATGGCATTACATGTGTATGCTTTGGGCTGCCGAACGAATGCCTTCAAGTCACAAACTGTGAACATTCCGAAGATACACGTATAATGAGTTACAAATACCGAATAGTTACAAGCGGTGCAAATACTTACAGTTATCTTATTATAATAAATAAATATCATAAAGGATAAAAGAATAAATATATGAATAGATTGAAATAGGTTTTCTTTACTATAGCCACAATGAATCAGGACATCGCGATAGGATTGATATAACTTTAGGTAAAGTTTTCTGTCCTAAAATGAGTATATTTGTACAAGAATACTATGTATCCGCATGCTTCAGTTGCACATACAACAAATCGTCTACAATGGAAAATATTTTTGCATCCAAACATAAAGCTAACACAGTTCCGTTTCTCACTTTACAATGGACCATGTAGAACAATTTCTTATAGATGAAAGTGGAAATATGTATATTTTGAGAATAATTGATGGACTTAGCGTATTTATATTCATTAAAACTCTTCGGAATCTTAAAGCAAGACAACTTAAACATTTTGAAAGATATACAATTAGAAGAGAGGATACTTAGAAAGAGGAATTAGTCTTACGTTGTCAATACTTAAAAATATATATGTAAAAGAAATTGAAACCAAACATGTTGTGAACGCTGTCGCAACCCCCTGAACAAATAGATAAATAGAGAGATATAACTGAACTTCTCGTATATTGGAATCACAAACGGCATCCCAGTAATCCAATCAAAGTTTGGACGAAAAGGTTTGAGACAATCACCCAAACAAAGTGCAGTGGAGTTTTAATAACACTAACGGAGATTACTAAATAGTACATCCAAAATAGTTTTCGACCGTAAAATCGTGAGTCTGGAAGAGGCACCTATCCTAAACATCACTCAAGATTGTTCAGAAAATTCCAAAACAACAACAGGACAGATTGTTGTTACGAACACTGAGAAAAGTCAGACTGCTTTAAAAGAATGAACATGTAATCAACAATAACATGAAAAAAAATATTTGCTCTCAATGATCGTTCTGATTACAAATCATTGTTGTTGAAATAAAAATTATTGGTACTGACGGGGTTACAAAACCTAAATACAAAAGTTTATAACAAAAATATAAAATATAATACAAAAGTTTACTACGCGAATGCGTTCAAAAGATATCATTTACTTTATCATTCAAAAGTGATAATAGAAAGATAGATCAAAAACGAGAGACGATATTGATATCGAAAACTAAGGGTTCCCTGAATTTATATATATTTTAACGAAATCAAAAAAAAGGGACTTTGAACCCTTTATAATATCGTAAAGGGTCATGTTATGTTAGCGGAAAAAAAAAGGTCCTCCCTATCGACTAGTGGTATCATAACCAACCGATGCCCTGATGATGCTGCCATGCGTATGGAATAACGCAGATGGGAATAATTATGTGTAAATGGTATATTATACTTAACTACACAGATACGATGCTTTTTATGTCTATCATATATATATGTAATTATAAGTGAAATATGCCGCTGTATGCAGTGATTACTAGGAATAATTGTGTGAAATTTGCCCATAAATGGGGTGATCAGTTGTTTAAACTCTAGGTCATATGAAGTGAGACATTCTGCTGAATGCAGTGATCACTAATTATAAGTGAGACATTCTGCTATATGCAGTGATCACGAAAGATTTAAGTGAGACATTCTGCTAAATGCAGTTATCACGAAAGATTTAAGTGAGACATTCTGCTATATGCAGTGATCACGAAAGATTTAAGTGAGACATTCTGCTATATGCAGTGATCACGAAAGATTTAAGTGAGACATTCTGCTGAATGCAGTGATCACGAAAGATTTAAGTGAGACATTCTGCTGAATGCAGTGATCCCGAAAGATTTAAGTGAGACATGCTGCTATATGCAGTGATCACGAAAGATTTAAGTAAGACATGCTGCTATATGCAGTGATCACGAAAGATTTAAATGAGACATTCTGCTATATGCAGTGATCACGAAAGATTTAAGTGAGACATTCTGCTATATGCAGTGATCACGAAAGATTTAAGTGAAACATTCTGCTGAATGCAGTGATCACTAATTATAAGTGTTGTGGATGAAGAACGATGATGGCCGAGCGTGCACGACGGCACGCGAGAGCGAGACAGCAGCGACGACACCCGACGGCGAGGCAGCGACGACAGCTACTGAAGAAGCAACAATAAAGAAAACAAGCGAATACAAGTGAAATTAGTGTTTCATTGAAGAACCCCCATACAGTCCATGACAATAAGTGAGACATTCTGCTGAATGCAGTGATCACGAAAGATTTAAGTGAGACATTCTGCTGAATGCAGTGATCACGAAAGATTTAAGTGAGACATTCTGCTGAATGCAGTGATCACGAAAGATTTAAGTGAGACATTCTGCTATATGCAGTGATCACGAAAGATTTAAGTGAGACATTCTGCTGAATGCAGTGATCACTAATTATAAGTGAGACATGCTCTCTGTGAGCTCTCAATGAGGTGTGCTGCTTAACCGATAATGATTATTAAAATCAATAAGTGAAATATGCCGCTGTATGCGGCGATCACTAGAAATAACTAAGTAAACTTTCCTATGTCTATATGGGGTGATAATCGTTTAAGTTATAAGAAGTGAGACATTCCGCCGAATAAATTGTTAAATACTGACAAGTGAATTATGCTGTCATACATTGCAACGACATCTTTTTAATATATCACTATATGTATCACTGAATATTACGGTGTCCCAGTAAAATTCCAGCTGCGTCAATCATCTGAGAGTGCACAGTACATCAAAATCAAAATTCTATATCATGATTTAAATCTACTAATGAGAAAGCAGGAATTGTTATATAATTCTTATTGTTTATATTACTTCTCTTGTTGAGTTATATTATGTTATTCTGTTTTATTATGTTTGATTTATCTTACATTATTATGTTTCATTTTTTTTTTTGCTTTCTTTTCGGATGGCCGAGCCGGAATGGGGACATTCCGTTCACAGGACGGCCGTCTGTTAGCATACCCTTTATAATCTGTACATTTTTTTAAATTTAAATATCAATGTTTAATATAATCTGTACTAATAAGAAAGAAATAATTTATGAATTAATAATTATTTATTAATTTTATTAATATGTGTAAGCATAGTCTTCACAGTTTTTACATTTCTTTAATAATATTATTTGAATTTACAGAGCAATAATAAAAGTTAACATCGATGCAACACAGCTAATGGAAACATTGACAGCTGTCACTTTTGATTACTATAAATATAGGAGAGGTGTCAATCAGAGAGCAGTACGTTAACGACCACGGTGATAGCATGAGCTATGCCCCGGTGTGATATTTCGATTATTGTGTATTATTTGTAAAAGTATAATCATTTATGTGTGTTAATAAACAAAAAGTGATAAGTGAGTCTTTTATTCTGAGTGGTATTCCAACAATATTAATCACTGCTTAAATGTACTTAGACATAGCCCTAAGTATAGCAAGGTTGAATCACTAGTTTAAAACTATTAATAGATATTATTTAATATTTTAATGTATTTTTTTGTGTTTCAGAGTGGATTTCCATGACGTAAACGAATGTTTTGAGTTAGTGAAGAATTTGGCGGTAGAAACACCGGCAGAGCCGTACTTACTGTCCATATTGCAGCATTTGTTATTTATAAGGGACGATGAATTGATTAGGTAAGATTTTTTTTTTTTATTTTGACTGACTTTAAAATAAGGAGTGTCATTTTTAAATTATTAAAGGTTCTGGATTTTTTGCCATACTTTTTTTCATATTTGGTTTGCGAATTATAGCGAAATACAAAAATGCAACCATATTATTCTATTTTGCAATAATTGTTAATTTCAATCATTTTAGGAAAGTATTTTTTTAAGGATACCTTTGTTTAATCTATACACATTATAAAGTTCTGAGTGGAATCTCTACATTAAGTTTTTTTTTCTATTGAATATTGAAATAGTCATTGTTATTGATACGGAAGCCGAATCTATAGTTTTTAATTTGTATCTGTGTTTCTATCTCGAACACTACGAGAAAGCAATATTAGCTGTTATCCGGTCATCTGGGTTACCATATAAAAAACTTTTTACTGTAGAAAAATATCTATTCTTTGAAAAATCTATACTAATAGTTAAGGCGTAACTTGGGACAAACCTGAGAAGAGTGAGATGTGTTGCTAGTTTAAAATATATAATAATTACTAACGCTACGCCACAACCTGACCATTTTGTGGTACACTTTACTGAAAAACTATCACGCCTATAGATTTGTGCTGTAACATAGTAATTTAACTTCATATCTAAATGTGTTATCTCTCAAGAAAAATATAATTTTATAATCATAAAAAATAAATATTAACAACTGTTTTAAAAATTATTACCCGTTAGAAAAACTACTACTAAAAGCTACTACTATTAACTTTAGTTATACATAAGCTCAGCTTTTTGCTAGTTAAATAAAAAACAAATGTTACAATATTTATATTATTAATTTTGTTACAGGCCAGCGTACTACAAACTTATAGAAGAGTGTATAACACAAATCGTCCTGCATAAAAATGGCTACGACCCCGATTTTAGACTCACACAACGCTTCAATATTGATGTACAACCGCTGATCGATGGGTTGATAGGTATGTATTGCTAATAATAAAGGTAATAATAATAAATATTCTTTATTGCACAATAAAGTTATGAGAGGCGAGAGATCTCTTCCAGTCAACCCTTGTGCATGGGAGATAGTGTTGTGTTAATAATTGAAGATGTGAGTGAATTGGGGTAATATGTTGCATTTTCGAATTTTCACTGTTTCATACAAAGATGTCCTATTGGTCGTGGGTTCGAGTCCCGCTGGGGCATCCATTTATTGAGCACGAATAAGTACATATCAACTATCTGGTATCCGTAACACAAGCCTTAATACGGATCCAAATGGCACTCTGTGTAATAATGTAATATAAAAAAAATGTATTCTAGAAAAATCCAGAGCAGAAGAAGAAAGAAAGGTGGAGGAATTAAAAACTAAGTTGGAAGCGGCCATCGCAGCGAGGCAGGAAGCGGAAGCTCGAGCCACTCACTTGGAGGATCGGCTGAAGCAGGCCAGCGCGCCCACCGGCCCCGGCGGCGTCAGCCAGGGGAATATAGCCGCTATCGCCAAGGTAGGAAGGGTTATATTAGGTTATCCATAAAGTAAATAAATAATAATATTAATATAAGGGGAATAAAGCCGCTATCACCAAGGTAGGAAGGGTTATATTAGGTTATCCATTAAGTAAATAAATAATAATATTAATATCAGGCGGCATTAATATTATTATTTATTGTTATAGCGGCAATATAATTACATCATATGTGAAAGTTTCAACTGAAACGGTTCATGAAATACAGCCCAGTGACAGACGGACAGAAGGACAGAAAGACACACAGACAGCGGAGTCTTAGTAATAAGGCCTCGTTTTATCCTTTAGGTACGCAACTCTAAAAAGCCTGATAGGAAAATATTTTATTATAATAGTATTATGTTTATATATCTAACATATAATGTTAGATCACACTTGACCGATTTTTTCGTGTCTTAAATTATTCAAAGAGATTACTTATAATCACAATTAATAATTTTATTTCAGGTGATTGGCAGCCCTGGAGGACCTCCCCCACCACCACCCCCGCCTATGCCAGGAGGTAATATAGTTTAATATTATTATTACAATAATAAATAATATTAATTATTATTACAAGTAAAATAAATAAACGCATGTTTTATGGCAATATATATCATGCATGAGTCAGGGTAACTTTGAATGGTATTAAATTTTGGGGCAGGATTCGAATAAATATAAAAAGTCCAGAAACAGTTTTAACCAACTTTAAAAAAGAAGGAGGTACTATATATTTTTGATATTTATTTTAATCCAATCGAGAAACTTTTTTTTTATTTTTGTATAACCGAATTTTAATTATTATTTTTTGGTCTATTATATTATTTCGCACCATTCATTATTTTTCACTCACAAATTGATAATATTTTTTAATATTTTAATAACACATATATTAATGGTTATATTTATATATATAAAAATATATATTAATAAATATGCATGTTATAATGTATTTGTCTGTCGGTGTGTCTTTCTAGGAGGGCCCCCGCCGCCGCCTCCACCCCCCATGCCAATGGCAGGTTGGTTAATTGAATATATCGACTGTGAACTGGCAACTGGTCCTATCTCAATTTTGACAACTTTACAGGATGAAGGAAAAACTTGTTTGAGTCATTAATATAGCATCTAGTAAATTAAATAAAAATACATGGTTTTTAAATATTTTATTACACATGTTATTAAAAAGAAAAGTAGCATTATATGCTTCCTTCTAATATATAAACGAGATAGGACAATATAAATCAACTTGGAACAAAAAATTGAGACTGGTTGACAGTTCACAGTCGATATATGGAAATATTAATATTTTTGGTAATCGGACATTTTTAATGCTTTACAGCAATCATGGAAGATAAAATATTGTTTTGTTTAAAATTTCTAATATTCGCATAATAAGAAAATAGCACAGTTTAAAACCCATGGAGATGTCTATTGATTTTATGGTAATGTTGTCAAATGTAAAGTAATCAAAAATATTGTATTTCGTTGCCATAGTACCTGTATTTTCACATAAAAATAATTGTGACAAAGGACACTTGTATATGTTACTGTAAAAGCCCGAATATTGGTAAAACTTAGGTTCTACCAGTAAATCTTAAGGATAAACGACACGCTTAAGCCAACACGAGTCGGTAAATGTAAGAATATGTAAAAAAGAAACGATTTGATCGGACTTTTACCATTGTAATTTAGTACATGCTAGGTTTTACCAGTAACGGTTGGTAAATGTTGGTTTTGGAAATAAAACAATGCATACTTCTAAATTCTTTGCCACGATTTCGTCCATTAATTCATAAAATCTATGGTTTACACTCATTTTCATTAAAAATTACTTCCAGACACTAAAAACGCAAACATAAAACAATTCAAACTCGCTTTTTGTTTACAAATTACTTTTAGACTTAGAAAACACAAACAGGAATTGAATTAAAGTTTTAACGTGTCAAACGATTGACTAAGGCGAGCGTAGACGGTAGAGGGAGATGGAACGAGTAACGAAGGGTTGCAGAATGCCACGAGTACAAGGCCATACGCCGAACACGTATTGTTTATCTCAACATTTACCGTGTCTTTGAGGTAAATCTTAAGATTTACTTTGTGAATAGTGGTAAAAGTCCGAAATAAACGTTGATCATAGAACGGTTCGGACTTTTACCATTAAGGGGTGGTACATCTTAGGATTTACTTGAAAATCTTAGGATTTACCGTCGTTCGGGCTTTTACAGTAACAAATATAAACGTCTTCGTTAGAAGACTGTATGGGACATTAGGAATAGAATAATTTTATTATAAATGGAGCTTACATAAAGTAGATTTTTTTGACACTAAATCTTGTAAGGACAGACGATTTTTTCCTTTAAATTTAAATAAAAATCTAATAATTTTAAAGGACAAAGGCTAATTATAATCTCTTCAACAGGTGGTGGTCCACCCCCGCCCCCTCCTCCCCCTCTCCCGGGAGCAGGAGGAGGGCCCCCGCCTCCCCCCATGCCGGGTATGGGCGGTCCTCCCCCGCCGCCACCCATGATGGGCATGGGGCCGAGACCTCCACCACCCCCAGGGTTCATGGCGCCAAGGATGGTAATGACAATTCTTTTTTTTTTTGATACGTTCATAGACTGACATGATAACTATTTCAGTAATATTTTCCGAAAAAAAATACTGTATGTAATAAATAACATATTTTGTTTTTTTTTCAGCCCCAACCAGACATATTACCTTATGGATTGAAACCGAAAAAGAAGTGGGAAGTAGAAGGCCCTCTCAAAAGGGCTAACTGGAAGACGATTGTGCCTCAGAGAATGTCAGAAAAAGCCTTTTGGGTTAAGGTAATATTAAATATATATTGGTGGCCCAGTAGTAATGGGCTCGTTTTGATTGAACGAGTGATGCAGGTTCAAATCCGGGTCTCGCATCGCTGTAATTGTCATGTGTGAATCGTTTTTATAATGATTACCACTTGTCTTACGCTGAAGGAAAACATCGTAAAACCTGCATGCCTGAGAAAAACTTTGGACTACGGCCTGTTCCCTCTCTGTCCCTCTGACTCTCCGGTGTGTGATAGAGAGATGTGCGAGAGAGACACACAATGTGCACTATCTGTCCCTTAATATACTCCGATACAAATAAACCGATACGATATAAATAAACTCCGATGAGACGATACTTCGACACTCAGGATGATCATGCGCAGAATTACAAAGGCTTTAATGGCTTTACATATTCTGTATACGCTCTCTCTGTCTCTCTCTCTTCTTCTTTGTCTCTCTCTGTCTCTTTTTTCGCAATTTACATATTTGTAATTTTTTTATTAGAAGCCTGTTTGAAATATCAAAATTTAATATTCGCGTAAATTTAAGAAAGATAAATATTTTATATAATTTTAAATATTCTTATGTATCGTTTGTAGGTGCAAGAAGATAAACTCGCATCGCCAGACATTCTCAGTGGTTTGGCGCAGAGGTTCTCGAGCAAGCCGATGGCTAAGAAAAATGAAGATACGTTGGATAAGTAAGTTGGCTTTCAGTGATTAAATCTATACTTAATATTATAAAGCTGAACAGTTTGTTTGTTTGTTTGGTTGAACGCGCTAATCTTAGAAACTACTGGTCCGAATTGAACAATTCTTTTTTTGTTGAATACTTCGTTTATCGTGGAAGGCTATAGGCTATATTACACCACGCTACTACTAATAGGAGCGGAGCATTAATGAAAAGTGTTGCAAAAACGGGAGAATTTGTTTATTTCGCGTCTTACCACCAAATTGGCCGATAAATCGCCTCTGCGCAACTTGGCAGCCAGCGTTCTTTTTACATGACGCGAATTATACGTTTTAAGGCGGATATGGATTTGTCAGGGTTGAGATATTGTCTTATTTAAATCTGTCGAGTGGTTTTCTAGTGACGCTGTCACAGACAGACAGCAAAAATTCTTAAATCTGTAAATTTGGCTCCCGTTTCGATAATATTAATTTTTTCAATAAGATTCTCCAAATATTCAATTTACAGATTCAACTCGGATAGAATTTTATGATATGTTATGAAACTATCTCACTCCCCAGAGTCCACACATTGAAGAAGGCGAAAGACCTGAAGGTGCTGGATGGGAAGGCTGCTCAGAACCTGTCCATCCTCCTCGGAGGTTCCCTCAAACACATGTCCTACGAACACATCAGGACTTGTATCCTGAGATGTGACACCACCGTGCTTACTGCCAACGTTCTCGACTTGCTGATACAGGTATAACTAAATAAATAAATAAGCTCAATTTTTTTACAATATTTATAATATAGTATTCTAAATCAGAAGTGGAGCTTATTTAAAGAAAAGAAACACTTAATACAAAATTGATTTTAATTAATAGAAAACTTAGAAAAAATATTAAGAAAAACTAAAAGCAATTATATCCCATCGATCGCATGATCGTGTGACGTCACGGTGGCGTGATGCTAGACTCCGCCTTCTGGAGTGATGCCTCTAACAATACATATTTCTCACATGCAAAATAAACGATATTTGTATTTCATTAACATTATTTTTATTATTAATATATATTGTTAATAAATTTTATTATGAGTTTAGTTCCTTTTATTAACATGATTTATGATGATAATTTTTACGATTATAATATTTATTTTCATATTAATAAATATAAAAAATAAATATTATTTTATATTTAAAAAAAATAAAGGATATCGATTATTACGTCCTTTAGGCATCACTATAGCTTGTCAGTCGTCGAGCTGTCAAAAGACCATTAATAAAATGGACAAACTATAGTTCTTTACCTCCGCTGACAATATATCGATTTTCTTTCCAGTACCTTCCACCGGCGGATCAAATGAAGAAGTTAGCAGAATTGAAGTGTAAGAGTGAAGATCTAACCGAGGCAGAGCAGTTCGCTGCCACAGTCGCAGATATCAAGAGATTGGTGCCCAGGCTGAGGAGTTTGGCGTTTAGGGAGCATTATAGGGAGATTATATCAGAGCTGAAACCTGTAAGTGTTGCTATGTATGATACTAGTAGTACCCACGGCTTTGATTGCGTTTGTTGCGAAAAATGGGGATTTGTGTGAATTATTAAGATTTTAATTTTCTGATTAATAAATATTGATTTTTACAAATAAAAATTATTGTTGTGTGCGAGTCGTACGGAACCCCGTACCAATATCTATATAACAATTAAGCTAGTCCTATCAATTGTATGAGCGATCATACAACTCAGAGGACATCTTAATTGGCGTCAACTATGTATACATACATGAAAATTATGTATGTACAAGAAAATTAAAATTTTTTTTTTTTTTGGATTTTTTCCTTTATTTGAGCTGTAACATTGGCCGCCGTGGCCGAAATCGGTCGGAAACGCATTATTATGTACATTTGACCCAAACAAACATTTTTTTCAGGACATAGTATCTGGTACGGCGGCCTGTGAAGAAGTGAAGTCGAGTAAGAAGTTCGCCAAAATATTAGAGCTGTTGCTTCTATTGGGGAACTATATGAACACTGGTTCTAACAACGCTGGTGCTTATGGCTTTGAAATTAGTTTCTTAACTAAGGTAGGTGTTGATTTTTTGATTATCTTAACCTTTTTAAAGTTTTCTTTATTGTTTTTTAATGTTGTATAAGTTATTATAATGGCAATATTTTCCGATATCAGATTTATTCTTTCTTACTTGTAAAGTTTAATTAAATACATAAGCATGCCATTTTTTTTAACAGATTTGTTATATTAATATTTCAATTTCAGTTAACAGCAACGAAAGATCTGGAAAATAAGCAAACTTTACTACACTATTTAGTTGATACTATAGAAAGTAAATTCCCTGATGTATTGAATTTTGCTGAAGAAATGCCACATATAGACAGGTATGTTATATTATTGTATTTTATATCAACTTTCTTACGACCCACTGCTGGGCGTGGGATTCAATATGAGGGGGGTCAGGCCATAGTACATCACGCTGGAAAAGTTCTGGACTGAGCATGTCCTTTGAGAACTTGCCATGTTCTCTCAGACATGCAGATTTCCTCACGATGTTCGCCTTCACTGTAAGATAAGTGGTTAGAAATAATTCAAATTTAAATATTATAAAGCTGAAGAGTTTGTTTTTTTGGATGAACGCGCTAATCTTAGGAACTACTGGCCTCCCCACTGGCTGACGGGCCGGTGGGCCCTCATGATGAGTTTCCTTCAGCGACAACAAAAAAAAAAAGGAACTACTGGCCTGAATTGAAAAATTCTTGGAAAATTCTCTGTGTTGGATAGTCCGTTTATCGAGGAAGGCTATAGGCTATATTACATCACGCTACGACCAATAGGAGCGGAACATCAATGAAAAATGTTGCAAAAACGGGAGCAAAATATTTCTTTTGATTTTCAGCCTTTAGAAAGCGAGTGGAGCCGCGGGAAAGGCTAGTATGTCTATATTTAAAGTTATATATGTGTAGTGTATCAACTCTCTGGTATCCGTTACACAAGCCTTGTACCTTACCGTGGAAATAGATGGCGCTGTGTGTTAATGTTCCAACATATTTATTTATTAATTCATCCATTCATTTATTTTTGGTTGTATGTTTGTTTATTTGTTAATTTCAATTTCAGAGCGGCGAGAGTGTCTTTGGAAAACTTACAAAAGTCCCTAAAGAAAATGGAGAACGACATTCGAGCGTTAGAAACTGATCTGAATAATGCGAGAGTGCCGCAAGGTCCTGACGATTTGTTCAATGAAAATATGAGTGTATCCTTTGAAAAATATATTTTTATGGTTATCTATCGATCTACTTATCATTTATGCTCTTTTGGTACTTGTGATGACGTCACACGGGGTGTTTTTCAAGTATGTGTCACCGTAAAATTGTAAATACCGTTAGATTATAATAGATCAAAGTGAAACCGTCAAATTGTGAAATGGAATGCATCACGCACACGCTGATTGGTTGAACGTGCCGCCATATCTATACTAATATTATAAAGCTGAAGAGTTTGTTTGTTTGGTTGAACGCGCTAATCTCAGGAACTACTGGCCCGAATTGAAAATTCTTTTTGTGTTGGATAGTCCGTTTATCGAGGAAGGCTATAGGCTATATTACATCACGCTACGACCAATAGGAGCGGAGCATCAATGAAAAATGTTGCAAAAATGGAAAGGGTGGGTGTTAGTTCTGCGAGGCATACCGCGCGACTCAGAAAGAAATTGGTTTTCGGTCTGTAGAACACATGCGAAGCCGCGGGAAATGCTAGTTACTATATATTTTCTTATATATATTTGCATATATTTAATATTTTTATTATTTCTAAATATCCTTGACAAATAATGATCAGGCCTTCGCAATAGAAGCAAGGGAGCAATGCGATCTGTTGCACTCAATGTTTCGCAAGATGGACGCGTTGTACGGCGAACTAGCGGTGTACTACGTCTTTGATCCCCATAAGTACACTTTGGAGGAATTCTTCTCGGATATAAAAACTTTTAAGGATTCCTTTGCGGTAAGTTTTCATGGTTTTAGTATTTATTGTGTATATATACTAATATTATAAAGCTGAAGAGTTTGTTTGTTTGTTTGGAATGCGCTAATCTCAGAAACTACTGGTTCGTTTTGAAAAATTATCGAACTAGCGGAATACTATGTGTTCGATCCCCACAAGTACACGTTGGAGGAATTCTTCTCGGATATAAAAACTTTTAAAGATTCATTTGCGGTGAGTTTTCATGGTTTTGGTATTTATTTTATATCTATAGTAATATTATAAAGCTGAAGAGTTTGTTTGGTTGAACGCAATTAATATCTCTCAGAAACTACTGGTACGAATTGAATTTTTTTTTGTGTTGGATAGTCCGTTTATAAAGGAAGGCTATATATTATATCAAGCTACGATTAATGGAAGCGAAGCATCAATGAAAAATGTTCCAAAAACAGGAAGGGCGGCCGTTAGTTCTGCGAGTGACCATACGGCGCGACTCAGAAAAAAATTCGTTTCCGGTCTTTAGACCGCGTGCAAAGCCGCGGGAATTGCTAGTCAGCTATAAGGCAATGGTAGCCCAGCAGTAACGCGCTCGTTTGGATAACCGAGTGATGAATGATTTGAATCCAATCCAGATCTCGGACCTCTGGTATTTTCATGTGGGAATCATTTCTAACGTGATTACCACTTGTCTTACAATGAGGGAAAATATTCGCGTAAATCTAAAGAAGTATTGAAATTTAAACTGTGTATAATCTGTACATTAAATATTTTTTTTAAACTTAAGGCGTTCGTCGCTTTTATTGATACACAAGCCTAATTTTTAGTGTTTAGATTTCTCTGTCCGTCTGTCTGTCTCTCTGTGACATCATTGCGAAAAAATTACTGGACAGGTTTTGATGACGATGACGATGATGATGATGATGATGATGATGATGATGATGATGATAATGATGATGATGATGATGATGATGGGTATCCAGGTCAACATATACGATAGTTTTTGCGAGAAAATATTTCATCTCTGATAAATCTATAACAAAACGTACTTAAGAACAAAGCCCTATTGAACCTTTTTAATTTTTTTAATAGTCATATATTCTTTGGTGCTTTTCATTATTAATAATTAATTTTTATTAATTATTATATTTTAAAGCATTTTGTACCTTATTCTGTCTTATGTATATTTTTGGTGTACAATTAAGAGTTTATTATTAATAACTAATTCTATAATATTAACAATGAAACTATCTTTTCGGGTTTTGTCGCGGATTTATTATGATTTTTGGTTCTCGACGTTTCAAATAATATACGGATAATAAATCCGCGACAAAATCCGAAAAGATAGTTTCATTTATAATGTCAAATATTCGCATAAACCTAAGAAAGTATTATAATTCCATAATAACTAAGTCTATAACAAACAACCGACCCCCCCAGACCGCCCACCAAGAGAACGTAGTAGCCCGCGAGACAGAAGAGCGTGCTCGACGAGCCCGCGACGCTCGAGCCCAAGCGGAACGCGAGCGCCGCGACCGCCAGCACAGATACAAGCAGTTCGTAGACATGGAGCAGGCACAGGACGGCGTTATGGACAGGTATTTATATGGGTGCTCGAGTTTGGCGAGATTGGCGTGCTATTTATATTGGTGCTCGAGTTTGGCTCGATTAATGGGGGAGTTTATTTATGTGGGTGCTCGATTTTGATGTGTTATTTATATGGGTGCTCGAGTTTGGCTCGATTAATGGCGGAGTTTATTTATTTGGGTTTTCGAGTTTGGCTCGACTTTTGGTGTGTTATTTATATTGGTGCTTGAGTTTGATTCGATTTTTTTGTGTTTTATTTATATGGTGCTCGAGTCTGGCTCGACTAATGTTATATGTACAATCTGTGACCAACTTTCAGGTCATAATTGTCTTATTTGATGAAATTAAGTTACTATAATTAACTATTGTTTAATATATAATTAAATTGTTAAGTTACAATAGTTAACTATTATTTTATTATTAAAAGCCTTCGAGACGAGGTTGGCAATTCATATCAGTTTAGAACAACACATAATTGTATCAAACACAAGTATGCTCGAGTTTGGGCTTGGCTATAATTTTTGCAAATTTGTGTTCGAGTTTTATACGACAATTGTTTAGAACGAAAAGTAGTATAACATAATATCATAAGCAATGGAGCTCGTAATTGGTATTTTTACATATATATTGGTTTCATTATAATAATATACATTTTTGTTCATAGTTTAATGGAGGCGTTACAAAGCGGTTCTGCGTTCAGTCGAGAGCGGCCTAGAAAGAAAGCCAACCCTAGAGTGGCGGGAGGTGAGAAATTATTATTAATAACTTTTAACTTTACTTATTTGACCTTATTTTGCTCGTCATTTTGTTAGGTAAATACTTTAGAAAAGATGTAAAACTTGAATGGATGAAAGTTTATTTATTAGAGAAACAAACAGTGATATAAAACAGACAATTAAACAATAATAATAATACATACACCAATAGGGGATCGGACAGTAATCAGATAAAAATCTAAAATATACTTAGATAAAATAAGTACACTGTTTAACGATTATTTATCCAATAATAGTTAAATATAATTCATTTAAATATTTTTAAATGAAGAAATAAAATTATGTTATTTACAATATTTTAAGTCTGTACTGAAACACCAAAACACAGTGCGTGACGTCATTTGTTGAATTTTGACATTTGACAGCACGTCACAGTATATTTAATATAAAAGAACAATACTAAAAACTGTCACACATAAATCTATCGATTAATAAATAATTCTTAAACTTATATTAGTTTCAGTTATCAATTAAATACAATGTTTTTCGTTCCATAACAACAAATAAAGAATATTTTCCACGAAACAAAACTTCTTGCGAACTTATGTTTATACAGTCGTTTTGTTTATGTTATGAATGACCACAGAACAATAATATTGATGACATTTACAAGTGACGTCACGCGTATAACGTGTCGTTTTGGCGGTATTTTTAAACAAACAATATTAAAACATGATTTTGAGTACCTAAAAGGCTATAAATAAATTAAATTAATTTTTTTATGTGAATAAGTATCCATGAAGATTAATTTAAAACACTTTCTGAAAAATTGTCCGATCCCCTATAGTTTCTACAAACAGGCAAAGAAAAGACATTTGATTCTCATACCAGTATTGACTAAAATATACATATCTACACACCTACATACAATTATATACACATATTTAGTAGTACATTTTTTATTTTATTTTTAAGATTGGTAACTAATAATATAAATATTTATATCCTTAAAAAGAACATTGTTTTCATGACAATACCTATAAATGAATACATTTTAGTTTAGTTTGTGTAATTAATTGAGTTCATGTATAAAATGTCTGTCAAGTGTCGTGAAATGAACTATAATAGCCATATATATGGCTGCCTTAAGATTAAAAACTGTTTATACACACATATCACCGACATCTATGCATTAAGGTGCTTCTAAACGGGCAATATTTTTCTGCAATATGTGGCTGCTATATAGTGGCCGGCAACATTGCAAGCAATACCAGCAATATTGCAGTACCGGTCATATCGGCAATCATGTTTGTTATGGCCGCGTATGGCCGATATTGCCGGACGATCGCTTGTTACGGAACCCAATCCGCCGCATCAGCGGTGCCCTACAAACCTCGCGCGGCGACGACGAAACAAGGCCAAGCGCAGGTGCAAGCGCAGCAATCACCTAAATTTCAATTATGTTAATATTGTATTTCCTATAGAAATTTCAATATAAAAGATCATGACTTATTCACATCTTCACTTCTTGCTCTAATATCGACAAGTTGTCAACTAGCCATGTAGTCTAGTTATAATTTTTTAGTTAATAAATTAATTTTAAGTTAATTGGATTTTCTCTGCATCCCCTGGCTGCCTCCAAAATATAACTGGCGCAGTCGGTAGGATAGTCGCAGTATAGTTGTGAATCGTTCACCAACGGAACGGCGGCTATCTACGAATCTCACGGAGCTGTGGCTAGGAGGAGCGTCCAAAAATCGACACAAGCAGGGAAATGAAAATTATTTGGTAAGTACCTCAATCTTTCTAGAGTTGCTTACCTTTCCTATTTTTAATTTCCTTTAATTTTCCTTTGTACCTACCTATATTGCAAATCGATGCGAATGGGAGCTTAGGAAATATTTTAGAAAATAGGCGTAGTATAGAATTTATTAATTAATTTTCTTTGTGTGTATTTTATATTTTTCAAAATTTTTTTTTACCCACTGACGTCGCGGACCCCTAGAATCTCGCAAATCGATGCGTGCGTGGATAATATTTTAGAAAATAACTCAATTATAGAATGAGAGAAAAATTAAATATGGAAAAGAAACCCGACATAGATGTCCTTATACAAAATTCTATAGCATCCCGACGAAAGTTAGCCTCGCGATATTCTCAGGGCACAGTACTCGCAAATCTTCCAATTCATATATATGTAAAAAAGAAGAAACGCGGTCCATTAGTCAACCCTCTACTTCATCGAAGTCCAATGACTCCACTCCTATTCTTAAAATAGAACTATCTCCTCACAAAGAACATCTTTATTGTAATTAGTTATTCTGTACGTAGTAAAAGAGGTCTCATTGATGGTCTAGATATATCCGTTTCAATTAAAATTAAATAGTCACGTAAGTCTAATATATCTAAAAAAAACCAATCTCATATCATAAGTAGTTAATAGCTAATAAAAGTCATTACATAGCGTTTAGGCATTACAATTCCAGTCATCGACTTTTAACCTTCAACTTCTATATCCCTTTATCCTAAAGAATCCATCAAATTTACCTTATCCTTACCCTGTAGCTTCTCTAGCCAAGATTATAGGTACATAGAGACAGAATGTCCGAAGATAAACTGATTATCTCTCTCTGCAAGTTGAAACTTCTTCAGATTTATAAACTCAGAACAAGAACAGTATCGGATTCTACGGGGCACCAACCCAGCAGTTATCCCACTGAATTGCCACCGCTTTCATTTACCATCTTTAACTCCAACGACCACATCAATGGATCACATTACTACACTATTGTACAGCCAGCTACATTAATGAGATGGAACCGAAAATCACAGTAATTTAAAGTAATAGTAATAGCCTTGAAACGAAAAATAAGTAAAGGCGGAACATCGATGCCTACCAGCGACCATCTTGAACAAGTCCTGCAATAGTCGCTGTTCTACGGGGGGAGGTGTTACGGAACCCAATCCGCCGCATCAGCGGTGCCCTACAAACCTCGCGCGGCGACGACGAAACAAGGCCAAGCGCAGGTGCAAGCGCAGCAATCACCTAAATTTCAATTATGTTAATATTGTATTTCCTATAGAAATTTCAATATAAAAGATCATGACTTATTCACATCTTCACTTCTTGCTCTAATATCGACAAGTTGTCAACTAGCCATGTAGTCTAGTTATAATTTTTTAGTTAATAAATTAATTTTAAGTTAATTGGATTTTCTCTGCATCCCCTGGCTGCCTCCAAAATATAACTCGCTGAGCGATCGCTTTTCTGCGATATTGCCCGGCCAGTCCTATTGTTGTTTTGGTCGCGCTCTATAGTTATGGCATAGTGTGTCCTTGTCTACGCGTCTGAAGTTTGCTGTGAGTGACGCCGTGATTAATTTCTATATTCGGTGCTATTATTGTTTTGTCAGTTGACAATAACATAATTGCAACACATTGCTCGGCCACATATTGCTCGGTCATTGCAGCAATATTTTGTGTTGGCCCTGCAATTAGTTGCCACAAATATTGCCCGTTAGGAGAACCCTAAAATAGCAAATATTTGAAAATGCGATATACCCGTATCACCTTCATCCATTCATGTCTTTAGTTGCTCTCTTACATGTCATCGAGTTATTTTTCTTTTATATTGAATATTCTTATTTTATTCGACTGTTTACAAATTGTCTAAGTAGGAATCGAACCCACACTGCTCTAAATGTCATTTAATTCATATGGTAATTTTGTATGCCACAAAGCACAATGTCATAAGGTTCATTTTTGCACGCACGTCATTTAGAGGATAGCGAGGACGAACAGGGTTTGGTGCAAGCGATATTGCACCGTATTGCAGGTAAAAGTGTACACACGAAGTTAATTATTGAGATTTTTTCGCATTTTTTGTACTTTTTTTTTTGTTTTTTTTTTCACATAGATGGCAAAATGTATAGGGTTTGTTTTTAATAATAACTAGCGTTATTATTAAATGTAGCGAATGTATATAGCAAGCACAAAATTGATTCATAGAATAGAAAATGTGAAATCACTTTTTTATTATTGAAAAATGCACTTACGCATACCAACCTGTGTAAAATAAACAAATTTTTGGCTAAATAATAAACAGAAAAACTAAAAAAATACTATATATATACCTACTTTAAAAATTAAAGGAAGTTGAAATAAGAAAAAAAAATTGAACTGAAGAATAATGTAGTATGTTATAGTAAAAAATGTTTATCGTACCACAGAATCGGCCCAAATACGACGCGGTTGGAATAAGTCGAGACGAGTGTCGTCCCCGAAATTAGAAACATATAGACAAGTCCTAAAATATTATTAGCTTTCGATGTTACTAACGTTAACTATTATGAATGGTAACAGTGATTTGTTATTTTCTTACTAATATGTAGGATTTAGGGCTTATACACACGATGTATTATAACGCGTTTTTTCAGCGTTTTTTAAACGCAAAATAAAAGTACGCGACGTTTGTGAGTTTGAAAAACATTGTGTCCTTATAAGTTCCTTAATAAAAAGCTAAGTTTTTGATAAAAAAATCAATAAATCATATTTTGAATAAAAGTGAAAAAATTCTTAATTTTTTCACTTTAATTCAAAATATTATTTAAAATATGACAGTGGTAACGCACTCATTTAGATAACCGCAGTTAGAGTGTTGTGAGTTCAAATCCGGGTCTCGCACCTCTGATATTTTCATGTGCGAATCATTTTATATCGTAATTACCACTTGGATTACCACTTGTCTTAAGGAAAACATAGCAAGTTTTCAAAAGACATGTGAAGTCTGCCAACTCGCACTAGGCCAGCGCGGTGGACTATGGCCTGATCACCCTTTCGTTGAAGGTAGACCTGTGCCCAGCTGTGGGACGTTAAAAAAGAGCTTAATACAACATTTTGAACCGATTAATCTTCTTCGTGTCTTCTCCATTGTAATTCTGGCGAAGAAATCTCTGCTCAACTGGCACGCTTTGAAGCCATTAACATGATAATTGAATTGACTTCAATGTCGTAGTAGATACTAGTTAAAATAACGTTTTCTTCTAGTACTTTTAGTTATCATAGAAAGATATATAAAATCGATTTCTCATAAGATAATTAATAATTAACTATTTATTCGATTTGATTATAATCGATATTTTTTTTTATTTCTATGGTAACTTGAAGTGCTTAGTTGGCTTTAGATGTTGTCTCGTTTCAGCTTTTTCGTTCGTTTTCGTTGTTTAATTTTTTTTACTAAAAATTTCTTGAGCACACACATTTTTCGATTACAACGTTACTTTTTTATGAATTGCATATAATTAAAAATATTATTAATTATGTCGATTATTACCTTATTACAGTTTTAAGTAATTTATCTTTTTAGTGTCTATTTTTTTCAATTAATAAAAAACTAATTTATTATTGACATACTATGACAGCTATCAATAAAGTGTAGATTAAAAATATTTGTTTTTTTTCTCCAGCTGAACGAAGAGCACAGCTGAATAGATCCCGATCCCGGTCAGGATTGACCGGTCCGTTGACGACTCGGGAACTTACAAAGTAAGTCGATGGTGTTATTTTTAATATCAGAAAAGTTATTTAAAATATTATTACACAATTTTCCAGCAGGTTTGTGAAAAAGCCTTTATTTTATTTTTTATTTTATATAATAGTCAACTATA
This sequence comes from Boloria selene, assembly GCA_905231865.2. Taxonomy (NCBI): domain Eukaryota; kingdom Metazoa; phylum Arthropoda; class Insecta; order Lepidoptera; family Nymphalidae; genus Boloria; species Boloria selene. Next base: position 4,754,717 of record HG993161.1, on the reverse strand, counting down.
AAATATATTATTGAGATATCTCCTAGCTTTTTTTAGTTTTTTAAAGTTGGTTTAAATGAATGCCAACGTTCAGGGAATTGAACCTGCGATTTCTAAAATTTATGTAATGAACATGATTTTTAAATTATCAGAAGTTACTTATGGTATAGATTATCAGCTTTAATTGAACCCAGAAGTGGAGGTCTTATTTTTAAATTTCTATGACATCAGAATATTGTATTTTTATATTTTTAATAATAATTAATTTTGTTTTTTTTTTTCACAGCGAGTTGCTAAGTAATGCGTGATGCTCCAAGTGATACTAGTGCGATATATTTAGTTATAAGTATACAATTATACATCGGCCTAATGTGTTATGTAAGGGCGTTTTCATACGAAGCGTTTAATTAGAGGTTCTTGAGTAGATAGGTGTAATTTTAAATACACGTTTAGTAGGTGTTTATTGTTTAACGTATATATTGAAAATTTTACGATGGAAAAAAATATTATATGCGTAACTTATTCTCCCCTTTCCGTTAGTAAAAAAGGGGAAAAGGAGAAGGAGGGAAATTAATATCTGAAAACATGACGTAAACGCCAGTAAATTGAGTATTTATTTTACATCTCTCTTTACTTTAGGACCGTAGATGTTAACTTATTATAATTAATTTTATTATTTCAGTATTTCCGACTTTTATGTTTGGTTGTGGTATATTTTTTTTAATTAATTCGGTTTGAAAATGAATCTTGTAATGTGCCACAAATAATAAATGAGATGCCAAAGTCTTATCATCCCTTGCAATTATAAAAAAATGTCTTCCATTGTATACACCATACAACCTTTTTTTATTTCTAAGTATTTTTCGATAAAATATCCGTAATGCCATACTAAATAAATGTATCATTGTATAAATATAATATCTAATAGCAGATTTTAATTATAGTAATAACGAGTCCAATCGAAAAATAAGAATAGATTAAAAAAGTATTAAAAAATTAACCTACCATAAAAACAAATAGAAATCCAAGGATATTTTTTCGTAAAAATATTTAATTTTATCAGTATTTTATTTCAAGCGTTTTTAAAACGTCGCGTTTTTCTCAAATGAACTTTCGTATGGAAACGCCCTAATTCAAAATCCGTCTTTATTAGCAATTGTATAGCTTAAATATGTGTCCATAAAGCAATTTTTTTGCTTTTTTTTCTATCGATTTTAGAAAAAAATCACAATAAAATATTATTTATTAAATAAAAAAAACAAATAGTAAATAGTACTTATCGCATTATATATACACTATTTGTCATGAAACCTATAAGTTTTTTTTTAGTTTTCTTCTTCAGTTTTGTTTCAACGTTTCTTTATAACATTCAAACAGACATACTTCTGTATATACATATAAATAAATAAAAAAGGATGTTTTATATATAAATAATATATACAGTATTCTATTTATTTTTCAATCATTTCATTTTTACTTTATTTTTTATTCACTCTAAAGTACTGATTCACATTATACTTCATTTGATTTACGCGAACATTTGATGTTATAAATGAAACTATCTTTTCGGATTTTGTCGCGGTTTTTTTTTTATTTTTGGTTAAGTTCAGATTTTACAACTAATCACTCCGTTTCTATAATTAATCAGTCACCCTACTTTCCACGCCAGCGGTCGCGGGTTCGAGTCCCGCTGGGTGCGTTCACTTGTTGAGCACGAATGTTTGTACTCCAGTCATGGCTGTTTATATTTATAATATGTATGTATTTAAAATTTATATGTGTAGTATATCAACTATCTGGTAACATCGTAGCTTACCACGGAACTAGATGGCGCTGCTATAATAATGTCCTAACATATTTATTTATTTATTCATTTGTTCGTATTCACCGTTCAGTCTATATATAACGTGTATTCTCCATTCTTAGCGACATTGGCGAAGTAAACTGTGCTCAATTGGCACTCCTGGAAGTCATTAAAGGAATTAATGGAATTGAATTGATTTTTGGTTCTTTACTTTTCGAATGGTTTACAGCTGTCATGGTCACGGAGAGACTAAGGTTTTAGAGGTAACAAAGGCATTATATAGCTGTTTCAGACAGTCTTTCCACTAAGTTTGGTAAATTGATACAAAAAAATATGATTGTATATTAAAATATTATGGATGTTAAGAAACCAAAAATCAAATTAATTCCATGAAAAAAATCCGAAAAAGTAGTGTTATTTTAAATCTTAACCGTATTTTTTCTTAAACAATTTTTTAAACTTTTTTAAAAAAATGTAAAACAAATGTTTATACTATTACTATAGTGACTGTAGAAAAGTGAATATTTAAATAGTAAAAATCTAAACTATACATATTATGTAGCACAATACTGCCTTTATACAGGTTCGATGCCGGTTTGGTGTAAATTTCATAATTATTTTTCTTTTTGTAATGTATATTTTACTATAGTCTCGAAAATTTATTTGAAATTATATTTTATGTACATGCTTTTAAAGTTCAAAATAGAATACCTCCATTGCACGCACAAAAAATAGATTTCAACAGTATTTATTCTACATAATAGGAATTGAAAATGTATTTATTTTAAAATGCCTATAGGATTTTTTATATATATAATTTGGGTGTGCGTTTGTTCGTAAATATCCACGCACTGAACGACTGTACATTAGACGATGTAATTTTTGTCTACTTCATTGTTATACATATAAGGGGCCATTCATTTATTACGTTAGGCAATTTAGGGGGGAGGGGGTCGACCATGTCTTATGTTTTCTTACAAGGGGGTGGGAGGGAGTCTCGATAGTCCTTACGTAAGATCAAAAAAATGCGCAAAGTTATACTTTGAAAAAGCGCGAGCAACTGAGCGAAAGGTACTGTACCTTTAAAATTACAAAAAAACATTTCAAATAATTGTTACTTTGAAAAATAAACATTAAAATAAACCAAACGTGTATTCATTTTTTTTAGACTCTTACATAATAAATATTAAACAGGGGGGAGGGGGTCAGCCTATTCTTATTTTTTTCTTATAATAGGGGGGGAGGGGGTCAAAAACTAGCGATAATAGTCTTACGTAATAAATGAATGGCCCCTAACTGGTGAGGTGGGAGTCATAAATGAATCCTAATGGCGTTTTAAAACATATTATATTATGAATATATTATATTAAATTTTAATTTTAAAGACATTTTTGTGAAGCTTTTAATTTTTTTAAATTAAATAATTAATTTTTAATTTTCATCATTATTGTATATTTTAATTTTTTAACATATCATTGGCGTATTGGGTGTTGATTTTTTAATATTCAAGCTTGTACTTTCAAATAATAATTTCAGAGCAAAAAGGGCCTAACCTTATTTTTTATTAAATATGTATATATAGTATGTTATATATTTATTACATTAAAAAGGAATATTAGAATATATATATTGGTTATGAAAAATTATACAAAAGTATTTATTTAAATAATGTGAGTTAGGCCAGTTTTGTTCTGACCGAAATACATCAGAAGTAAAAACTATTTATAAATAGTTTTCACTTCGCTTTTTTATAATAATAATAATTCAGTGTTTTCAACCTTATTTTACTGTCACTATCTTATTACCCGACTGCGTCAGAAGGAGGGTTATGTTCTTCGAGAGTATGTATGTATATTAGTTCGGCACTCGTAGAGGCTTGATGGATTTTAGCTTCAAAGATGTCGTTAGATTCATAATAATTGTGAAAATGATACCGGATGTAAATTTTGAATCAGAACACAAAATATTAAAGATTTTTTCATTTCCAAATTAAACATAATCGCAGTCGGGTTTTTTTAGTTTTTTTTTAATCACACTAACTTGTTTATTTGTATAAATGTGTTATTAAAGGCCCCTCTCAGATAAAATTTGATGGATGTTTTATTTTGTTTAAGTTTTTATAATGTAAGATATACATAATATTAAATGTAAATATATTTTTGTAAAATGTTACATTTTTAATTGATTACAATGTTTTTTAAACTATTTTGTGTTGTTTTATTTGGAACTGGTAACACTAGTTTTTCTTACTTACTAAGATTATGCTACTAATATTATAAATTTATTTTTGAACTGATAACACTGGTTTTCTAGTAACTTTTTGTGATTATTATCCTACTAATAATAAATGTGAAGGTTTGTGTGTGTGGATGTATTTTTGTTACTCAATCATGATAAAACGGTTGAACGGATTTAGATGGAATTTGGCAATTCGATAGATTATAGTCTAGAATAACACATAGGTTACTTTTTATCACAGAAAAATGTATAGTGCTAGTAGGATAGAGTAGTTTTTTGCTATTCATTAGGGCAGATTGGTTTTTACGAAGCCATAAAATATTCTTTTTCAGAGGCTTTTAGACCAGACCTTTCTATTAATTTTTTTTAATAGTCTGAACATAATTTATTAAATTTTTTTACCGAATAATCTATAGAGACAGAAGAATGTACCGCCATCTTTTGACATAAAATTTACTAATTGTTTTGTTCGTCAATATATCCCATTTTGATCAATTTGAAATTAGGTTTTCTTACAAAAATCTGGTTATTGTAAATAATGTAGTAATGTCTCAACAAATTTATTTATTTACTTAAAGGCCAATTAAATATACGGAACGATTCGTAACGGTGGATCTGAAGAAAACGCGATTTATCGCGTCGAATTGCCGCTCTATAAACTAAACGATTGATCGAAACGATTGGTCATTGCGTATTGGAAATGCAATACGTGTCCTCTTTGAAAAATTAATGAACTTCTGTTAATTACTTATACATAACTAGCTGCGCCCCGCGGTTTCACCCACGTAGTTGCCGTTCCCGTGGGATTACAGGGATAAAAAGTAGCATATGTCCTTTCTGAAGGTCTTCTCTATCTGTGTACCAAATTTCATCGAATTCGGTTCAGCGGTTTAGGCGTGAAAGCGTAACAGACAGACAGACAGAGTTACTTTTGCATTTATAATATTAGTTAGGATAAAAGAAAACCTAGAAAAGTTTGGGTTAAGAAATGGCTATTAATACGAAATCAATATTCGTGATAGTATTCGATCAAGTAAATCGTAAATTTGGACATACACCTTTCATTCGTCGTTACGATAGGTCGTTTCAGACAGTATTTGGGACCCTTATAATCATTCTTAATCTTTTGACTTAGCGATACGAATCGATAAAATATCGATTGCTAAGTATATTGATTGATTGTAGACTTCCGGCCGCTAATGAAGCTCCGAGTCAAATACAAAAAAAAAATATGCTAATAGAAATACTAAAAAGTTTTTAATTATAATTATTACATGGAACCTTTCTCATAATGTTAAATCGAAACAAATCTAAAGCACATCAATATTATTTTTAAACAATATTATTTATTAAATCCCTCCTCTTCCTCGTCGATGCCAAATGTCAGAAGACGGCGAGTTTTGATTTATCCTATGTACATTCACGACACGCCTTGCGGATGAAAATAATTATATTATATATATACACTAGCATTAGTTCGCGGATCTGCTCTTTTTATTTATTCATGTTCTCGCGAACCCGGCTTAGGTTAAAATAAATCAAACGGTTTTTATATTTTCTAATAAAATAAATGCCTAAATTACTCCGTATAACTTTAGCTATCTGCGAGTGAAAGTCCCGTCAAAATCCGTCCAGTCGTTTCAGAGATTAGCCGAAACAAACAAACAGACAGACAGACTGACCGACAAAGAGACAAAAATTTTAAAATTTGTTTTTTTACTGTTAGTACCGTATTTACTTTCATATGCATTTAGTGAAAAGCTGTTAATTTGAGCTTTTTAGTTCGAGTTCGTTATATACGTGAATACAGCGTTGATACATCTTCAATTATTCTATCGTAATTCACCGAATTTTAACAAAGAAATTAACAAACTAATAATACAAAGTAAATCACGATAGGAGAAAATTCTATAAATACAAATCCATTCAGTAATTATTGAGTTTATCGAGGTCAGTCTGACAGACAGACTCGGCGGAGAAACAATGTCTTATATTTATAATAAGTAATTGCTATGCTCCTTATGGTTGTATCAAGATAATAATTAGAAATTATCAAATTATAAAAATACGCACAAACAAACAAAATTCTGAGTCGCGCGGTATGGTATCTTGCAGTACCGACTGACACCTGCCCTTCCCGTTTTTGTAACTTTTTCATTGTTGCTCCACTCCTATTAATCGTAGCGTAATGTAATATAGCCAGTAGTTCCTGAGATTAGCGCTTTCAACCAAACAAACAAACTCTTCAGCTTTATAATATTAGTATAGATAAAGCCCTTCTAACCGTAGTTAGGTGACGGCGGCCAATATGACCGACTTCCGCGCCCGAAATACTAATGCTCGGTCATTCTGATTCATTAATAAAATCTCTACATAGTATTTTTTTTATGGTAAAAAGGGGACAAACGGGCAGGAGGATGGCTCACCTGATGGAAAGTGATCACCTCCGCCCATGGACATCTGCAAGCCAGGCTTCTGTGAGAGAGTGGTACTAATGAACTATACGGGGCGTGCCGGCCCATTCGGTTGCTACCCGAAGGTAACAAGCATGGCACTACCACTCGCTTCCCGCCGTCTATATGCTTAGATCTTTTAAACTACGCAACGGATTTTAACGCAATTTCCATCAATGAACAGAGTGATTCAAGAGGAAGATTTTTATAACACATGCATAATATTATAGTAGAAAAAAGCCGAGCAATAATCTATTATAATTTTTAAGAAATCTATACTAATTCTTAAAATTTTCAAAGGAACTAGAGTGGAGGGTGAGTCATTATAGTATAGTGTATTATGGGCTTATAGTATAGTGTATTATGGGCTTATAGTATAAGCCTCATTCCCTTTCAGCCCTTTTTAAGGTCTTTCATTATAAGGGGATCAGGCCATAGTCCACCACGCTGGCAATATGCGTGTTGGCGGACTTCACATGTCTTTGGAAAACTTGCTAGGTTTTCTCAGAAACACAGGCTTCCTCACGTTTTCCTTTACCGTAAGACAAATGTAATCACTTAAATTATGTCAGAAATGATTCGCACATGAAAATATCAGAGGTGCGAGACCCGGATTTGAACCCGCATCATTCGGGGCCCTGGTTAAGCCGTGTCACAGGGATACCACTGCCTACTACGAACTATAGATTACATATGCTAAAATTATGAATATATAAAAAAAAAAAATTATTAATGGCAATTGCACATCAGCGTACAAGGAACTATCAGAGTTTATTACTTATAATTAATAATTCAAATTCTATCAGCATTCAACAAGTATAAATAGATAATGAATTGGGTAGCGCCGAAGTTCGAAGGCGTTTCAAACACGATAACGTCTGCCAAGCCCCGCCTCCAGCGTACGCGCCTTCACATACATGTCGGGTGATTAGTGATCGGAAATATTGTTTCGATAAGAAAACCAAAATATTTAGAAGTTTTTCTTTTAGACTATTTAGCCTATTTTCCATATTGGAAGCGTGATAATGATTGAATCAATATATATATATATATATATATATATATATATATATATATATATATATATATATATATATATATATATATATATATATATAGACACACAGTAGTTACTCATTTACTTCTAATAAATGTGTCAACTGATACTATTAATCGAATTGGATAGAGATCATTCTCTTTATAATTAATACTATATTATACTTTTTTTTTAATTTACGCAGTTATTTGACATAATCTATACTTAATATTATAAAGCAGAAGAGTTTGTTTGTTTGTTTGGTTGAACGCGCTAATTTCAGGATCTACTGGTCTGAATTGAAAAATTCTTTTTGTGATGGATAGTCCGTTTATCGAGGAAAGCTATAGGCTATATTACATTTACATCACGCTACGACTAATAAAAACTACTGTTGCTCTTACCGTTGACTAATAAGGTGTAAAACTAATATAGAAATAGATATGTTAAAATAAGAGAATTTCTACATTATTAAAACGGGCGTCGAATCTGTAGATCAAAGTATTAAAAATAGTCGTTTAATCTACGAGCTTTAGTAAATATCGTAAGAAACTGTCTCAGTCACGTTTCCGGGATTATTTGGTGACGTGTTGCATTACTTTAATTTTATCTATACATATAAATAAAATTGAAGTGTCCGTTTTTAATTTTAAATTAACAGCTTTTCACTAAGGTAGTAACATCAAAAATTATATTTTTATTTTTTTTGTCTGTTTGTTTGTTCCGGCTTATCTGTGAAACGGCTGGACTGATTTTGACGGGACTTTCACTGATAGATAACTTATGTTATAAAGAGAAATATAGGCCACTTTTATTCAAAAAAAATTAATATTAATTATATTAAATACCAATATTTAGTTTACGTAGAAATGAGTTGTAGGGAGGCCCACGCTCAGCGTTGGGATTTTAATAATGGTTGAACACACAAACTATATTAAAAAAGTTAAAAATTATAGTAAAAAAAAAGAAAAATGAAACAATTTACGTATTAGATAAATAAATATTTATTTAAATTGAGCACCAAATTACGATTAACTTATATTTACAATCTATATCTATTAAGGATCCTTTGTTAGCGCTTGAACTATACAGCGAAGTCGTGCTAAGCTGTTTAAGCCGCTCGAACTTGACTCTCCTAGAAAAAAAAACACATATGTAACAATTGTCACTAAGTCACTGACTCACTAACTGAAGAAATTTAAAAAACAAAAACTACAAAAATAGAGCTCGCAGTTCTTTTTTAAAATAAGTACTACATACATCGTTTACTCGATCTTTGTTCGGGAAAAAACGTATAGGGCTTAAGACGTTTAAAACAGATAATGGGGTGATTCACCGCCAACTTCCCAACTCCGAGCTGTTACTGAGGCTTACTAAACAAAAAGACTCAATAATTAAACTTGGCCCGACCTGGGACTCGAACCCAGGACCTCTCTATGAATGACCGTACACGCTAACCACTACACCCCCGAGGCAGATAATATATTATATACTAGATATATTTTATGGGCTTTTAAAAGTAACATTTTTTTTGCGGTTTAAAATATATACATTTTTAAAGAGCTACAAACATTTTAATTTACAACTGTAACCTACCCTCATTTAGATCGGGTTCGTCACTACATTTAAAAGGCAGGTAATTCCCATACAAAATAAATACTTCTGAAACTTACCGATTTTCCAAATCTTGTAGTTTGTGTTTTCTTTTTTTTTATAAACTTAAACTATCCCTTACACCAAACAAAACCAAAAAAAATCAAATCAGTTCAGCCGTTTTTGAGTTTTAGTGAAACATACGAACATCAATTAATTTTTTATATATAAGTATACAGATTTTAATATTTGTACTAACTAAATTGCGCTATTATAAATATAACTATCTTTTCGGATTTCGTCGCGGATTTATTTTGAATTTATATTTCCAACGTTTCGATGCTTTACTGCAATCTTGGTCTCTCCCGTGACCATGATTGCTTTAAGTTTCATTTATAATGTCAAATATTCGCATAAATTTAAGAAAGTATTAAATTGCGCCATTTTAAACATATTTCCAACTTACCATTAAGAAAGGGTTTTTCTCTATCAGCTTTAATGTCTTTTGGTTCTTGTGTCTTCGAGACCGGCTCTACGTAGCCCTTACAGCTGTCCGACTCTAGCTGTAGACCAAATACAACCATTTTAATGTTACATAGTTGACTATTGATTTTTGCTCCAATTGGGCTTCTACTTTTGGTATGATTTATCATTTAACAATTAGCAAAGATAACTCAGAAATGTGATATTATTCAAATCAAAATCAAATCAAAATATTTTTTATTCAAATAGACTTTTACAAGCTCTTTTGAATCGTCATTTTTACATTATTAAAACTAAATGTCAGTCTGTAAGTCTGTGAGTAAACTACCACCGGCTCGGAAAGCTGTTCTGCTGAGAAGAACCGGCGAAAAACTCAACAGTTCGCGGACATTATTACGCCATCTAGTTCCGTGGCAAGCTACGACGCTTGTGTAACGGATACCAGACAGTTGATATACTACATATATGTTTAAATAAATATTATAAATATAAACACCCATGACTGGAGTACAAACATCCGAGTTTAACAAATGAATGCCCCCAGCGGGACTCGAACCCGCGACTGCTTGCGCAGAATCAGAGTCGTCAATCTAATCGTGTTTATAAGATATAATAAGAGTAAGTAACAAAACCAACATGAAGATCGGTTAAAATTAACCATATTATCGCGAAGGGATCGCAAAATGAATGAACAAAAGTAAATTTATTCCTAGCATTCCTCAGTTTCAGATCGCATCAAAACGTGTCGAGGCACTGAGCGTGACGGACGCGCGGACACTATTTACGTTTTCTATATATATAGCTGTTAAGTGAAATATTGGTTGCAAAATAAAGACATATATGTTGGTTTTATAATTAGATAAATAAAAAATAATAGATTACAAGTTTCTCTTTCAATAGCTTAAATCAAAGAGATTGGCTTAAAGACAAATTTAAAAGTAATAACGCCATTAACATCTATTCCATTATTTAAAACAAGTGCCATCAAAATCTGTTCAGTAGTTATTTCGTGATGACGGTTACAGACAGACAGACAGACAGACAGACAAAATACTAAAAACTATAGATAAGTACTACCGGAATGTTAACTTAACAACAATACATCAACAAATTATTCAATTCTAATCCCCTAAAGTAATTCACATCAGGATCAGATAATGGGTTAACCTAAAAAAATATTTAGTATAAAACTATTAGAAACTTAAAATCAAAAAATTACCCTCGCTTCGTTTTGGGTTCTCCCCGGTACAAATGTTTTTGAGTACAACCCCAATTTTTTTTCTTAAATAAAATCAGTTTGAGTTACTCTTTTACATTACGTTTACACCAAAGAAACAAATAGAAACAGACTATATGCAGTTGTTTACTTTGTTCCAGCTAATCTCCAAAACCTACCTAATTTTGATGGGATTTTCACTGACTGAATGACTTACGGTTGTACGCAATAAAATTAAAACCTATACGAAAATATTCAAAACGAAATGTTCGTATTTGAACAAAACTTATGTCAGCGCTACCTACACGCAACAATTTTCAATGAAACAACTTAACTTAAAAAAATAACTGTGCAAATAAATGAATAAATATAATATGTTGGGACATTATTACACACAGTGCCATTTAGTTCCGTGGTAAGCTACAAGGCTTGTGTTACGGATACCAGATAGTTGATATACTACATATATATACATATAATTAAAATTGAAATGTCGGTTTTTAATTTAAAATTAACAGTTTTTCATTAAATGCATATGAAAGTATATATATACGGTACTAGCAACAAAAACCATTTTCTTAAAAATTTTGTCTGTTGTCTGTCTGTTTGTTCCAGCTAATCTGTGAAACTATGGCGTAACTTAGGCTACTTTTTAATCAACCTTTAAAAAAAGAAGGAGGTAGAGACGAGGGTGAGTCGCTTATTATAATATAAACACCCATGACTGGACAAATATTTGTACTCAACAAATGAATGCCCCCAGCGGGACTCGAACCCACTAACAAACTGAGCTAAACGTGTCGAAGCAACTTCATCCAAGTTGCAAATTTATCTAAAATCCGATACAATTTGTCAGCCATGATAAATATAGCCCGCGTCTAACTAAAACGCGCATGTCGCGATGTTAAATCCTCATTAATACACGTCGCCGTTATTTATCTGCGAGCGAAATAGAATACGTAGAAGCAATATTATAAGTGGTGTACGTAGTTTATGTCCTTTTATAAATTTATCACATACTAGCGATGCGTCCGCTCTTTGCTCGGCTTCGTTCGTAGATGCGTTTTAACGGTTAGTGTAGACTTGTTAGAAATTATATATTTTCTCGCCGTAAAAAGTATTTTATACTAGTGGAACCCGCGGCTTCGCTCGCGCTAAATCTAGGGATGAACCCGAGCTAAGTGAGGGTGAGTCGCTTGTTTAAGATAAACATTTCCATCATACATTACATATGTGTTACTCTAGTGGTTTTGGCAGCGCACGCCAGAATAGCTCGCAAATGGTAGATTTTTTACTACTTAGTACTTACTTGGCACTTATCGTCATATTTTTGACAATTCACACAATATCTTTATAAATTGTTGCCTATGTGTTATTCTGATACACAAGGTATATTATTGTAAAGTTTCATTTAAATCCATTCAGTAGTTTTTACGTGAAAGAGTAACAAACATCCATCCATCCATCCGTACTTACAAACTTTCGCGTTTATAATATTAGTTTAGATAGTATAGATGTTAAAGAAGTAGTGTAAAGAACACTGGAGGAAAGTGGTGGGGGGGTGTGTTTGCGCATGGGTACATTCGCACACAAAATTATTAAGCCTATTCTTTTATTTTTGAACTAGCCTTTCGCTCGCGACTTATATTGGTTATTGGTAGGTACATTGAAAAATATATTAGATAAAATATCATTAAATAGATTTTTTTGATTCATTGTAGAATTTTTAATCTACTTAAAAAAAAATAATTAATTCGTTTAATATGTATTTTTTTATTATTAACTGCATTATTATCAGACTCTCTCTTTTTTTTATGGTAAAAAGGTGGCAAACGGGCAGGAGGCTCACCTGATGGGAAGTGATCACCTCCACCCATGGACATCTGCAAGCAGGCTTGCAGATGCGTTGCTGGCCTTTCAGAAAAGGGAGGGATGGAGGAGGGAGGGAAGTGGGAGGGAGGGGGGAACGAAGGCGGAGGATGAAGGGAAGAGGGAGGGGGGGAAGGAGAGTGGGCCTCCCGGACTCTCACTCACCGGACGAAACGCGACAGCATAGCTGCCACTTCACGCCGATCTTCTATGAGAGAGGGGTACTAATGAACTATACGGGTCGTGCCGGCCCATTCGGTTGCTACCCGAAGGTAACAAGCATGGCACTACCACTTTAAAAAAGTTGATTTTGATGCGGTTTTTTTTAATAAATAGAGTGATTCAAGAGGAAAGATTATATTAGGTATGTATAACGCTAAAAAGTAAGATAATTAGTTAAGTACAAATATAAGTAAGTGTATAAGTAGAAACATGCTTTATGTACCTAATGTACTCTTATAAAATCGTAAAAGTTTCATTAAGACCGGTCAATTATTTCTCATTTACGCATGTAATTGATGAAACACACTAATGTTTGTCATTGTCTGTGTAAGTTTCTTAGAGGCTAATTAGTGTTGCAAATTGAGCTTTATACTGTTTTAATTAAAGTTTAAATCTGTGCGATATTAATAGGTTCTACAGACTGCTTCCTTTACATCGATTATTTTTTTAACAGAAACCTATCTTTTTCGTAACTAGATTTCCTACTTATAAAACCTATTCTATCAAGTAAGAAGTTCTTTAAACTGATATATCTAGTTCTATGAACAATAACTAGGAAAAGGTAATCATTGCTAATCTATATAATATAAAGCTGAAGAGTTTATTTGTTTGGTTGAGCGCGCTAATCTCAGGAACTACTGGTCCGAATTGAAAAAATATTTTTGTGTTGAATAGTCCGTTTATCTAGGAAGGCTTTATTACATCACGCTGTAACCAATAGGAGCAGAGCATCAATGAAAAATGTTACAAAAACGGGAAAGGCGAGTGTTAGTTCTACGAAGTACTGTAGTTTCTGAGATTAGCGCGTTCAACCAACCAACCAAACAAACAAACAAACAAACAAACAAACAAACAAACTCTTCTGCTTTATAATATTAGTATAGATTTTAAATATTTACCGCAGCGGCAGCTCGAAGTGCAGCTTGAAGCCTTTCAATGTGTTGTATGGCGGCTCTAAGGATCTCTAACTTTGGCAGTCTTCCGCTTCCGGCACGAGCGCGTATTCTAAGTTCCTCAAACGCTGCATTCACCTGCAACAGTAGAAAAAATTTAAGGAAAATTCGTATATTTGAATTTTTTTGGTATAAGTGTCTGTTACTTCAGATAGACACGGCTATACTGGATAAGATGAGATTTTATAGACTGATAAATGTGAAGGGTTACAAATTGGAAGGAAATCTAGCATCTAGATTATATATAGTTTTTCTAACGGGTAAGAATTTTTAAGACAGTTGTTAATGTTCATTTTTTTAATGGTTATAAAATTATATTTTTTGACAGATAACACATTTAGATATGAAGTTAAATAACTATATTACAGCACAAATCTATAGGCGTCAAAGTTTTTGAGTAAAGTGTACTACAAAATGCTCAGGTTGTGGGATAGTGTTCGGACTCGCTACGCTCGCCTTAATAAATTATTTATTTCTTTATTTATTTAGAATCGTCAACAGAAAATACATTATTACATGCTAATATGATATACATATTCTACGAATACAATAATTATTTTTTTTTCTAATTATAGACAATCACAGCATGCACAATAATACAGAAGAAAATTTGATGAATTAAGTTAGTTAACTGTTAACAAAGATAAAGATAATATCAGTAAATTGAATTATTTTGAATGTTACATAATAATAATTAATTAATTAAATTTAATTTAATGGAATACAATTAAAAACAAAAATTTCGATCGTCACACTGCTCGTCATGAATTTACTTTTTTTTTTTAATATATTAAATGGGTCATGGGCAATGTCAAGGTCAATTATGTCAATTATTATATAATCTATACCCAAGCAGAGCGAAGATTGTCAACAATATACTGTAATCAAATATCTTCCTTAGAGTTTTTTTGAGAAATGAATAGCAAGCAACATCAACTACTAACAATGAAAGAAAGGTAGTGGAAGCTCAGTGGTAATACGCTGGCTTGTATAAGCGAGGTAAAGGCGGGTTCCAATCCGGGTTTCGCGACTTTGATATTTTCATGTGCGAATCATTGCTAACAAGATTACCACTAGTCTTACACCTGAAACCTGCATGTCTGAGAGAACCTAGCAAGTTTTACGCACTGAGTTAGTGAACACGCACTAGGCCAGCGCGGTGGACTATGACCTGCCTGATCTTCATATATTGAAGGGAGGCCCGTGCCTAGATGTGGGATTAAAAAGGGACGAATACAACTACTAACAAGTTTTCAGTATAAATTTTTAGAAACTGTTATTATTTAATTCGTGACACTCATCAAAGCTACGTATTTCACTACCTATCGCGCTTTTTCCTCCCACTATCAGAGGTCCAATGATAAAAGTTAGGTGTCTCGTCAAAACGAAGCTGTATATTAACTTTCAGCCTGTTATCTCATTATATATAATATTAGCATTTCCCGCGGCTACGCACGAGTTCTAAAGATCGGAAACCAAATTCTTACTGAGTTGTGCAGTATGGTATCTCGCAGAACGAACGCCCGCCCTTTCCGTTTTTGCAACTTTTTTCATTGATGCTCCGCTCTTATTAGTTGTAGCGTAATGTAATATAGCCTATAGCCTTCTCGATAAACGGACTATCCAACACAAAAAGAATTTTTCAAATCGAACCAGTATTTTCTGAGATTATCACGTTCAACCAAACAAACAAACAAACTCTTCAGATTTATAATATTAGTACAGATTAATAGTATGTGGGTCCGTGGACTACTTAATAGCTTTTTCTTAAAAATAAATTCCTTAACATTTCTTGTCAGACGGCAAAGCAAATCTAAATAGATTACGCTGTTTTTAAATACCGAAACACTCTTCCAGTAAGATTTCAACTGAAGATGCACGTAAATGTACCGTATCAACGTATAGTAAAATTAGCTAAATCCACTACAAAATGACGATATTTTAAGTTTTTTTAAATATATAAATTGTATAACAGACTAGCCTTTTCCCGCGGCTTTGCCCGCGTTCTAAAGGCTGGAAACCAAATACCTCGCAGTGATACCGGCGTCCCTCCCTCCTCACGACCTCCCGACGATATCAAAACTAAAACTATGATATCTCGTAAGATATTCATTGAAATCAAATGATGCCAAGAGCTGTTTTGTTCAAAATTAAATACTTGTGATTGTAACATTTATAATTTTTCAATTTGGACCAGTAGTTTCTGAGATTAGCACGATTAACCAAACACACAAACTCTTAAGCTTTATAATATTATTATATATGATAACTCTTAATAAAAGGGTACAAGCATTTACAGATTTAGCCTGAAGTTATTAGTTCTGCTACGTTAGAGGCCGGTGGCACCATTCCGAGATCAAATAAAAATTGTTTTGACAACTATAAAACTGGACAGACGGATTATTATTATATTACTAGTGACATACGGTGGGTTTTTCTGAGTTTATAGTTAATTATAGAATTAAAAACTTAATTTTGATGTTTTAGTTTATTTTAACCCTCAAATTTTCTTAACTATGGGTTAAAGAAAGTTTAGAAATAAAGGTTAGAAAAGTTCTTTGCATTATCCAGCATCTATCAAGGTTTACTATAATGTCATAAATTTGTCGAAGGAAGCTGATAATAGGTGTTGTATGTCATTTATGGCCTGATCCCTGGGGGTGGGCCTCCCTCGTACTGAGGGAGGCCCACCCCCAACGATGGGACGTAAGAAGGGCTAAAGATGAAAAGATGAAGATGAGATGTCATTAAATAGTTTTATAATATACTCGTAGCTTAAAGAAATATTAATTTATATATGTTAGGACGTTATTAAACACAGCGCCATCTAGTTCCGTGGTAAGCTACGAGGCTTGTGTACCGGATATTAGATAGTTGACACATATTTCATATATAACTTTACATACATATTATGAATATAAACACCCATGACTGGAGTACAAACATTCGTGCTCAACAAATTAATGCCCTCGGGACTCGAACCCGCGACTGGTACATCAAGTAGGTTCACTAAAAACTGAGCCAAACGTGTCGTAAACATATAATGTATTTAAACATTTTTGAGAAGAAGACAACCAAAGGCAAATGATAAGTGATAAATGTAGCCACATGGTTACATGGGATTTAATATTTAAAATGGATTTTCTAACATCACAACTAGCAAAAAGCTGAGCTTTGTGAGGGTAGTTAAACAACAGTTTCAATATAATGAAAATTTACATACTATTTTTAAATACAAAGCATAAATGTTATGTATTATGAAGAGTATTGCCATTCTTTTGATGTTTTTAATGCTACATAAAACGATTGGAGAATGATAAATAAGAACATTTTATCCAACGCATAAAATTTGTAGAACAAATTATATTTAAAAATATTTTTTGATAAGTTTGATCTTCTGACATGGAATGTGTTATAATATAAATTTTAAAATTTTCATATCATACTATTTCTAAGTTTATTTTCCTGGATAATTTTCAATAATGGTAGGATAACTCATTAGACTAGCCATCTACTAGTAAGATATTACGCCATAAGTTACCATAGAAGAAGGGAGAGGAGGAGATCTTTTTGGTACTTTGACCACACGTTTGGTGCAGTTTGTAGTACTTGATGCGCCAGCGGTCGCGGGTTCGAGTCCCGCTGGGGGCATTCATTTGTTAAACTCGGATGTATGTACTTCAGTCATGGAGCCTAAGCCTCTCTCTCAACACATCTATTATGGCTCTTTTGGGAGAACCAAAAAGAGACCAGAAAAGATTAGAAAGATATAGAAATAGAGTGAGCTCGCAATAACATTCAATTCCGAATATTTTTTATATTTAAGTGATTTCACTTAAATTTTTCGGAGTTTCAACTTAAAGTTCGGAGCTTGTGCGAGAAAAATAATTTATTGTTGAATAGACTTTTTCAATTACCTTGCATTCTGTTGAGTACCTTCAGTAAATAATAAAAAAATATGTTGGGACATTAATACACACGGCGCACGGTTGCGTGGTAAGTTACAAGGCTTGAGTTACGGATACTTGATAGTTGATACACTTCACATAATATATAACTTTAAACACATACACATTATACATATAAATACCATGACTGAATTACAAACATTCGTGCTAAATAAATATCCCCAGCGGGACCCGAACCCGCGTACCGCTGGCGTAGAAAGCAAGTTCACTACCAACTGAGCCAAGTGTTTCGTCAAAAAATAAAATTTCTGAGGAATCTATCTTAACCGGACCGGACTGCTTAGTGTCCATCAATATGCTATCAGGTTGTTAATAATTAATCTTCAGTGAAATACTGCTAAGTCGGTCGATTTCAAGAATTTTCGCTTAATTGGGTGTGAACGTTAACTGGTTTGTTGCCACTTTTAATACTAGTTGTCACGGTTTAATTTTCCACTAGTAAACCTGGGCCGGGTTTGCTAGTGGAAAATGCTGGGAGTCAGTTAAAATAAATTAAACAGTTTTTTATATTTTTTTAATAAAATAAAAGTAGCCTAAGTTACTCCTTATAACATTAGCTATCTGCGAGTGAAAGTCCCGTCCAAATCGGTCCAGCCGTTTCAGAGATTAGCCGGAACAAACAGACAGGGATTTTTTTATGAAAGTATATAATTTAATATCTAAGTGTCAAGTGCGTATTAGTTACTTATTATTCTAAAACGGCTGTACCGATTTAGATGAAATTTAGTGGTCATATAGACTATGACCTGGAGTAAAATATAGGCTACTGACTACTGTTAGGCTGCTAGGGATGTACCCAGTAAGTTGCTAGTCTAACTAAATATAACGACATCGCATACGACAGATTTACGACCAACAATCATAATATTTAAAGACGTTTACAAAACGCTACAAGCGCTCTAAAATAAAAATAAATTGTTAGTGCGAGGGGCGAATAAATTTATTTTTATGGGAAATTAAGATGTCCGACCATATATCCTTGTGTATATTGGACGGGCTTCTGTGAGATGTCACTTTGTGTTTTATTTATTGGTTAGACTATCGCATCACTACATAGTATAAAACAAAGTCGCTTCCCGCTGTCTGTCTGTCCCTATGTATGCTTAGATCTTTAAAACTACGCAACGGATATTGATGCGGTTTTTCTTTATAGAAAGAGTCATTCAAAAGGTTTTAGTTTATAATTTGTCAAGTTTATGTATACATTTACCCGCGAACCCGTGGCTTCGCTCGCGCTAATTCTATGGACGAGTCCGAGCGGAGTGAGGGCGAATCGCTAGTATTTTATAGTAGTTTCAATTTCTCTGACTTTGTTCGTTTAAAGTATCCTATATAAATATAGCCTGTAATTATGTGGTAGCCTGGTTGGCTTAGTGATTAGCACACTCCCCTTCAAAGTGTGTTCATCTTGTCATGGTGGGGGGCTCAGTGGCGTCAGGCAATCTAGCCGAGTGTAAAGGCAAGAAACGTGCATAGAGGGCCCACTTCGGTGGGCGGTGTGTCATGCAGGTTGCTCCTGGTACTCCTCTGATAGCAGACTGAACTGTGGAAAATTTGCCTTTGTTATGTGGTCTGCGTCGGCAGACTTGTCCGGGAGTCGAAAATTGAATGCGATTCTATGTACGGAGTATGACGGAAGATGGGTTCTTCGGTTTTAGAGGGTAGAAGTGGCTAGCATATCACCTGAAGATACGAAGGTCCCAAGTTCGAATACCGAATCTATTAAGAATACTTATATAAGATGTTTCAATTAAAAATCCTCAGTACCACCTCAAGGAGGGAAGTTGGCGGTGTTACTTATAGTATCATGGAAATTATTACATGTAGGTACTCAAATAAGTTGGAACATTATTACAACAGCGCCATCCAGTTCCGTGGTAAGCTACGAGGCTTGTGTTACGGGTACCTGATATTTGGTATATATACATAAGTTTCAAATATACATAATATTATAAATATAAACACCCATTACTGGAGTAAAAACATTCGTGCTCAACAAATGAATGCCCCCAGCGGGACCCGAACCCGCGACCGCTGGCGCAGAAAGCAGAATCACTACCAACTGAGCCAAACGTGTCGTCTATTTAATGCACAGAGCAGATGAATTTTTTAACTATTTCGTGATTTAATGCGTGTCATGTACGTACAGGAATCTCTAACAGAGTCTTTGAATAATTCTTTCAAGAAGTTCATGCTTAATTCTTGATCCTTATAGATATTATAGCTAAATATAACCGACCCCAAATAAACAGCGTTGGCATAATAAGAAATTGAATATGTGAGTTTCGCATATAATAAGACGATGATAAGATTTAAGGGATTTCTCAGAAATTAGATATTTTACTGCAGTATAAAGTATGCTATGTGTTAATTCGGATAACCAGCTATCATCATACCAAATTTCATCAAAATCTCAAAACCTATCCAGTGGTTTTCTCGTGATGCGGTCATAGACAGAATGACAAACAATATTAGAGATTCGGCCTTTGCATTGTTATTATTGCTATTTCGATAAGATTTTCCGAAATATATCAATCAATAAGTTAAAATTTTACTATATGTATATATATTTTTTTGAAAGAAATGAACCAAATAGTTAGAGTTTATTTTTTTTTTATCCACTTACCAGTGACACTTACCTAATGGCTAAACCGCATTAAGAGCATATTTAACGAAGCGCGTCCCCGAGGGAATGTCAATTTCTATATATAGATTAAATTTGTTGATATTTATGTTATTTTCATTGATTTTAAAAGGGTCTCTCGAAATACTTTAGCGAGACAGTTGTTTATATTGTTAGTTTCTTATCTGACTTACTAAAAGGAAGAGTATTGTTTGAGCGCTTATTTTTGGCATATGTATAAGTCATGAAAAATGTTAGTCTAGGAGTAAAAGTATCCTTTACCTTGTGTCGAACTTTATATCGATAAAAATGACTTACTGACTAATTAAAGAAGATTTTCGAAAAATATTTATTGTTCAGATTTTTCTTCGCTTTGCTCGGGTCCCTGCCAAATTAAAAGAATGTAGTACAAAAATCCGTCTAGTAATGAAAATAAATAAAATTTGTAAAATAAATGTAGTCTAAGTCACTCCTTATAAAGTAAGGTATCTGCGAGCGAAAGTTCCGTCCAAATCGGCCAAGCCGTTACAGACATTAGCCGAAAAAAACTGACAGACAGACAAAAATTTTAAAAATTGATTTTTTGATGTAAGTACCGTATATACTTTTGTATTCATTTAGTGAAAAGCTGTTAATTTGAAATTAAAAACAGACACTTCAATTTTAGATAGATAGACAGTTTGATTATAAGGCGACTTCTCATATTTGTTTATTTTTTAGCGATATCGCCTATAGACAGTAGGTAGAGTCTGACAGTATACGACATATACTTCAGCCCTTTTTAACGTCCCACTGCTGGGCATGGGCTTCCCTCAGTACGAGGGGGATCAGGCCGTAGTCCACCGCGCTGGCCTAGTGCATGTTGGCGGGCTTCACATGTCTTTCAAAAACTTGCTAGTTTTCTCTCGGACATGCAGGTTTCCTCACCATGTTTTCCTTCACCGTAAGACAAGTGGTAATCATGATAGAAAAATATTCGCACGAGATATCAGAAGAGACCCGGATTTGAACCCGCATCACTCGGTTATACAAGCGAGCGCGTTACCGCTTTTCATTAATACCACTTTCAAACTGTCACAGCCATTAGCGCTTTTCTTAACGACCCCTGTCACGCCAGTCTGTCACGTCAAATTAACACGTTAAATACTGTATCCATTTTAGTGAAACAATAAAGGAGATTGATTTGTTAAATAGATTTTAATGGGGTTGCCATTTATTTTAAATAGACGAATATTTATTTTAATTTTCGTGTGTTTTTAACAAATATATTGCTTCAATTTACTTGTAGGTGTGAATTTATGTGAGAGGCACATAGCTATAGATTATTAGAGCTATGATACTAAGTTTATTTTGTCATAATTAATGTTTGTTCCACTCATTTGGCCAAGTGCGAGTTTGCCGGACTTTGTTTTTTTATTGATTACACTTAAGCTCGGCGATAGCTTCTACACAAAAAAAAAAGAAAATCGGTTGATTAATAGAAGAGAAAAGGTACGAAACAACATTAGCTCTGCCTATTTATTTATGGATTTAAAGATGATAAGACCCATCGATTAGCAATGTTTTAATACAAAGACGCAGGGATGGAACCATATTTTAGAACCATTGCATAGTACCAAAATAATTAAAAATAAAACTATTAATAACGTATAATATTTCACACAATTGAGTAAAATGACAATGACATACGGATAGATGGACATAAAAAATGTATAATAAGCAAAAAATAATAAACATATTTTCAAAAATTGTAGTAATAAAAATAATGAATTATTAATTAAACTAGCTGACCCGTGCCCACTTCGTTGGGCATAATGTTAATAATCCCAAAGAATAATCCTTTAGACTCTAGACTTTTTTGTAGGCATTTTTAAGCTCCAAATCTTTTCTCTAGAACTGAAAAATATATCTTTCATAGTTAAGACAGCGTTCGTAAGAAACGCTTTCATTCGACCGTTTTTTCTCCGATTCACTTTGCAAAACGGACTACCACGTAAAAGCCTTTTTATTTTTCGGTTTTTTATATAACCTATGACACTCAGCAATAATGTGGCTTTCTATTGGTGAAAGAATTTTTAAAATCGGTTCTGTAGATCCCGAGATTACCCCTTACAATTTAACAAATAGACAAACTTTACTTCTTTATAATATTAGTATAGACTTAAATATAAAAGTTAGACATATGCTGTCGTTGACTCTTTTGAAGGCATTTTTAAGCTCCACATCTTTTCTCTAGAACTCAAAAATATATCTTTCATAGTTAAGACAGCGTTCGTAAGAAACGCTTTCATTCGACCGTTTTTTCTCCGATTCACTTTGCAAAACGGACTACCACGTAAAAGCCTTTTTATTTTTCGGTTTTTTATATAACCTATGACACTCAGCAATAATGTGGCTTTCTATTGGTGAAAGAATTTTTAAAATCGGTTCAGTAGATCCCGAGATTACCCCTTACAATTTAACAAATAGACAAACTTTACTTCTTTATAATATTAGTATAGACTTAAATATAAAAGTTAGACATATGCTGTCGTTGACTCTTTTGTAGGCATTTTTAAGCTCCACATCTTTTCTCTAGAACTCAAAAATATATCTTTCATAGTTAAGGCAGCGTTCGTAAGAAACGCTTTCATTCGACCGTTTTTTCTCCGATTCACTTTGCAAAACGGACTACCACGTAAAATTTTTTTTTATTTTTCGGTTTTTTATATAGCTTTCTATTAGTGAAAGAATTTTTAAAATCGGTTCAGTAGATCCCGAGATTACCCCTTACAATTTAATAAATAAACAAACTTTACTTCTTTATAATATTAAGTATAGAAGTATAGAAGTATATATTAATGTCAGGGAAAATTACCTAGGGGCATTAAAAAAACCAGCTTCAAATAGATAAAATCTACCACGGCCCTGATTATATCTATGTATTTATATTTTATACATAACTCTCTCTAATCTCGTATACGTATAACGTAGAACTGGTTGTGTCCCGGAATTTCTATTGATCCCATAATCCGGGATGCACGCGACAACTTATTTATAAAACTAAATGTATCGAGCTGACATGCTCGTTCCATGTTCTTCTTCGGACGGACTTCAAAAAGGAAAGTTTAATTCGGTTTTTATAATATAAGCGAATAAACCTACCCTACTGAATAAGTAATTTTGTGATGAAAACGGCGGATGTATCTCTTCTTACAAAACACACAAACTTACAAAATTTTTCTCGATTCTATTATTTATTGATTAAAAACTAAAATTTAATATAAAATAAAGGTACCTATGAAAGTTTTTTAGTTACTTTTAATTAAGGCTTTTTGGGCTGCAGTCTAGGGGTCCTTTAATGTCAAGGCCCCCTAATCAAAAAAATAATATCCTGAATTTATGGCTAACTAGGTATTGATATCAATTTAGAATTAAAAAATAGTGCTATCTTATTTTCACCTAGCACTAGCTATCATAATAAGTTTTATAGAGACAAAATAACAATAAGTAGAGGCCCTCATAAGTGATAGCTCAGGCCCCTCTACATTACACGGAACAGTACCTACCTACTGCGCTACTGCCTTAGATAAATTTTTAACAAACAAGTTATACCTTCATTAGTCGAGTTAAATGGGTATTCTAAATTCTAACTTGTTCTTCAGCCCTTTTTAACGTCTCACTGCTGGCAAGGGACTACATTACGAAGGGGATCAGGCAATAGTCCACCACGCTGGCCTAGTGCATGTTGGCGGACTTCACATGTCACACGAAAATTTGATAGGTTTTCTCAGACATGCAGGTTTTCTCACGATGTTTTCCTTCACCGTAAGACAAGTGGTAATCATGTTAGAAATTATTCGCGCATGAAAATATCAGATGTGCGAGACCCGGATTTGAACTCGGTTATCCAAGCGTGTTACCGCTGGGCCACCACTGCCTGGGCTAAATCTAACTAAGTGCAATGAAAAAGATTTCCATGTTTTATTTTTAACTTTCATAAAAAGAAAATTTATTTTAAATAAGAAAAAAAATCATTATAAAATTTAAGGTCTATATGCTTAGAATATTGAGATTTATAGTAATCAGTCAATCAAAACATAAAATTGTTTAACAGGTAACGAGATTATAGATATACGATATAAAAAAAAATTAAAAATGTTTGTGTCTGTCTGTTTGTTTCAGCTAATCTCTGAAACGGATGGACCGATTTTGACGGGACTTTCACTTGCAAATAGCTAATGTTATAAGGAGTAAGCTACTTTTATTTTATTACAAAGTGATAAAAACCGTTTAATTTCGAAGCGGGCCGGGTTTGCAAGTAATACGTACTTTTCTTAATCTACGTCTTTCACGTAGTGTAGCAGCTTTTCTCCGGTCTACAGCCGCTGTTTTTCTTTTGCAGGCCTTACAAGCCCACGCCAAACACCGCCTACTGGGGCCCAACACGTGCTGTATATGTTCGTCCTCTTTCAACTCAACTATTTGCCTATCCTTTGTCTCTTTCTCACAACATTCACTATTATACACACTGTAACTCATTTTGACATTGACAGCTTACAATTTTTTAATTTAAAAAATAATAAAATATTTTATTACGCTTTGATTTATTTTCACTTTCCCGCGTTTATTTGACGGTTTATTTTTTTTAATTTTTCCCGCGCGTCGCGCGTCGCGACGTACGCAACACTGAATTCAGCCGAGGGGTGATTCTTAAGTCGAGATTTACAAAATATGTCCGCTATTAATAAACTAGCCGTGTGCGTCGAGAGATGCCAATTTATTAGTGTTTGGATTGAAATTGATGCCGGCAATATTTTTCCTTTGAATTTGCTGTGAAAGTGTCGACGTTTCATCGTGTCTCGCTTTCGAGATCGATTTTTTAAGTTTCGGATAAGATGACTTAAAAGATTTTTTATGCCCAAGATTTATAACAACAGATTCTGTTTTAATATTTGTCATAATTCAATCATATTTTCTTTTAACTTTGTGCAATTAAAGCGTCTTGTGTGCCTAATGCATGTTTTTACTAACATGAATATGTCATAGTAACAGATTATTCAATTATACTCGACTCTTTTGATTAGCGCGAACGAAGCCACTAGTTCCGCAAGTTATACATATAAACCTTCCTCTTAAATCACTCTATCTATTTGAAAAAATGCATCAAAATCAGTTTTAAAAATCTAAGCTTACATAGGGACAGACAGACAGCGGGAAGTGACTTTGTTTTACTTATAGTAAGTGGTGATTCATGTACTTGTCTATTTAATTTAAATAACGACGGAAGCTCATAATATCACCACATATTACAATTTACAGAACAAAGATTTTCGTGTTGTTTTCACCAATGGATATAGTGTTTCTCGACGAAGGTTTTAGTATATAAACTAGCGGAACTCGCGGCTTCGTTCGCGATAAATCACCAAATAATAAATAAGTATACTATGTATTTATAGTAGGTATTAGAACCCTATCCCAAAGTAGTAAAAGGAACTTATTTTGAACTTAGTTTAAAAATGTTATGAGTTATCGCTTGCTAATATAGTAAGATCATGGAAAGTAGTTTGTAAACTGAGCGAATTTACGAGTTTTAGTTATCAAAAACCATTAAGTCTGCAAACCTGCGATGTGCAATACGTAAGTAGGTATGTATGAAGGTATTTTTCTACCTCGCATAATTATAGAGGGTAGGTATATAGTATTATGTGATCTGTGGTAGAAAAAACTGCAGTGAAAACTATGCCTTATCTTGATTCTTGACAATACAAATCATACAAAATTACATAAAAATCTGTTCAATAGTTTTCTCGTATTGCGGTCACAAATCGGCCTTCTTTAACCAAATTTAGCATAAAATAAATAATGCAGAGATTCCATTACCTTATTATTTATCTATATTTAATACTAGAATTTCCCGCGACTTCGCACGCGTTCTAAATGCTGGAAACCAATTTTTTTCTGAGTCGCGCGGTATAATACCTCGCAGAACTAACGCCCGCCCTTCCCATTTTTGCAACATTGTTCATTGATGCTGTGCTCCTATTAGTAGTAGCGTGATGAAATATAGCCTATAGCCATCCTCGATAAACGAACTATCCAACACAAAAATAATTTTTCAAATCTAATATTAGTATAGATTATTAGAATTTAAGATATAAAAAAGATATAAATATCACTCAGGCAAAGGTACATCACCGGTATAGTAAATCTTTAATCAATATAATAATAAAATTCTGGCTGAACTGGGGACGAATGTATAGTCGCGAGTGTTGTTATAAAACCTTTTGAGTTGAACGCGCCAATAGATGGCATTATTCAATAATATTCAAATGAAAATGAAGAAAAAATACCGCTTGTATCAGTTAACTAGTAATATTAAGTAATTATTTAAAATAATAAATATATAACTAATATTATAAAATAACACCTTTTAACATTATAAGTTCTTGGGAAATATTAGTAGGCGTCGATCTAAACGGCGCATGCGTAGAGCCGCTAGAATGAACTGAAGGGATGCTGCGTAGAATAAAGAATGTATAAGAGTTGTTTTAATAAATTATAACTACATTAATATATTATATTTTGTATAAATGTTTTACTTAGAGTTAACTTTTTTATATTATTAATGGAAAACGCGTAAGATTGATTGGTTGGTTGATTTTTAAATTATTACAATTAAAAAAACAATGTTTTATTATATTGTTTAATATTTATATATTGACAATTTTAATTAAGGTTATATTCGTGTTGTTAAACGTTTTCTTTTATTTTATTCTATCTTAAAATCACGTAAATTCTTTAATCACTCAAAACTTAAAGTTAAACACGTGACTTAAAAATAACTAAAAATAATTTATTATACAAATAAATAGTTGAAACAAAACTTAATTTCTTCATTTCTAATAATTATTTATAGTTCCTTCAATACATTCATTGCAAGGTCAAACGAAGCTTGAACTCGGCCACTTCAATATAGAAAACTTATCTACTCCACACATTTCTCTGTCCCGCACAAAACAGCAGCCGGGGTGTGATCTGCAAGCAAGAACACTTGCGCTATAAAATTAACAATAAAATATAAAAAACAAAGGTATATGGACTAAAAAACCAAATAAAAATCATAAAAACTTGTGTATTCGGATAACAAATGAATTTGTGAAAAAGAAACAAACATTAAGCCTCTATCATTGGACAGACGTAAGTAACGATTTTTCGTAACCTCTTTTTCTGATAATATCTATTTTTAAAACTATTTTTTTGTTACATTAAAAGCAATTTTCTTCAGTTTTAAGAAAGTAAAAAATTAAATGTCAAGTTAAATTAAAAAATAGAATAAAAATGTTGTAATATTTTAAAGCAGATAAAAAATATTTATTTTACTGTAGAGTATGTATTAAAAGTAGGTTTTACTGATTTTTTTACAAGTGATTAGTTTTGAAAATCGAAGGTACTATGACCTAATTTGACGGGATGACATTTACCTAGTAGATATATAGGTGACCTAGGTCATGCGGATAGCCAGGATACAATTATTATATTATGATTAGTCATATTGTTTTTATTTCGTAATAATGAACAATTACCTACTTAGTTCTTTCTAATTAGAAAATTTAGTAATTTTTTTGGGCAACCATTAATAAAAATGTAATTGATTATTTGACGGTAGTAATTTGAAACCTTTATGATATAACTCGTAAGTAATTATTATAGAGAACTGATTCAAAATAAAATATTATTAAAAATATTTTGTAAGTAATCATAGTATTTTTTTACTTACATTATTTAATAAAACCATTAATTATGTTCTAATAATAATAATAGTTCAGATAAGATTACCACAGAAAGTTCCTCAATCATTATCTTAGTATTCGAATATCGTATTTTATTATTTTTCTATAAAACGATTTATAATAAAATATATTGAATAGTCTTTTAATTCTATGTAAAAGGACGACGAAACCATGAAAAAATGGTCAGAACATTTTGCATATGACCTTTGCCTTGATACACTTAGATGAAAAGAAGCTTTCCCTATTAGGGATAAATTTTAAAAACAACAATAGATGAAAAGAATTTAAAAATTAACCTTATCAGGGACGGACCTTGAATTTCGAATTCCCTGGTGAATACTTCTTGGGGCCCTAAATTAATTGTCATTTACTCTTTAACGTTATTATTTGATTCTTAATTGATCTCATAGTTGTTAGGTCAGCTTTTCATCGCCATATTTTTTTTATATTTTTTATCCATTGTTTTAACAGGTCTACGATTAAATGAACGAACTCGTTACATCTTAGGGGCCTAGGCTACAGTCCAAACCGCATTGATATAGTATGCCAAACCGTCTCTAAGTAGAGCCACCGTCTAATATAGTAATCTAATAATATATGTAAATAAATATATACCAGAATGGTATATAATAAGAGTAAATAAAAGAAATTAAATGTTAATTGTTATAATAATGAAATAATTTGTACAAGGAATTTCAGTAGCAAATAAAATTTGATTACTTTTTATCCACAGATTAAGTCATCGTAAACAATGGACGAGAATACTTGTGATATTAATATGGAAATTATAAAATTTTATAACGCTGTCTAAGTCAGGTAAGTCAATTCTAATACTAGAGACTTAGACTTGGTTGCCCTTCAAGTGCGATTTAACATTTATTTCGAAAACCAGGTTTTCTCAGACATGCAGGTTTCTTCGCGATTTTCTCCTTCACTGTAAGACAAGTGTTAGTTATGTTAGAAATGATTCACACATGAAAATCAGAGATGCAATAGCCGGATTTGAACCTGCATCACTCGATCCTAAAAGTGAGCGCATTTCCATTAGGCTACCTTCATCATCATCATCATCATCAGCCCTTTTTAACGTCCCACTGCTGGGCACGGGCCTCCCTCAGTACGAGGGGGATCAGGCCATAGTCCACCGCGCTGGCCTAGTGCGAGTTGGCGGACTTCACATGCCTTTCGAAAACTTGTTAGGTTTTCTCAGACATGTAGGTTTCCTCACGATGTTTTCCTTCACCGTAAGACAAGTGGTAATCATGATATAAATGATTCGCACATGAAAATATCAGAGGTGCGAGACTCGGATTTGAACCCGCATCACTCGGTTATCCGAGCGACGCGTTACCGCTGGGCTACCAGCTTAGGCTACCGGCTTAGGCTACCTTACGAAGATATATTACCTTTATGTAACAAAAGCTGGCATCAAACACACATTTGATCCTATAGTTATTAGTTTAATAATTATAAATGAAACTATCTTTTCGGATTTTGTCGCGGATTTATTATGATTTTTGAATGGCATCAAAATACCTTCTTGAGATTTTTGTAAATTGTGGGTAGGCACTGTCTGTAATAAGTATATAACCCCCTGAGACGTCTAATACCTTAGTCTCTCCCGTGGCCATGATTGCTCTAAAGCTATTTTGATTTTGATTCGAAACGTCGGGAACCAAAAATCATAATAAATCCGCGACAAAATCCGAAAAGATAGTTTCATTTATAATATCAAGTATTCGCGTAAACCTAAGAAAGTTTAATAATTTTCGAGTTATGGGAGGCGTTAACCATAAGCATGTTAAATATTCCAGCCAGTCCCGTGGTGTGGGAGGAGGAGGACGATATGCACCCGGCAGCTAGGTGACCCTGCCGCCTTCACCCGCGGAACATGTCATGGGACTCTATAGAGTCGCGCGACTTCCTCGGGTAAACTTTTTTAAAGTTATACAATACTAGCTGACCCGCGCCCACTTCGTTGAGCATAATGTTAATAATCCTTTTTTAGTACAGAGTGTTTAAATAATTTAAATTATTTATTAATATTAAAAATTAAAAATTAAATTATCTATACTAATATTAGAAAAACTACTTTTTGTCACTTAAATATAAAAGTTAGACATATGCTGTCGTTTTTTGTAGGCATTTTTAATCTCCACATCTTTTCTCTAGAACTCAAAAATATATCTTTCATAGTTAAGGCAGCGTTCGTAAGAAACACTTTCATTCGACCGTTTTTTCTCCGATTCACTTTGCAAAACGGACTACCACGTAAAAGCCTTTTTATTTTTAGGTTTTTTATATAACCTATGACACTCAACAATAATGTGGCTTTCTATTGGTGAAAGAATTTTTAAAATCGGTTCAGTAGATCCCGAGATTACCCCTTACAATATAACAAATAAACAAACTTTACTTCTTTATTGATGATTAAACGAACTTACCTGTAAGTGAAGTTCTATCATAATTATATGAAGTGCTTCGTCCGAAGAGATTAGTAATGTTAGTAAAAAGTATTTATATGAACACTAAGTAGTAACGCATAGGTACCACCACTTCTGCACTATAGTTGAGAAAAAAGATCTTAATATGACTAAAAATGTTTAATCGTTTTCTTCCTTTTTTATTTTACCTTGTCTTTAGCAATGGCGACAGAGCTTCATTTAGTTTAGATAGAAGAGATATTTCCGCAACGCTTAGGGCCATTATGGGTGGGAGGGACTTACTAATCTCTTCGGACGAAGCACTTCATATAATTATGATAGAACTTCACTTACAGGTAAGTTCGTTTAATCATCAATTATATTTCGTGCTTCGTCCTCGAGATTAGTAATGTTAGTAAAAAGTATTTATATGAACACTAAGTAGACGTTGAGAGTACGTGGAGGAAATATCGAAAAGAAATACAAAATAAAATAACAGTGATTAATTATTTTGTATCAGAATGTACATATTACATAATATGTAAGTGTAAGTAAATAATAATTTACTTGTGTTTTAACTATATTCTTATTTCAAAAGGAATATAATTATAATCAGAATGAATGTATAGACTGGCTAAAGCGGTATTATTAAATATGTTAGTAAATGGTATGTTATAAAATTTTGCAAAGTTTACAAAGAGGAATAGCTAGAAAAGCTAAGAAATTTTCATAATGACTTCTAAGGTAACTAGTTAAAGTGTCCTGTATATGGACGTATGGCGTGTGCTACGAGAGGAGCTGGTTTGACTAAAAATCTTTATCTTGTTTATATTTTATAGCAAATTTCTACTGCAAAACAATATTTTTAATATTAATTCCAGTTCTATAAAGTTTTACTTGATACAATTACATTTTGATATTATGTATCTGTAACTTTGTGGGCTGTCTGTTGTCAGTTGTCACTTGTCACTAAAGAAAACAAAGTAATACGTTTCTTTTTGAATATATCTAGAGATAAGTTTTCATTTGGAAATAACGTGGTTAAATAATTTAAAGGTATAAGTAATGGTATCCCATTTTGGTAGTGATGAGCGATGAGCTGCTCTGTGACTAATGATGGTGCCATATTGAGCCTCATTATTAAATATACTTGTGGAAAAACTGTATTGCTATAGGTTCATACGTGTTTAAGACCGTATTTTTGCAGTTTAAAACAAACGTCTAAGGCAAGCATCATATTGCATAATTGTATTATCAGCTAGGGATATCAATATAATATATAAGTAGCCGGGTTGGACATAGCGTCTTAAGAAATAAGAGTATAACGATTATACTCCGGCAAGCTGTTTGGTTGCGTGGTAAGTGCGATTCCTGGAATATTAGAGTCCAATTTTAGAATATTTCATGTCAATAAGCGAGTAAATAGAGAGGTCCACGATTGTGAGCCAGTAGGGTACCACTACAATACCCTCAGCTTGATCTGAAAATAAATAACGTAGTGCTTTGTCAACTGCACATCGATTGGTGGTTATGCATAGAAAAAATAATGCTGTAACCAGTCAATATATGCTTCAACAGCTAGGGCTTCAGCGTCTTTTTGCCAAAAGATATAATTACTACATTTTAATTCAAAAGCTAGTAAATAAAATCAATTTGTGAGCACAGGACATTGTCAAGATTTGTTGATACCGCTTTGTCATTGTAAGAAGGTTCCCTCTCAACAATGGGATGGATCCGTCTGGGCTTTGCAAACACGTTATTCTGAAACTTAATGTATGAGGCAGAAATTAAAAAGTTTGTAGTAATTAAGATGAAGCTGTAAGTTCTATGATACAGAATGAAATTACAGTACCGGACCAACAACCACTAGCTGTTTGCCCGTTACAAGCTGCATCCCCCGTAGTTGAGCGTCAGAGGGTATATCCAAAAAAAAAGAAAAAGTTAATTCCTAATTCTATGAATTAAATAATCAATAGAATTAGTCATCAGTTTAAGTCGGGTAGAGTTTATAAGGGACGTATATTTTTCGTAATCGTAATATTACCAAGTACAAGCAAGGTAGTTGCAGCGTTCCAGAATCCAGCTCTTTCGTATACAGCTGACCATATTCTACAGCAGGGCAGGCTGAAACTAACAATTTTAACAATTCAGTAAATAAACGTATCTTAAAGCGTTGAGTTCTTTTTTTTTTTTTTTTACTTTTCTCCGAAGATAAACTTGATTGCCATTTATGTTTATCTATGACATAGCATATAATATAATACTTGCACGATTTAGAGGGCACTTATGTACTTTCATATATTGTAAAGTTCTTAAAAGATTCTGTATGATCTCAAACTTTTGAGTACACCTTATATAAGTAAAGCGCAGTAGGTACGCATCAAGGTATATATCGTTGATAGATAACCACAGAAACGCTATAATTTAATTAAAGGTTTCAATAATTTAGTACATATTGAACGGTGCTGTACAGATGCTGATTGGTCATGTCACAGATCACAGGTCACATGGCTGAATACATTAAATCAATTATTTGATAACATAATAATTCTGAGAGCTTGGTGAATACTTAACAAAAAATAGGCGTCTTTAAGATCTAAAGTCGCGGTATAGAATTCTTTGGTTACTAACTTTAGAGTTATACGAGATGTGTCGATAAACTTATTTTAGCATTTAAAATTAAAATAAACCTCCGTAATTCGGTTTTGGTATTAAGGACACATGCGATATAAATTGATTACAGCATGGTTCGCAATTGCAAATAGTTCCAATTGTTAATAATTTATTATTATTGTCAATAAATTATTACTAGATTGTACTAGTTAGCGAATTAGAATATAATTTTTTGTTTAGGTATACAAGTTTAATAGGCTAAACTATTAAACTTCATATCATTCGTTACCATTAAAGAATGACAGCATAATATAACCATCTCGACTAATTGAGGACCATTGTTTTCGATAATATGTAAGCCTACCTGCATATCGTACCGGATCTAGGTCCGGCGAGTTTGCTTGGGCTGCTGCGTGTAGGTGTGCGACGAGGTTCCTTGAGACGTCTCGTTCACCTGAATTGCAGGTGGTTGAATACGCTGCTGACAGCGCGCCGGCTGCCTGTGAACAATGGCTCTCGTTTTCCAGTTTAAATTCCTGCCTGAAGTATCCATCACATGAGAACATTTATGAGGGATTTTAGGTTCAAGATCTAAGCTCGATTAAGAAACTGCTTTTGCAGTTTTCTGTGATCTAACAAGTTGTTTCCAAATAGAAATTTATGATCCATTAATTTCATTCTTATGATAGAATATAGAGCAAAATTACGTCTGGAATTTCCGATTCTTAATCTTGTATGTCACAAAAGATTCGTCAGACATACACTAGGTCCTTAATGAATTCATTATATACCTTATTCAAGGTTGTAATAACAGATGCCAGGAGTTTCTGTTCCGCCTCGATAGCTTTGTCTCAAAGTCTTTTAAGGATTAATCAGCAGCGTGGCTATATAATATAGCCTATATTATCTAGACTGTAATCTAGTTGCCACCTCTTTGTATATGCCTGGGCTATATTCCATTGTTATTGATGGGCCCGCTCCTAAAACGTCTGACAGGTCAGAGTTTTGCACACGTCACGTAACTTGTGGCCAGCAGGAGCAACTTCAATGTTCGCTGGCATATGGCGGCAGTATGGCTAATGTACCGACATGATCGATTTAGCTTGGGATTTGATTCTTGGTTTAAAACAAGGAATCGCCATTTCCAAGTCTGATAAGGAAAGGTGAATACTCTCTCTCTCTACACAAATGCATAAATAAAGATAAGCGAGATACATTACCATATTAGAAATAGTTCCTCAGAATGATCTGGTAAATTCAATTAGAATAGGTTGTTAAAATTACTAGTGGAATTCTTCCCTCAAACACTCTGGCAGAGTTTTATAATTGTATTTAAAGCCCTTAATATAATAAGCGGTGTGAGAGTCCCTTAGACAACTCTGGTGCATTTTTAATGTAAAGGCTATTATATTATGCGCGAGATAGTCCCGCAGACTACTCTGATGCATGATTTAAGATAACAGAGGTGCAATACCATATTATTTGAATGTGGCGAAACAGTCCCACAAACTGATCTGGTACATTCAATTAGAAAAGGTTATTAAAAAAAACTCATCAAGTTATTCCCTCAGAACGCTGGCATAGGTTTATAATTCTCTAATTAGAGCCTTTAATATAAAAAGCGGCGGAATAGTCCCGCAGACAACCCTGGTGCATTTTTTATGTAAGGCTATGATAATATGCGCGAGATCAGGCCTGGATTTACACTAGGGGCAGTCGGGGCGAGTGCCCAGGGCGGCAAATTTTTTAGGGCGGCAAAACTTTGAAAGTCAAAAAAATTTTTTTAGTCTTATCTAGATTGCTAAATATAATTAATTAATTCTTTTAATTAATAATTTTCTGTTTAATTGATAATTCAAGTGTTAAATACATAAATTTAAAGGTGTCTCCGTAAATACTTACTATGTAAGTGTCTTCGTAAACAGATTTTGTATATATTATTTCCGGCCGTGCGTGGCGCTGTTGTATTCTGTCTCTTATGTCAAAGCTGTTGTATAGACCATTGGTATAGACTTAAAGGTTTACATTTACGTTTACAAACATTACTTTACTTTATGGTAAGGGTCCATTCATTTTTATTACGTAAGACTATTTTTTTCGCTAGTTGTGACCTTCTATTATGAGAAAAAAATAAGAATAGGCCGAACCAATGTTTAATATTTATTACGTAAGAGTCTAAAAAAAATGAATACACGTTTGTTTTTTTTTAATGTTAATTTTTTTAAATAACAATTTTTTGAAATGTTTATTTGTAATTTTAAAGGTACAGTACTTTTCACTCGGTTGCCCGCGCTTTTTCAAAGTATAATTTTAACTTTGCGCTTTTTTTTGATCTTACGGAAGAACTATCGAGACTCCCTCCCACCCCCTTGTAAGAAAACATAAGACATGGGTGATCCCCCTCCCCCCCCCCCCCGCCCTAAATTGTCTTACGTAATAAATGAATGACCCCTAATAAGTAAACTCGAGTGCTTAATATTTTTTTTAATTTTGAGTATAAATATACAATTAATTGAAAAACATGTCCGACGGACGTAAAAAATTGAGCGGACGTCGCGACGTTTCGAATGCTAATCCGCGATAAAATCTGAAAAGATAGTTTCTGTTTGAAGAGAGTTAAAAACTTCTTAAGTTCTACAATGACTGCTAATATACAGGGGCTTAGCTACCGCTGTATCAGCCGTATCAATTATATGGGGCCCCGGGGGTAAAGGGTTCCCTAATCCGTGTAAGCAAAAATTCATAAAGTGCTATTCAAAATTTCACTTGAACTCTAACGCTGCTTAATTTCCCGGGAAAAATGAAAATATTATACGAAATTGAAAATTTTTGTATAGTATTTATAGTACGTTTTGTCAACTTTTTTGAGCAGTCTCGGAGAAATAAGAATGAGGTGTCGTTTGATTCGGAATGGTATGAAGATCTTTGAAAAACATCAAGTCCCGCTATAAAAATTGCAAAGTTAAATTTTATAGTCGTTAAAATTGGTCTAGTGCTTTTTGTGTTAAAAATATTTTTAATGATAAAGTAGATGTGGCTTGCGAAATCCAGAGCATTCGTTTTCGGCCGCAGGAAAATTATAAATATTGGTCTTACAGTTCCGGAAGTAAGAACCGTTTTTATTGAAAATTTCCTCCTCTTTTTGTATCTTTTTCTAGATTTAAAAATCTCAATTGGCTTTTTTTGATATTAGCAAAAAACTAAACCCTTATTTTCTTTAGTTAATTGTTTATAACTTTTTCAAGTTTTGCAAGTAAAACTTGTTTTTTTTTTCAAAATTGTTCCGGGAGTAAGGACTCCTTTTTAGGAATTTTTAGATTTCAAAAATCTCGATTAGTTTTTGAGATATTTGCAAAAAACTAAACCTCTTTTTTCTTAATTATTTATTACTTTTACAAATTTTTCTTTAAAAATATTATGTCCATATTTTTCTGAGACTACAAAAAATGACCAAAAAAGCACTGGTTGACTATACTGGCCACACACTAAATGTTTTTATATCAGTTAGGAAGAAGGGCCCCCCACAAAATTTTGATACAGGGCCCATCAAGGGCAAGCTACGCCCCTGCTAATATACTAACTTAGCTATTCTATGCATCGAATCCGACGTACTTCAACGTTTAAATTGCGAAGATTTAATCTACCAATTCGCAATACAAAAAGTTAGGCGTGTTTGCCTGTGAAAAAATTGATTTTAAAATTGATGCAAAATTTATAATTGTTAGAAAAAACGACAAGTATTTTTTTATGTTTTTGGAATATGTAACATATATTAAAGTTTCTGCAATAAATTAGAGATTTTAATTTTGAGAAATAAAATATATAAACTATAAGTTTAAGTAAAGTTCCAATATTGAGGCGGATTCTTTTCCGGTGCCCAGGGGCGGCAGTGAGTTTAAATCCGGCCCTGCGCGAGATAGTCCCACAGACTACTCTGGTGCATAATTTGAGGTAAGTAAGGTTTTAACAAGCGAAATAGTCCTTCAGACTTATCTGGTACATTCAATTAGAGTAGGTTATTAAAATTACTCGTCAAGCTGTTCCCTCGGAACACTGGCATAGGATTATAATACTCTATTTAGAGTACCCTTAATATAAAAAGCGGCAGGATAGTCCATCAGACTACTCTGATGCATAATTTGAGGTAAGTAAGGTTTTAAAATGTGGCGAAACATTCCCTCAGACTGATATGGTACATTTAATTAGAGTAGGTTATTAAAATTACTCGTTAAGCTGTTACCTCGGAACACTGGCGTAGGATTATAATAATCTAAAGAGCCCTTAATATTAAAGGCGGCATGATAGTCTCTCAGACTAATCTGGTAAATTCAATTAGATTAGGTTATTTAAAAAAACTTACATTTTGATAGTCCCTTTGACGAATCAAAGCTCGAAGATACACTTGAAATATCAAGTCAAATTCCCATTACTTTTACACTTGGGCATAGTAACGGTGTATAATACGTATTAGTGCGAAACTTTAACGTAGGTACTTAATTTAATTAAGAGGTGCGAAGTGGTTGAGCACTAAAATGCGAATGAAGCTCTGTCGCCATTGCTAAAGACAAGGTAAAATAAAAAAGGAAGAAAACGATTAAACATTTTTAGTCATATTAAGATCTTTTTTCTCAACTATAGTGCAGAAGTGGTGGTACCTATGCGTTACTACTTAGTGTTCATATAAATACTTTTTACTAACATTACTAATCTCGAGGACGAAGCACGAAATATAATTATTATAGATAGATAAATATTAGTATAGATAAATAACACAATATAATACAATATATTTATAATATGTATGTATTTAAAAGTTTATATGTGTAGTGTATCAACTATCTGGTATCCGTAACACAAGCCTAGTAGCTTACCACGGAACTAGATGGCGTTGTTGTAAAAATGTCCCAAAATATATTCATATACAATATACTTATTTGTTATATTTAACAGTAAATCTGTAATAGTTAATTTATCAAGGTAGTGATACCGAAAAGAAATTAGGGTGCTTACTCTAATTAATTAGTGGTTGATGCTAGTCGTCTGCTAGTTGGACGAGTAAAATAATTTAGTCGTCCAACACTTGTTGTCGGTTTGTACGAATATCTATCACTTCTTTGATTTCTAATATAAAATAAGCGATTTTTATGTGCAGGATATACCTATGCCAAAAATAAAAAAAAATAACCTTAACCTACCGAGCTGATAATTTATTATTAAGATCCCACCCACTTTTAATAAGTCCAAGAGTTTTAATATGTAAAAGAGCTGGCTCTATAGAGTCGTCCTATGAAAGTTACGTTACTAACACTCCCTAAGAGTATGTACCTACATCAAAACAATGTATAAGAAAATGGTATTTTGTAAAAAGTACTACAGAAACGTCCGCAATTGCATTCACGAGTATGTTAAAACTTAAAAAACAAATTGATTTCTCTTTGAGCCATTTAAGAAGCAAAAAAGTCTCAGTCGCGATATATCAAACACCAATTGTCGGACGAATAATATTTAATTTATTCGTCCGCTTATCGGATGAATAGACACTTCGAATAGAAATACTAAAAAGTTTTTAATTAGAATTATTACATGGAACCTTTCTCATATGTTAAATCAATACAAATCTGAAGCACATCAATATTATTTTTAAACAATATTATTTATTAAATCCCAGTCGCGATATATCAAACACCAATTGTCGGACGAACAATATTTAATTTATTCGTCCGCTTATCGGATGAATTTTTTTAATTAATTCGGTAATGGATTCGATTCTCGGTCAGGTCAAATTAAGTTATTTAGTATTTCTGACAACAAATTCAGAGTAATAGCCAGGAGTTGGGAAGTTGGAACTTTGAGAGTGCCAGGAGTTTCACACGTGTGGTACAGTTTGTGGATACCTAACCTCGAAGCGGTTCGAGTCCCGATGGTGGAGTTCATTTATGATGAGCATTAATGATTGCAATTATTAACACGTTTATAATTTGTATGTATTTAAAGTTATATTATATGTGTATTTTTAGATTGCAAAAAAAAATTTAAAACAACGTTACTTCGTTTAATTAATAAATACCTAGTAGTATCTAGTGAAAAGCTTTTACGAGATTTTAATATTATATACTTTTTTTCACTACTATCACTACATATTAACATAGCATGAAACAAAGTCCTCCATCGCGTCTGTCTGTCTGTTCGCGATAAACTCAAAAACTACTGCACCGATTTTAATACTGTTTTCACTAATGGATAGAGTGGTTCTCAAGAACGAAACTAGCGAAACCCACGGCTTCGCTCGCGCTTTTTTTTTATATGACGACACGTTTGGCTCAGTAACCCTACTTTTCGCGCTAGCGGTCGCGGGTTCGAGTCCCGCTGGGGGCATTCATTTGTTGAGCACGAACATTTGTTCTCCAGTCATGGGTGTTAATATTTATATTATGTATGTATTTAAAATTTATATGTGTACTATCTGGTATCCGTAACACAAGCCTAGTAGCTTATCACGGAACTAGATGGCGTTGTTGTAAAAATGTCCCAAAATATTTATTTATTTCTAAATATTTGTACAGCGGGGTGCCGGCGCACCAGTTGTCGGCGACACGACTGCTCAGCTCTCCTGCTCCATCGCGACACCATCTGGAAGATCAACCTGGTAAGAACTGTTTGATAAATCTGTACCTACATATTATAATAAAACTAGCGACTCGCCCTCGCTTCGCTGGGGCTCTTCCCTAGATTTAGCACAGGCAAAGCCGCGGGATCTGCTAGTTATGCATATAAACCTTCCTCTTGAATCACTCTATCTATTAAAAAAAACCGCATCAAAATCCGTTGCGTAGTTTTAAAGATTTAAGCGTACATAGGGATGAAGGGACAGAGAAAGCGACTTTGTTTTATACTATGTAGTGATTCTAACTTCAAATCTGTTACATAGTATGTTTAATCTGTATTGTTTAATGTCATTAGTCTTAACTGTCACTTCCTCTGAGTTCCTATCTCTCTCTCTCATCTTTATGTCGTCGTCGCGTGCACATGTTCTTTGTCGTCTTTACAAATAATAAAATATTAATCCATCGCCATCAGTCGTTTACTTTATAAACATCCAAATATAACAAAATCTCTAAATCAAAATTATTTAAAAAAATAAAATATTTTTTGGAAAATCTTATTGAAATAGTCATTATTATCGATACAGAGGTCTAAAATAAAATCTGTAGTTTTTAGAATTTTTGTCTGTCTGTGCTGTGACTTTATCATAAGAAAATTACTGTACAGATTTTCATGTAATTTGGCATGATAATAGCTATTTATTCAGGTTAACATATAGTATTCTTTATACTGCAGGAGAATATCGCATATCTGAGAATCTACATTTAAATCCATTTAAACGCATCTAGTTGTAAAATGAGGATTATAATTTATACTTAATTACTATCGTATCATATTTTATTATATTTTTTCTTATCTACTTCAAAAAAAGGAGGTTATCAATTTGACCTACAGTATGTATGTTTCTCCGGTAAAGATGAAACTGGAACTCCTGATCTGTGCGCTCTCTTATCTTAATACACAGAGCGTAGTACTTTCTTAGGTTTACGCGAATTTTTGACATTATAAATGAATATTTTCGAAATTTTGTAAATTGTGGGTAGGCACTGTCTGTAACAAGTAGAAGCTGAGACGTCAAAAACCTGTCTCTCCCGTGACCATGATTGCTGTAAAGCATTCAAAACTTCGGGAACCAAAAATCAAAATAAATCCGCGACAAAATCCGAAAACAGATCATAAATAAAGCTCATTAAGTCGTGCCAAACTAAATCTAAAACCCCAGGCGAACCCGCAAACAAAACCTAGCTAGTACATGGTTTTTCCAGAACTATTCCCGTTCTCAGAGGAATATCCTAGTGAAGTTCGCAATGGGGCTATACGCTGGGGCTCTCGCTTCGGCCCAGCTCACAGACCGTCGGCGGGCGTGTTGGAGTGCTTCCGGATATGCAGATCACGCTTGGACCAGTATCTTGCGAGGCGAAAGGTGAGATACTTTTTTCTATACTATATTTTTTTATTTATTTATTTATTCATTTATTCATTCATTCATTCATTCATTCATTCATTCATTCATTCATTCATTCATTTATTTATGTACCATAAACAAAGTAACACTAAATGAAATAACATAATGTTAACAAAGGATATCTTATCTCTTTAAGATATCTCTTCAAGAAACCCTACAGAAGTGAAATAATATGTGTATGTGAAACAATAAACTTTGAATTAAGATATAACAACTAATTATTATTGTATTAATAAATAATAATAAATAATAATAAATATGTTGGGACATTATCACACACAGCGCTATCTAGTTCTATGGTAAGCTACAAAGAAGCTTGTGTTACGGATACCAGATAGTTGATATCTATATATATATAATGAAAATGGTCTTCGTTTGAGGCACAATCACGCCTAAACCACTGATCGTATCGACATGAAACTACCACCATTCGATGCGAAATTTTTCCTAGATGGTTTATGGCTATCTATTTTTTGAATTCCAACATTCCTTCATTTTTTTATTGCTGTTTTACTTTTATGAACATTTATTCCGCTAATAAAAACAAAAGATAAGCATTTTCTCTTGATTCTTTTGTTTTCATGGATTTCAACAGAGTATATTAAACGGATTATGGTTTTTTACATTCAGCTAAGAATCTACTCACGGTAGTGGAGAACGGCTGGACCAATTAGGCTATTTTTTTATAGTCAGAATTGTCAGGAGAAAGTTTTGTATGTAAGAAAATTTTAAAAAAGTCAGATAAAAAGTTAAAAATTGCGATGATAATCGAAGAATTCCCATCTATATAGTCACTCACTACGAAATCTCGGGAACCATAAGACTTAGAAACGTGAAACTTGGTAGGAATATTACTTTTGCTATGTATAGGTCAGCTATGAATAGATTTTAAGAAATCCATCCCCCAAAGGGGATTGCGGGGGCGTTAACAATGAACAATTCCTGTTTTTAAACTATAGCTCCTATAGACTTCAAATTTGGTAGGAATCTTCTGTAAGAGGTGTAGAAATAGGCTATGAACGAATTTTACGATAGCTCACCCCGCAGGGGGTTGCGGGGGTGGGTATTAACCATAAATATTTTTAATTTTCCAGCTAAAGCTCCTACAAGCTCCAAATTTTGTGAGAATTTTCTATAAGCGAAATATAGCTTCTAAAAATTCTAAATATGGTAGGAATCTTTTATTATTCACATAAAGATCATCTCAAAATGGATTTCAATATAGTCTACTTCCGACAGGAATTGCGGGGGTGGGTGTTAAAATCTAAAATTTTAATTTCCAACCTGTAACTTCTACAGACTCCAAATTTGGTGGGGATCTTCGTGTATGTAGGGATATTTGTGTATTTCCTTACAACAATCGTCTTTTTGGCAGCGGAGAAAAAGTCATTGAGAGGTTTCCAAAACTTAACTTTACATGTAGCTATCCAATCAACGGACTAAGAATTTTACATTCATTTTACTTTTGCAGACTACATATCCGACGAATTCTTTT
This sequence comes from Boloria selene, assembly GCA_905231865.2. NCBI lineage: Eukaryota > Metazoa > Arthropoda > Insecta > Lepidoptera > Nymphalidae > Boloria > Boloria selene. The sequence goes on along the minus strand of HG993161.1, from coordinate 4,711,909 downwards.
ATTGCGTGATCGCGGAAATGTACCTAAATGTATGTATTATAATGAATGCATTTTCTAAGCACTTGAGATGTGGAAAAGAAATTTAGTTACTTATTCCAATAGAATTCATAAAAAACATGAACAATTAATTTTCTATAAAAAATTGATGTCACGGAGAAAATTTTAGTTAACAGAAAATTCGTCGCACTTGAACCTAGACAAATTTCAACTTCACATATGAGACTTGCAATGACTTTAACTTAAACGATTTTAACGACTTTAACTTTAACTTAAATGATTGCACATTGAAAGTTACAATGAATATTAGTGAGAAAAATCACCTGGATGGAAGATACAGGCTAAATCGATGGAATTTGGAATTTGTGTAAGTCTAAACAATATCGATGCTTATAGTTCTATCCGCGGGGTCTATTTATGTTCATACAAAAATAAAAAAAAAAGGAGAATAATAAAAATATGGAAAAAAAATAAAAATGAAACATAAAATGTAATTTATTTCCTTTTTCAATTCGCCCAGCGAAGCGGGCGGGAAACGGCTAGTACTACATATATAAGTTTAAATAAATACATAATATAAACATAAACACCCATGACTGGAGTACAAACATAGGTATTCAACAAATGTATGCTCCCAGCGGGACTCGAACCCGCGACCGCTGGCGCAACAAGTAGGGTCACTACAAACTGAGCCATCGTTGCGTCAAATTAATTACACAAAACAAATAACTACTAACAAACATACTTATATGCACATATACTTATATACGTTGGAACATGTTGGGACATTATTAGTAATTAATTACACACAGCGCCATCTAGTTCCGTGGTAAGCTACGAAGGAAGCTTGTGTTACGGATACCAGATAGTTGATATACTACATATATAAGTTTAAATACATACAGATTATAAATAAAAACACCCATGATTGGAGTACAAACATCAAAGTTTAACAAATGAATACCAGCGGAACTCGAACCCGCGACTACTAGCGCAAAAAAGTAGGGTCACTATAAAACATGTCGTCATGTGTCATATTCAGTCCGACTTCAAAAAAGGAGGAGGTTATTAACATCCCACTGGGCGATGGTCTCTTTTCAATGCAAGGTGATTCAGGCCATGGGAATCCACGCTGGCAAAGTATTTCACCGAATACTATGTTTTACTTTACCGTAAGTGGTAATCACGTTGAAAATGTTTCGCTCGTGAAAAATAGGTGCGAGACTCGGATTCGAACCCGAATCCCGGTTATCCAAGCGAGAGCGTTGCCACTGGGCTACCAATGTCTACATTACTAATATTATTAATGATACAATTAAGATGTGAACATCAGGAAAATCTATTTTAATATTTTATCTGTTGGTTTGAGAAACACTGTCTGTACGTCTGTCTATAATTGAACGCAAATTGATATTTCAATAGAAAGCAAAGATAGACGTGTATTTATTAATTAATATCTCTAATAAGTCAAAGGTTCGCAATCTTTGGTATGACAGCTCTCATGACATACAACAAATGCTATTGTTTTAATTTTGTATCTAGATGTTTGATCTTTTATAGCTTGTCATATCCTAACAATATGCATGTTATTCCGTATTTCTATACACTAGCTTTTCCCGCGGCTTCGCTCGCGTTCTAATGGCTGAAAATCAAAAGAAAAATGTTTCTCCTGTTTAGTGCAGTGTAACAATGGTTGGTTCATGGTTGGAATAATGACTATGGAAACTATCTTTTGTATGTAACTTCTCTCTCTTCTTTGTCCAACCCTCTTCCCAGTTTAGCTGGGGTCGGGTCTCCTTGTACGGTTGCGCCAAATAATTCTATTCTGGCTTGTCTCTGCACTCAGGTTCTCTCTCTGGATCTCTTTTTGCATATTTGACCACCAGGTGGCGCGTGGTCGTCCTCTTCCTCGCGATCGGTCAGGGATATTTAGAACTTTGTGAATCGGATGGTCGTCGTTCCGTCTAAGAATATGGCCATACCAGCGCATTCGGCTTTCTTTTAGCTTTTCAGTTATAGGTGCTACCTTAAATGATCCTCTGACATATTCATTTCGTACTTTATCAATTCGAGTTACACCCCCCGCCCATCTGAGCATTCTCATTTCATTAGTATGCAGTTATAGTTCGTGTGCCTTTTTTATGGTCCAGCATTCAGCTCCGTAGGTCATGGCTGGTCGTACAACTGTCCGTCCGGTGTGAGCATAGAACCTAGATATTTAAAGCTGTCCACTTTGGGAAGTGCCCGGTTGTCTATGTAAATCTCGCAACCCGTTTCTGCTGTCCCTCCGTAGTCGCATTCTAAATATTCGGTTTTGTTCCGGCTAACGCGCAGGCCATGACTCTATATTGTGTTACCCATTGATTGAGTGATTCCTGCAAGTTTGTTGCATTATTTGATACAAGGACTATGTCGTCTGCGTAAAGTATACATTCCGGGATAGGTTTTTGAATATCTCGCGTGATGTAATCTAAGCAAAGGTTGAATAATAGGGGGCTCAAGGCTGATCCTTGATGCACTCCTACCTCTACGCAGAAGAAGTCACTCAAACCAGCGGGGCTTTTAACGCGCGTTTTGGTGTTCTTATACATGTCTTGGACTATTGCTAGGTAGTTTTCGGGGATATTTTGTGCTCTCATGGATTGCCAGACAAGGCTTCTGGGTACTCTATCAAAGGCCTTTTCTAGGTCGATAAATAGGAGGTACAGATTTTCTTTGTTTGAACGGTGCTTTTCCATCACAATTCTAATAGTTTGAATGGCATCGATGGTTGATTTGCCAGGTGTAAACCCGAACTGATTTTCACTTATTCGAGAGTAATGCCTTATTCTGAAGGCAATAATGCTTTCGAACAGTTTTAGAGTATGTGATGTGAGCTTTATCCCTCTGTAGTTACCGCAGTGAGCAACATCCCCTTTTTGTTTATATATAGGGCATAAGGTACTATAACGCCAGGATTCTGGGATTTTTCCTTCTTTAATAATGCAGTTGAAGAGCTTGGTCAGCCAGGATAGTGCGGCTTTCTTCAACTTCTTCCATAAATCTGCTGGTATCTGATCAGTTTTGTGATATTTAATATTGGATATGGCCTCCATCACCTCCTCTTCCGAAATACATTTTATGGGTCCTTCAGTAGGTGGCATGTAAGGTAGTATCTTACTGGGGAATTCCTCGTTCATTAGTTGTTCATAGAACTCCTTCCATCTTTCATTGTCCTTGTTTGTCGTTAAGAGTCTACCCTGAGCGTCTTTAATATATTTGGTTGATTTAATATCGAGGGTAGATTTTTGACGTTGTCTAGCTAATTTGTAGATGGTGTTCTCATTTTCTGCGTTTTCCAGTTTGTCATATAAATCACTTCTAGATATTGCAATGGATTGTGCTACTGCTGATTTAGCTATCTTCTTCAGATATTTATATACTAGGCGATCTTCTTCAAGGTTTGATTTTTGCCATATTTTAAACGCATCTCTCTTTTCTCTTATAAGATCTTTAACACCGTCGTTCCACCAGGATGTTTCTTTATTCATACGCAGTGCCCCACGTGATACTCCTAAGATTTCCTTGGCTTTCTCAAGGCAAAGTTTCTCGAAGATATATATATGACTGAACCCATTCAAGGAGCTGTGATCCCTTGGGATTGTGAAGTTCTTTCCACTTTATGCTCTCTGTTCGATCTATGTGAGTTTTTATTGGCTTAGGGGGGCTCATGACGGAGACGAGGAGCCTATGCTGGGATGTAAAGGCATTACCCGGGATCACTTTACAATCTTTGTAAAGTTTAAGCATGTTGCCTTTGGCAAGGATGTAGTCTATCTGTGTGCTATGGTTCGAGCTCTTATAGGTAATAAGGTGTTCTGGTTTCTTTTGAAAGTACGTATTAATGATATTAAGTGTATGCTTAGTCGCAAATTTGAGGATATCGTCGCCTTGTTTGTTAGGATCGCCATAGCCATATCCCTCATGGATCTTACTGTAGAGGTTGTTCTTTTCTCCGACATGCCCATTCAAATCTCCACCTATGTGGATATATTCGTTTGGGGGAATGTTTTGCATGATCTCATCTAAGTCTTCCCAGAAGTCCTGCTTTTCTTGATCAGAGCAACCGGTTTGTGGGGCGTACACAGATACTATGTTTAATGGCAGCTGTCCATCCATTGCCAGTTTTATGGCAATAAGTCTATCACTTTTCCTGTCCACGTTAATTATCCTCTGCCTGAGATCTTTATCCAAAACGATACCTACACCATTTCTTTTGTCTCCGTCCCATGATACACGAGCTGGTAACCATTTCCAATATCCCTTGACTTTGATCCTTTTCATTTAGTTTCTTGGATGCAGCAGGCATTGATCTGTCTGGTGTTTAAAATTTCACTGAGTTCTCTGCTGCGTCCTGTCAATGTGCCGAGATTCCAAGATGCGAGTCTGAGCTTGTCAAATTCTCAAATTCTTTTGGATGCGAACGCAGATTCTTGTCTTTAGCGTCGCTTCTGGGGTACGCCCTAGCATTTGTCGCATTTTTCGCATTCATCGCATCAACGTCGCTTGAGGGGGACGCCCTAGCATTTGACTTACTCATATTCCTGATTTTAACTTTCATGTAACTTTTATGTTTCATGAGTTTAAGGTTTTGGCTAAGTTTTACGGCCGGTTGCCACCTGACGCCAAGGTTGTTCGTCTCGTGGAGACATGTGGGAGGCACCGTTGGCCCTAAGCAGGCTCTTCCGCCACCTTCCCTTCTGTACGTCCCAACCAGGGCGCACAGCTCTTACTGCAGCCTCTACTCCAACTACTTTGGAGAAGCCTGCAGCAGGGGTTTGATGTCGGAGTATCCTTCTCCGGCCTGTTGGTCCACGGGAGGTATTTGATTTCCCTCCTACCTGATATGCCGGATATCTGCCGAGCATTCCCCGATCCGCCACCTGGGGACGCGTTCTCTAGAGGTGAGGCTATGAATGCTATTATCACATAATGAGTTCGTTCATTTTTAAAGGTTGCTATTGTTTTACTATTAACTTAGAAATGTGATAATTTAGATTTTAGGGCATTGTTGATAAATTTTTTTTGTAAGCAGTGATAGCCGATAGCGGGTTCAAATCCCGCGTCTAGCATTTCTGTTATTTTCATGTTCATCTAAATGTAAAATGAAAAATGGTAATCATTTCTAAAATGATTACCATTTTTCTTACAGTGGAGGAAAACGTCGTGAGCCAGCGTGGTGGACTATGGCCTGCTTCCCCACGTATTGAAGGCGGGCCCGTGCCCAGCCAGCCAATGTAGATGAGGTTGAAAAATATATATACAATATATTAGTCCCGCTGAGTTTCTTTTGTCAGTTCTTCTCAGGTCAGAGGTTTTTTTGAGGTCAAAATTGTTATCAATAAATTTAAATGATACCTAATGGCTTATAACTTTTATAAAACGCTAATAGATGGCGTAAGTAGTATTTTACATCGCGCTATGGTTTGGTTATGGTCTGAAGTATGAATTCCATAGGCACTGAATTTACCTTTGTGTTTTATTTTAATCGAAAACGTTTATTGTATTTTTGAAACGCAATCCGTTTTTTTGGAACGCGTTTTTAATATAAATAAAGTACGACTACCAGTAAACGAGTTATTAATTTATTGGGACTATTTTATATTCCCCTAGGTGATAAAGTTGGCACTCTCCAGATTTTTTTCATTTTAAGACCAAATGCTTATTTTTTTATGCTTTCGCATCAAAAAATTTATCTTTTTCTTAATAGTGATTAGAACGCAGCGAGGCCGCGGGAATTTGCTAGTAATTAAAAATGAAAATTCATGAATTTGGTTTCCGTTCTTTAGAACGCGAGCGGAGCCGCGGGAAATATAAACAGAAGTCATTGCTAAATTGTTTTTAATTCTAGGGTTGTCAATAGTATAATATATAATAGTAACAATTGCTTTAAGTTAAAGCATTATTACGACAGTTTTTGGGAATCTTTCAACATTTCCCGAGTATCATACGTATGAAAATCGGGTACTTTTTAAACGTCACACCCACACAACTCGACAGACGACTACATTAAAAGTATATATATTTAAAGCGTGGTAACAATATGGGATCTCATCATAAAGAAAGAAACAGTTTTTAAAATGAATATTCATAGATATAGCAATGATTTAACCTAAACCTGACAATTAAATGTTTTTTATTGGCAATTCTTCTCCAACTTCACCAATATGACAAATAATAAAAATAAATTGAAAGAGGATGGAGATAGATAGGTTTTGATTTACATGTCAAGATACCACATTGAACCATCACGAATGGCTCACAAAAAGTCTACTAAAAATACAATAACACTAAGATCACTTTTCATCGGTAAGTTATGTTATTTAACTACTATTTTTTAAGAAAACGTGGATTTTTAATTCGTTACTATTTAGGTAAATTTGACAAGCCTGTGTTGCCAGCTTATTACTAGGGAGACTTAGCCAAATTATTGGAGACAAATTATAAACACGATTATTTATTTATTTATTTATGTATTTATTTATTTATTTAGGATTACCAACAGTGTATATTATATAAGTAACATTTTAAAAAAATAATAAAATACTAAAATTATGTGACATGGAACATACATAATTAGGAGTAGTTTATTAATCTTTTTATCTTGAATTGATTTAAAATAACAAATACTACATTAATTAGAAAATAGCAGGAAAACAATGGATGAAGAAGGGTAAAGATAGAAGAGCATGGAAGGAGTTGGAGGAGGCCTTCACCCAAACAGGGATCCACATCTTGGAAAAAGCAAAAAAATAACAATGATACTAACACCCTAGATTAAGCACTAGATTAATATACTAACAATTACTAACAATTCTATTTGAAACATAACTTTGTAAAGATGTGGAATAAATGGCTTAATTAATTAATTAATTAATTAATTATTAATAATCCTGCGTCGAGAGTAAAACAAAAATATAAATTTGGCAGATCGAACGCGGTGTCCGTCTGTACGGGCAGAACGAACAACGTCTGGCAGTCAAAGTGTGGCTGTCAGCACTCCGCGGCGTGCGACATCGCAGCGACAAGTTCGCCTTGCTCGGACATCTGTACCAAGCCTACATGGACTTTGGGAAATATAGGTAATATTAGCGATTTTTTAGTGTTACCCTAGGTTCTAGGTTCTTAACTTTTTTTTTATTACACTTGGAAAATGCATTCGCGCACACCACCCGATCTCCCGGATGGGTGTGGGACTCACCTGCCAGTAGGGCCGTCCTACCCACTAAAAACCAAGCACCCCCCCTATGCCTAAAGTGCGACGCCTTTTTATTTTTCGGTTTTTTATATAACCTATGACACTCAGCAATAATGTGGCTTTCTATTGGTGAAAGAATTTTTAAAATCGGTTCAGTAGATCCCGAGATTACCCCTTACAATTTAACAAATAAACAAACTTTACTTCTTTATAATAATAGTATAGATATAATTAAATATTTACAGGGAATCTTTAGAGTTCGCCAATCGTCAACTCGGTATCTCTGAGGAGCTGGACTCGGCTCCGATGCGAGCTGAAGCTTATCTTAACTTGGCACGCGCGCATCAGACTTTGGGTGGACTTGACAGGTATCGCCATTATAATATAACCTATCTATTTCCATCCTCTTACATTCTCTTTCAATTTATTTTTATTATTTGTCATATTGGCGAAGTTGGAGAAAAATTGCCAATAAAAACATTCAATTATCAGGTTTAGGTTAAATCATTGCTATATCTATTAACATTAATTTTAAGAACTGTTTTTCTTTCTTTATGATGAGATCCCATATTGTTACCGCGGTTAAAATATATAAGTACTTAATGTAGTCGTCTATCGTTGGAATAACACCTGATTTTCATACGTATGATACCGAGTACGGTAAATGGTGTAAGGTTTCCAAAAACTGTCGTAATAATGCTTTAACTTAAAGCAATTGTTACTATTGAGAACCCTAGAATTAATAACAATTTAGCAATGGACTACTGTTTTTATTTCCCACGGCTCTAAAACGAAACTAAATTCATGGATTTTCATTTTTAATTACTAGCAAATTCCAGCGGCTGCGCCTGCGTTCTAATCACTATTACAAAATAGACTAGAATAAATTTTTTGATGCCAAAGCATAAAAAAAAATTTGGTCTTAAAATGAAAAAATATGGAGGGTGCCACCCTTATCACCTACCTAGGGGAATAAAAAATAGCCTATGACATATTCTCAGACCTACCAAATATACAAAAAAAAAATCATAAAAATCGGTCAAGTCGTTTCGGAGGAGTTCGATAACAAACACTTTGACACAAGATTTTTATAAATTAGAAGAATTACTATCGTGTCATGTTTTAAGTTATACCCGGTTTTAAATAACCCTTAGTTAACTTTTCTTAGAAATAATATTTTCCAGCAGTATAAAGTATCCTATATCCTGACCCGGATAACCAGCTATCATCACACCAAATTTCATCAAAATCTACCCAGTGGTTTTCCAGTGATGCGGTCACAGACAGACTGACACAATAATTCATAATAATATAGATTCGGCCGATATATCGATAAAAAAAGAATTTCTTTAAAAAAAGTATAATTTTAAGTTCTATTAGCGTTGAAAAGAAAATAAACATTCGGGTATACATTTTTTATGATTTTTATCGATAAAAAAAGTACTTTACAAAATTATCTTATCACCTTAATTTTATTTACAATGATTAATAAAAACTATACATTAGATACTGTATAGCCATCATACAAAGTACATAAAAATCTTAAACTATACATAAAAATCTTACGCTTTTTTAACGCTATGGACGTTTTTTCTCGGCTAGGGTACCCCTCCGCAACGCCCCATAAGTACTGTAGTACTGATTATAAAAAAAATCCCGCAACATCGTACACGTTATAAAGACCGGAAACCAAATTCTTTTTGAGTCGCGCGGTACTAACGCCTTTCCCGTTTTTACAACATTTTTCATTGATGCTCCGCTCCTATTGGTCGTAGCGTGATGTAATATAGCCTATAGCCTTCCTCGATAAACGGACTATCCAACACAAAAAGAATTTTTAATTCGGCCCAGTACTTTTTGAGAGTAGCGCGTTCAACCGAGGTGTAAACACCTATTGTATTTATTTATAATATGTAGATATATGTATTGAAAATTGAAAGTTTTATAATATGTAGTGTATCAACGATCTGATATCCGTAACACAAGCCTCGTAGCTAACGACGGCACCAGGTGGCACTGTGTATAATAATCACTATACATAGTATAAAACAAAGTCGCTTTCGCTATCTCATATCCCTATGTATGCTTAAATCTTTAAAACTACGCTACGGATTTTGATGAGGTTTTTTTAATAGATAGAGTGATTCAAGAGGTATATATATAAAACATGCATAATATAGTAGAGAAACACTGATAATTTTAGAGGTTTCTAATGTGATATAATAATAATAATGTACTACAGTATTGTACACCTTAAAAAGTTCTACAAAAAAGTCCACGATGGCATATGTCTATCTCAGATCTCTTACGGATAACTCACAAATCACAATAACCATTTTCTCGCTTCGCTTAGGCTCTGCCCTCTCACAATAACCATTTTCTCGACTTGACTGCCCTAGATTTAGCGCGGGCGACGCCGCGGGTTCCACTAGAGTCACAATAAATTAATAACTTGTTTACTGGTAGTGACAGTGGTAGCCCAGCGGTAACGCGTCGCTCGGATAACCGAGTGATGCGGGTTCAAATCCGGGTCTCGCACCTCTGACATTTTCATGTGCAAATCATTTATATCATGATTACCACTTGTCTTACGGTGAAGGAAAACATCGTGAGGAAACCTGCATGTCTGAGAAAACCTAACAAGTTTTCGAAAGGCATGTGAAGTCCGTCAACTCGCACTAGGCCAGCGCGGTGGACTATGGCCTGATCCCCTCGTACTGAGGGAGGCCCGTGTCCAGCAATGGGACGTTAAAAAGGGCTGATGATGATGATGATGATTACTGATAGTCGTACTTTATTAATAAATAACGCGTTCCAAAACAAACGGATTGCGTATCAAAAATATAATAAACCTTTTCGATTCGTATAATTTTTTGTTGCGGTTTAAATGAGGACTATGGAATTCATACTTCGAGCTATAACCAAACCATAGCGCGATGTAAAATACTACTAACGCCACCTATTGGCGCTTTGTGAAAGTTATAAGCCATTCATTTGTAATTTTTTAAATTAAATGATAACAATTTTATTTTTATTTTTTTCTTTTTATTTAAATATACATACAATAATAATATTAAGTAATAGTTTTTCACCAAATTCTTAGATTTTACGTACCTTGTGATGTTTTATAGCTGGTTTGAAATAGTTAGCTGAGATTTCTCAGAAATGCGATATTTTCCAGCAGTATAAAATATCCTATATCTTGACCCGGATAACCAGCTATCATCACACCAAATTTCATCAAAATCTGTCCAGTGGTTTTCCAGTGATGCGGTCACAGATAGATAGACAAACAAAAATTCTTAATAATATAGATTCGGCCTCTGTATTGATAATCACTAAAAAGTACAAAACAAAGTCGCTTTTTCTGTCCCTTATCCCTTTGTATGCTTAAATCTTTAAAACTACGCAACGGATTTTGATGGGGGTTTTTTTAATAGATAAAGTGATTAAAGAGGAAGGTTTATATGCATAACTAGCGGATCCCGCGGCTTTGCCTGTGCTAAACCTAGGGAAGAGCCCAAGCGAAGCGCGAAGACGGCGAGTCGCTAGTAATGACTATTTTAATAAGATTTTCTGACATTCAAAGGACAGATCGAACTCAGTAATAATTTTATTATATATATAGTTATACAGGTATCTGTAGATTTACAATACTTTCTACTTTCAAGGGCTCTCTCATACGCTCGCCATGCGTTATACAACGACTGTGGTGGCGGTTCGACTGCCGGCTGCGTACATCTCACCGTGGCAGCTGTCAGTCTCGAACTTGGCGCTTTTTCTAAAGCAATGGACGGCTTCCAAAAGGCATTAGCGGTGGCGCAGGGACAGAATGATAATACGCTTTTGTTGCAGGTAGTTTCTTAATATTTTTTATACAGATAATCTAAATTCACTTTTCATGAAAACAAATTTAATTTCTCATCATTTAATTTTTCTTTTTTTTTGTTTCAATTACTTATTTAATTTAATTTATTATTATTAATTAGTATATTTTGTTTCGTTTTATTTTATGTTACTAACAATGTTGTGTTTACCTTTAATTGTACCTTTAAAATACTTATCGTGGTTCCTGTTTGATTGATAATGACATAATAGAAACTAAGTATAATATATAAAATAGGATAGTTTTCACTACATAGTATAAAATAAAGTCGCATCGCTGTCTGTCCCTATGTATGCTTAGATCTTTAAAACTACGCAACGGATTTTGATGCGGTTTTTTAATAGATAGAGTGATTCAAGAGGAAGGTTTATATGCATAATACACTACCGAAACCCGCGTCTTCGCTCGCGCAAGATCTAAGGACAGTTCCGAGTGAAGCGAGGTTCAGTCGATAGTTAAAAATAAAATTTTAGCTAAATTGAATGCATCTTCATTTTGACGTGATTGAGTAAAATCCATCCATTGAAATCTACGCATTTTACTATTCATGGGATTATATTATTTAAGACTCACCCTCGCTTGTTTTTTCTCTGTACTAGAATCAATAACTTAAATGAAAATATAAAAAAAATAGCAGAATCGATCGAACCGTACTCAAGTTTTGCGCATGTTTGGCTATATATTAATCTTTGATTATTATAATCTAAGATATTAATATTTCAATCAAATCAAATCAAAATATTCTTTATTCAAATAGACTTTTACAAGCTCTTTTGAATCGTAATTTTTACATTATTAAAATTAAATGTCAGTCTGTCAGTCTGTGAGTAAACTACCACCGGCTCGGAAAGTTGTTATGCTGAGAAGAATCGTCGAGAAACTCAACAGTTGCTCTTTTCAAAAAAAAATTGTAACAATATTTATCTATTTATCCTACGTGATACACAACCAGACATTAATCCCACACATTTACATCTACTAAGTATCCCGTGATGGCGTAATTAGCTTTATTCAACAACGTATTTTTAATTTTAGATTTGAATTGCTTCAAAGGCAAGTTCAATATGGACTGCGGATTTTTTTATTTGTATGATTTATCATGTTATAACAGGTGTACGTAGGGTTATCGGAGCTATGGCGGCGTTTGCGTGACACGGAACGCGCGGTGGCTTGCGCGGCGCGAGCGTGCGACCTCGGCCGCGGCCCGCGGAGCGCAGACCTCAACACACGCCACCACCGCACCGCGCTGTTGCAAATGGCCGCCGCACTACGCGCGCGCGGGGAACTCGGCGATGCACATGATTATTGTAATGTAAGTCACATTATTCATCTTCAATTGAATTATTTTGATTATAATAACTTCCAGAAATTGTGGATTTGGGCAGTTTTCTTGGCCAGTGTCGCGTAGAATCGAGGAAACACGCTATATACGCTATAGACTTGCTGTTGCAAATGGCCGCCGCAATACGCGCGCGCGGGGAACTTGGCGACGCTCATGATTATTGCAATGTAAGTCACATTATTCATCTTCACTTCAATCATTTCGATTAAGTAATAGCTTCCAGGAGTGCCGATTGGGTAATGTTTACTTCGCCAGTGTCGCGTTGAACCGAGAAAACACGCTATATACGCTATAGACTTGCTGTTGCAAATGGCCGCCGCACTTGGCGCGCGCGGGTAGCTGGGTGATGCACATGATTATTGCAATGTATGTTGGGATATAAATAATATATGTTGGGAACTTATTACACACAACGCCATCTAGTTCAATGGTTAGCTACGATGCTTGTGTTACGGATACCAGATAGTTGATATACTACATATATAAGTTATAAATAGAAACACCCATGATTGGAGTACAAACGTTTGAGTGTAACAAACGAATGCCCCCAGTGGGGCTCGAACCCGCGACCTCTAGCGCAGTAAGCAGGGTCACTACTAATTAACTATTTGTCACTCGTAGCTTAGCACGGAACTAGATGGCAATAATAATGTCCCAACATATTTATTTATTTATTACTAAAAATGTGTTGTATCTCCTTCAATATCTTACTCTTTAAGGTGCACATTGTGAGGAACTATGCTATATCCAGACACTAACCCATGCTTAACTTGCTAGTAAGATTAGCAACAACAGTATGTCCCTAAATACATATTGCTAACACTCATTTATATGATTTTATTTTATTTTTTTAATAATATTATTTATTACGTTTCAGGAATCACTTCGGCTTGCGGCGGTGGCAGGAGACCAGGGCTGCTACGCGAGGGCGATGAGGATAGCAGGGGATGTGTACAGACGGAAATGTGATTATGGAAAAGCTCTTAGGTATTTTTTTTTGTTTTTATACTTGTTTTTGTTAGATTGCGCCATCTATTTATAATGTAACAACTAATGTTTAATATCAACATTGCACTGTTACCGCTATCTAATTCTTCAGAATGGTTTTTCTTTCTTTTCGAGGCGTATGGAAAGTTTGTAATTGAGTTATTCAGTACTCGTTTTCTCGATATTGTAAAAAATAATGAAGCCTGCAAATCAAACTGCGAACCGGCTCGAAGGACCAATTTTGTTTATCTGGGTTTTGTGAGTTCAAATAAATGGCTATAAGGCTATTGGTGTCAAAAATATTGATTAATCAATCTACTAAAAAACTCTGCTATTCAAAAATAGTTGCTTTATATTCACATTGTGGGTATTAAAAGAACAGAACAGTAAAAGATGTCTGACTAAATATTTACACTTTCCGAACATGTTAACGTTCGGAAAATTTTCACACATCTTTTACTATTGGCTTATAGAAGATACAGATGCTGCTTGATGGGCTTATATAGAAAGTTACGAATTAAACTAAAGACCTAACACATAAACATCTAGAGACGCACGCGGGCAATGCGAGGATAAATCGGTACTACAACTATAAAGCTTATTTATCAGATTTTTACTTAGCGATAAAAATAATCTGTACTTATTATCCTAAGTCATTATACACCCAACAGGCATTACGAAGTAGCAATGGGTGCGGGACAATCGTTGGGAGATCGTCTTGCTCAAATGGAAGCAATGGATGGAGCGGCTCGATGCTTGGAAGCTCTGCGCTTGCAGGGACGCATCTGTAACTGTCGACCTTTGGAGTTTAACACTAGGTTGTTGGAAGTCGCCACGTCTGTTGGTTCTAAGGTGAGTTTTTGTATGTATTAAACTATTACTAATGTCCCACTAGATAGTGATAGCCCAGCGGTTACGCACTCGCTTGGATAACCTGGCTTGGCTGTCAACACTCAATTGCCGTGAAATAAACTGTAGTAGACAAATATGGCTATTTCTAGTATTAAAACTGTTTATACACCTATAATATCGACATCTATGCATAAAACAGGGAAAATTCAAAAATGCGACATGATCCCTCATCCATTTATGTCCTCATTTGAGAAAAGAGAGTTGTTGAAGGACATGCGCAGTTCGCTGGCAGAAAGTTTTGAAAAAAGTTTGTCCAGCCTGGTGGTCTATGACCTGATACCCCTTCGTATTGAAGGGAGACCCACGCCCAGCAGCGGGACATTATCATCATCATCAGCCCTTTTTAACGTCCTACTGCTGGGCACGAGCCTCCCTCACTACGAGGGGGATTAGGCCATAGTCCACCGCGCTGGCCTAGTGCGTGTTGGCGGACTTCACATGTCTTTAGAAAACTTGCTAGGTTTTCTCAGACATGCAGATTTCCTCATGGTGTTTTCCTTAGCGTAAGGTAAGTGGTAATCATGATAGTAATGATTCGCACATGAAAATATCAGAGATGCGAGACCCGGATTTGAACCCGCATCTCTCGGATATCCAAGCGACCGCGTTACCGCTGGGCTACCACTGTCTCATTTGTTGTTTAGAATTTGGTTTCTCTGATTTGTACTATGGTTTGTTGTGCTTGAACAACCCCTACTGACCAACAGATGCTAGTACGTCGCGTACGCCTCCGCCTATCTGACATCTACAGTCTACACGGCATTGAACTTTACAGTCTTCATTCATTTATGAATATATTTTGAACAACCCCCACCGCCCAACAGATATTAGTACGTCGCGTGCGCCTGCGTCCTCTCCCGTAGTTTCAGTTATAAAGTCCCCTAATTTTCAGTTTGCGAACTTTACAGTCTTCATTCATTCATGATATTTTGAACAACCCCCACACGTGTTCAATTAGTTTGAAGTACCCTCACCTCTTCACAGATGCTAGTACGTCGCGTACGCCTCCGCCTATCAGACTTGTTACTGATTACCACTGGTGAATCTTAATAAATAAATAAAAAAAAGTGCGTGTGTACAAATTACACATGTCAGAAGTAAAACTTGAATTTAAAATAAGGCTAACTCTTCCCCGTCTCTCAGCGCCTGGTACTATGGACTTATTTTTGAAGTGAAACTTCTTTAGAATCGGTATGATTTCAAACTCGATGAAACGAAAAAATAAGTCCATAGTACCAGGCGCTCAGAGACGGGGAAGAGTTAGCCTTATTTTAAATTCAAGTTTTACTTCTGACATGTGTACTTTGTACACACGCACTTATTTCGTTTCATCGAGTTTGAAATCACAACGATTTGATTTAATCGTCCAGGACAGCATCAATTTTTACTCCTACTTTTCTACTTCAAAAACAGATGTTAGTACGTCGCGTACGCCTCCGCCTATCAGACATCTACACAGCACTAGGCAACAACAGCGCGGCGGCGCGTGGCGGCTGAGCATGTCTTTCGAAAACTTGTTGTCTCATTTGTTGTTTAGAATTTGGTTTCTCTGTACTATGGTCTGTGCTTGAACAACCCCTACCACCAACAGATGCTAGTACGTCGCGTACGTCTCCGCCTATCAGACTTGTTACTGATTACCACTGGTGAATCTTAATAAATAAATAAAAAAAAGTGCGTGTGTACAAAGTACACATGTCAGAAGTAAAACTTGAATTTAAATTAAGGCTAACTCTTCCCCGTCTCTGAGCGCCTGGTACTATGGACTTATTTTTGAAGTGAAACTTCTTTAGAATCGGTATGATTTCAAACTCGATGAAACGAAAATAAGTCCATAGTACCAGGCGCTCAGACGGGTAAGAGCCTTAGTTAGATCTCGACCACCGCGAGTCAGTGACATTTCTAACTCTGTCTAACTCGTGGGTGTGACCTTCGCGCCATCTCCCTCACTCAACGAGCTCAGACGGGGTTATTTAGTATGAATATAAACGAGATTTAAAAATTAGTTTGCCAAAGAGGTTTTACTTCTGACATGTGTACTTTGTACACACGCATTTTTTTTATATTTTAATGGCAACACCGCCCAACAGATGCTAGTACGTCGCGTGCGTCTGCGCCTATTTACGTAGTAACTAATACTTAATCTGTGGCGCCTATCAGACATCTACACAGCTGACAGCACTAGGCGACAACAGCGCGGCGGCGTGGGCGCCCGCCTGTTGCCCGTTAGTACGAAGCCGCTGGAAATGCTAGTATAATATATGGGAGCCTCCTTAAAAAATGTTCTTTAAATATATTTTCTTATCATTATCTAGATTTGATCAACAAGAAAGAGCAAGCGATAGTTTTACATAATTAATAACATATAAATGGAAGCGGTGATAAGAGCTCGAGGAGGGAACATTAGTTATTAAACGTTATTTATTAAAAGTTTTCCAGTTTTTTTTCACCTACGTGTGTTGTTTTATTCATTGTCTTCGTTCTCCATACAAAATAAAAATGACTCATTAAAGAAAACACGAAACCTATGAAAATTTTATTTGAATTTAGAACAATAAAATTAGAATTTGAAAACCTCATAAAACTCACTATTAAGCGACATTTGATATTTATTCATAAATTATTAAAAAAAACTGATAATCCTTACAAAACATAAACTTGCAAGGTGTTTCGATTTTTTTGATGAGAAGTATATTTCAGGACATATTATCTGGTATGAACTTTAGAATTTGGTTTCTCTGATTTGTTTTGTGCTTCAACAACCGACTGACCAACAGATGCTAGTACGTCGCGTACGCCTGCGTCTATCAGACATCTACACAGCGCTGGGCGACAACAGCGCGGCGGCGCGGCAGCGGCGCGCGGCGGCGGGGTGGGCGGCGCCGGCGTGCGCGCGCTGTCGCGAGCCGCTCGCGGAACGCGCTGAGCCGCTCGCATCGCTGCCTTGCGCGCATATTGTACACCACGCGTGAGTATACATACATAATAGTATAAAACAAAGTCGCTTTCTCTGTCCCTATATCCCTATGTATGCTTAAATCTTTAAAACTACGCAACGGATTTTGATGCGGTTTTTATCAATAGATAGTGATTCAAGAGGAAGGTTTTTATGTATAATACATACATAATCTTTGTCTTACGGTGAAGGAAAACATCGTGAGGAAACCTGCATGTCTGAGAAAACCTAACAAGTTTTCGAAAGACATGTAAAGTCCGACAACTCTCACTAGGCCAGCGCGGTGGACTATGGCCTGATCCCCCTCGTACTGAGGGAGGCCCGTGCTCAGCAGTGGAACGTTAATAAGGGCTGATGATGATGATGATGATGAATCTTTGTAAAGGCTCACATCCACTAGGCTCACCGATTCGAGTCGAATCGAATTGCAGAAAATCGCCTCCATATATTATTTACTATGATACTGCGTACACTAGAGACGAGCCGCGGCGTGCCGAATCGAAACGACCGCGAGCAATATTTTTATTATTTTTATGTTTAATTTAAATTAAATAGAATGAAAGAGGAAGTACTAATATCACTGGTTCAACAATATGCAAAATTGTTTAAGCACGCCGTTTTATTTTTCTATTCCCCTCTTCTTCGTCAAAAAGTATTTGAAATAAAAACATCTCTTCATCCGAGCTGTCCATGACGCAAAAACGAACTAATTTGATGAAAACTTGAGATGAATGAATAATTCGATTCGATTCTTCTGAGATGTACGCACTAGGAATAAATGCGACTCGCCTCGATTCGACGCGTTTCTGCTGAAGTCGACGTCAGCCTTAAATCAGCTCTTTGTAACGTCCCACTACCTAACATGGGCCTCCCTTAATACACGAATTTCCCAAGAAATGCGACATGCATAGCATTAATACTAGGAGCAAACATAAACTTGTATTGTAATGCCATGTACAGGTCTCGAGGCATAAGCTCAGCTTTGCATTTGTTTGAGTGCAGTGTACGGATAGGCACGACTTTACGGATAGACGTTGCGAGCGACTTTGCATTTGTGTGAGTGATAGCTAAAAGCCAATAGCCGCGCATCAATAACCAGTTAAAACGGGTTTAAACCAATCTCGCAACGTCTATCCGTATCGTCGTGCCTATCCGTACACTGCACTCACACAAATGCAAAGCTGAGCTTATGCCTCGAGAACTGTATTGTAACAAGAAACTATATTCCAGCTGCATGCCAGAGTCGTGGTCGCGTCGGTCGCAGCGGGGCGGGGGCGGGGGCGCGGGCGCGGAGTGCGCGGAGTGCGCGTCGCCGCGAGTGTCTCGCCGCCCGCCGCCCGCGCCGCCCGCCCCGCGCAGTCTGCCCTCGCAGGTTGTGAGTATACGATGACTTTCATAAGAGATATTCATTTATTACGTAAAACTGTTTTAGCTAGTTTTTGACCCCCTCCCCCCTCAGTTATGAGATATAATAAAAATAGGAACACCCCCCCACCCTGTTTAAAATTAATTACCAACGTAAGTCTTAAAGAAAATGAATACACTTTTGTTTTATTTTAATGTTTATTTTTCAAAGTAACAATTTTAACTTTGCGCATATTTTTTTTTTGATCTTACGTAAGAACTATCGAAACTCGCTCCCACCCCCTTGTAAGAAAACATAAGACATGGTCGACCCCTCCTCCCCTCCCCCCTAAATTGTCTTACGTAATAAGGGAATGGCCCCATAGCGGAATAAATGGATAAATGAATGAATGAATGAGTAAATAAATGAATGAATGAATGAGTCAATGATTGAATGATGGTTGAATCAAGAAATGGACGCAGGTCATGTACTCGTATTTGTGTATTTAGATTGACCATATTACCATTTATAACCCCGTATTTACTATAGGGCCAAGGGGACAACGACACGGGGCGATAGGCTGTGTAAGCCGGTATTAAGCATTACGCATTTTTCTGCACTGCAGTAACGAGTTGCAGCGCGGATAATTCGTTTTTTGCGCTCAAAAGGACAAATAAAAAGAAGAAGGTTCTATCAGAGAAACAGGTTTCCTCACGATGTTTTCCATCACCGTAAGTCAAGGTAATAATAATTCGGACATGAAAATATCAGAGAGCGAGACCCGGATTTAAACCCGCTTCTCTCGGTTATACTAGCAAGCGCATTACCACTGGGCTACGACTGCCTTGAAAGTATCCAATTAAAACAGTACAAATTATCAATTTTCAGGACTTCCCCTTCGGAACACCACCAACTTTGCGCGAGTCTGACCTCAACTCTGTTCTCTCTGACCACAGCAGCCAACAAGCGACGTCCAGCGTTTAATTTTAAACTCTATTTCTTATTCTATAAAGATTATTCTATAATGATATGTTATTTTTTTATTCATTTTTGTCATATTGAAATAATTTGGAGTTCATAAGTTCGATTCCTGGGCATATGTGATTAAACTTCAATAGCGGGAATATTTTACTGGTTAATGTTTTTTGTTTTAATTTAACAGTTTTTTTGATAAATTTATAGCTAATATAGACTGGAATTGAACTGATGGATGTGCAATAATAAAAAAATAAATATCTTGTAACTGTTATCGGTCAATTTAATAATTTATAAAAATATTCTACAACTTATTCATACTATATTGAATATTCTATTAAAATCTAAATTAGAATAAAAAGATCTATGTGAGTTAACAATTTCAAAGTTTATTTACGTTGTTTCATTCAAAAAATTAATATTAACTAGCGACTCGCCCTCGCTTCGCAGTCGCTTGGGCTTTTTCCTAGATTTAGCACAGGCAAAGCCGCGGGATCCGCTAGTTATGCATATAAACCTTCCTCTTGAATCACTCTATCTATTGAAAAAAACCGCATCAAAATCCGTTGCGTAGTTTTAAAGATTTAAGCATACATAGGGATATAGGGAGTAGGGACAGAGAAAGCGACTTTATTTTATACTATGTAGTGATGATGATGATGTACGATCTTTAATTTCATACTTCAAGTCTTTTTGATGTGTAACATCTTCCTTCTCGCTTTTCTGCAATCTTTGGAAATAGTTTTGTGAAAAGGGACGGAAGTGTGCAACAGGAAGCAAAAGCCACGAAATTTTTGTTGCTGCTCCATTGATATTTCTAATGTTACACATCATATTATTATGCGCATAATGTAATACTTTTTCGATAATTTAGACTCGAAAAATATAAAATTAAACTAAGAACTTATCAAAAAATCACGCACACGTGATCAAATGTCATTTTGACATAAGGTATAGTCACGAAGAAAAGTGTTAAATATTTACTATGATTTAGTAATAAGGAAATATCTCGATTTTTGTCGTCAATGTTGTTATGATTAAATTAAATGCATGTGTAGTTATAATAAGAGACGCAGTTTAAAAATGGCGAAGTATATATATTGTTCTGTGTTGGTGAAATAAGGCAAAAAGTATTGTCTTAATTTGACAATTCATAGAGAGTACAGTTTTCTCTCTATTTTCTTATAAAGGGAAATAATATTAATATTAATATGAAAAGTGATATAATGGCAAATATTATTTACATTAAGAGAAAGAAATGTCCATATCTGAGATTCATTCTTAAATGAATATTTAAATATAATATATTTTAAAAATAATAAAAACGCTTTATTGTACTGTATAACTGTCTACGGAAGTTTACGATTACAGAATTAGTAGATGGTTACTTTATTAATATTATTTTAAATAATTGTTGATGTCGAATGTTATACTCATATGCTAGTATATATAACGTATACATGGTGTATTATAATATATAAATATTTGCAAATTGTATATTGGTTTAAAGGAATTATAATACGCTTGTATCGTGATAACAATTTGTTGCAAGTATTTTTTGTAATGTGAGCTGGTGATAAGTGGAATTTCCAACTAGCTATTGAAATTTTACTGAAATAATTAAAGAAAAATATTATTTTTAATAATGGAACGCTGTTTGAGATTGGCATACGTCAGAAAATATAGTAATAAAAATAAAAATCAATTTAAAAAAACCACAAACTGCCAAATCACTGTTGTGGTCAATTACGCTATAATAAATACTATGAACACATCATTTAAATGAGAATAGTTACAAGCACTGGTTTAGAAATCACTTTTAGGAGAATCTAAGTAAATATAATTCACTAAAATATAATATTATGCAAAAAATGTAAAAAAAAAAACTACTAAAAATAGCAGCATTAAAATTAAATAAAAATTAGATATACAAAAAATATTATAAATATAAATATTACTATAATATATTATTAATATATGTATTTCAAAATTTCATCTTTTCACATTGGTTATTCTAAATTGTAAGAAATATAAATGTTTTATATTATGTATATGGAAAATCAATGTGGTTTTAAATAAGAATAAGTGTTCTATTATAGAGAAGAAATGAAGCAATATGTCCGCAATTTGTTATTATTTGTATAAAGGTGATTCAGACGGGGTAATTTTTGTTTACATTCATCTTTCATTTTTCACTCAAAGTGACACATCTGATCATAAAATGAAACATTAGTGCTGAATGAATACATTAGTGAAATGATCCAATAGTGTTGGATATATTCATCTGGTATCTTTCATTTCACTCCGAATGAACGAGAAATGAATGGTCTGAACCTTGAGAGAACGTTCATTCGGGTTCGATCAGTCATGCGACTTGATTCGATGATATAATGAATGAAATGAAAAATGAACATTCTTTTCTATATCATTCCATTTAAGCCGTGAGAAATTAAAGCAATATGAAGCATTCACCCGAGTGAATAATCATTTGAGTGAACCGTCTGATATAACCCATAGATAATAGTTTTAAAATAATTTGATGTCTATGAATTGTTACACATAATAGTATATATGTTGATATGTATGTTTCTTATATTATAATAAGTGCGGTTACCAAGATTTTCTTACATATAAATTATATTTAAAAAGCAATTTAAAGTGAATACTTGTTAATGTTAAGACCTAGATAGCAAACAATATTAAATTTAATTTATTCTTGTAAAAAATATACCTATTACAAAAATATCTTCATATACTATCTTATAATTATTTCTTAAATACCTAAGTATT
Organism: Boloria selene; assembly: GCA_905231865.2. Taxonomy (NCBI): domain Eukaryota; kingdom Metazoa; phylum Arthropoda; class Insecta; order Lepidoptera; family Nymphalidae; genus Boloria; species Boloria selene. The sequence continues at coordinate 4,689,482 of HG993161.1, read as the reverse complement.
ACTTTTTCAGTTAAGATGATTCAGTGAAAATTACCGCAAAATATTAAAAAAACACATTTTTATCATTCGTGTAAGCCCTTTATTTTAAACAAGCCCTTCCTGCGGCTCCGCCCGCTTTCTAACCAGAAAACAAATTCTTATATTTTACACGTTATCCTTCCTCGATAAATGGGCTATCCAACATTAAAATAATTTTTCAATTTGAACCAGTAGTTCCTGAGATTAGCGCGTTCAACCAAACAAACAAACTCTTCAGCTTTATAATATTAGTATAGATCATCATTGTCTTATTTTAATTACCACCCTAACTTGACTTATATTTTTTGTTACCCTAATTATTAGGCTTTAGAAAGCGTAGGTTATTCGTCTTAACAAATCTAAGAATAATTTATGGTTTATTGTTAATAATAATCTAGTGAGATAAATTGTAGTCACTAGAAACGAATTTCCATTTTTTTTATGTATAGATTTTATTTAGTCCCAATACAATAAGAATGGTTTATAATATTTCATTGAATACATTTCTGTCCGTCATTACAATTTGTTTTAAATTGCAACTTTGGCATGTTCCTTAAGTACATTTACTTTAAAATATCCAAGTTCCAGTTCATCTATATTCCTCACTTCCTTAGTTGTAGTGTGCACTTTAAACAGAACTATTTTATAAGCTCTAACAACTCGTGATGACATAAATTTAAGAAAATTCCTTACTAATTTGAGCCATTTTAAACTATTTTGTATAATCTTAAAATATATGTCTAAAATATTGTTTTCAAACATTTTTTTTCTTTGATAGTCACTCTGACTCTAGTTTTTATGAACTACTGAACCTGCCCTTGAAGATATATTATTACTGTTATATAAAACATGTAGTTGTGATTTGGGCGTTGTGTTTATCTTATTTTAGATAATAGTAAGAAAATAAAATATAATTGTTCGTTATATTTTAAAATTTTACTTGAATATATATGAATAGAAAATTATAATGTATGTTTAATTTTCTCCCTTCGATAGAAATAGTGTACAAAATAGGTACTAATTAGATTATGTACAATTAAGATTATTTATTATAACATCAAATCGTAATAAGTTTACTAAGCCTCGCATTTTCTAGAATCAATTGAAGAAATGAATGAATGATAGTGATAAATTCTAAATTCGAGAAAATTGAGTTCAAAGTTTGTGTTATGTATAGAGTTCATTAATAAAATGGCTGTCAAATGTCATGAACTTAATAATAGTCATAAATATGTTTGTTTTGAGATTTATAACTGTTTAAACACATAACATTGTCAATCTAAGCATAATGCATAACAGCGAAAATGATAAACTGCATCATCCATTCACGTCTTCAATTATTTATTATCTTGTGATAAAATTCAGCAATTACCTATGTATTTAAAAAGATATGGATACTTGGTCCTTGAATTAACACATTTTTTTACTATGGCCTTTTTTAAATATCGTCAATTGACAATTTGTACTTCGTAAGCTTCGTATTCTTACACGTACACAATATATAGAATATAAAATATTAAAACATTATTACAGACAGCGCCATCTAGTTCCATGGTACGGTACGAGGCTTGTGTTACGAATTCCAGATAGTTGATACAATACACATAGTATATAACTTAAAATACATACATATTATAAGCATAAACATAACATAACAGGAGTAAAAACATTCGTGCTTAACAAATGATTGCCCCAGCGGGACTCGAACTCTCTACCGCTAGCGTAATCAGCGTATCAAGTAGTCAATAGAAACTGAGCATACAAAAAATTTAAATACTAAATAGGTACAGTTCTCGAGGCGTAAGCTCAGCTTTGCATTTGTGTAAGTGATAGCTAAAAGCCAATAGCCGCGCATCAAAAACCAGTTAAAACAGGTTTAAACCCAACGCGCTACGCCTTCAGTCATACCTATCCGTACACTGCACTCACACAAATGCAAAGCTAAGCTTATGCCTCGAGAACCGTAGTTGATCTTAAAAAATAAATAAAATAGTAAAATATCTTTTTTAAAACTTTCGATACTACGAACAAATGTACACGACTGTACCAGCAAAAGAACCGCTAATTTTGAATTTGACATTAAAATGACATAAACTTGAGCGTTTAAAACTAAACATGTCAAAAATCAGCATCTCCTTTATAAAATAAGATAATGCAAAAAACAATGTGAATATTATAAAATTGTAATATGTATACTCAAATAAAACATTTAATTTTGTACTTCGTATTTGTTTCACAATTTTGAACTTTTTTCTACTGTAATAAATCATGATTAACATATCCTTGCCATATAAAAAAATAACAAGAGTTGTTTTCAATATAACACTTAACACTATTTGTATTGATTTTTCATCGCTTTTCTTGCTCCCAGTTTTTGCCAGTGAAAATCAATTAACTTATTAAATAAATCATCAATTCACTGTCCCGAATAATTAAAAGGTACTTAGTTTTACCTAGTAACTGTTTATAAAGTAGTACACATTCATTTCGCTTTGTTAATCGACGCGTAACGCATAGAAAGAGCTTTTGCTTTGTATTGTAGTAATTCTCAGTTTCTAACAAGTTTCATGTAAAACAGTTATTCATTATTATTTTAAAGGTACAATGAGTGCCATTGCGAAGCAGAAGTGTCTCATTCAGGAGAGATTATTTCAGTTTATTAAGAAATACATCCCTTCTGCGAACTTGTCTTTAATCGACGACATAGTCCTCGCCTATCTCATTTCTATCCTCGAGGAAGCCTCCCAGGACGCCTGCTTCGATGTAGAAGGTAAAAGTAGTAACCGAGCTATTATATAATTAACTTTTATTGCTTTATTTTAACTACAATAATAATTATTAAAACAAAACAGCACATCTTATTAGAATAAATATTCATAAGTTATATTTTTATTAAACTAACTAATATTTTTTATTATATTATAGATTCAAGTTCAGTTAATTATTTTAACTTTATTTTTAATCAATATTTATATATTAATTTTTTAACTTTGAACATGTTCTAAATTAAATATAATTGTCAGATCTAGAATCTACAATAAATTATGAAACTATTCTTATTTTTCAAATTATCACTACAGTTCACAGTCAATAAATTAATATTAATTCATAGTTTCTTTCTCATAATTCTCTTTCAACTTGCATTTAAATATTTAAAAGAAATATACAAAATAGTATGTAAATGAAATATAAAACAATAAATACCATAAAAATTAATAAAATCTCATTCGTAAATGATATGAGTTTAAAAGAAAACTGTTATATACAAACAAAATTCAAGAACCATCCCTCGTTAAGGATCCAATAGTAAAAACTACGAAATTACAATATTTTTTTTAAAGAAATTAAATACTTAAAGCTGTACTTAGCAAAAATAGTCAATCTCCAAGTCTATGTATATGCTTGAAATGCAACATTACTTATATATAAAACAATATTGTTTTCTCTTTTTACAATTTACCTTTGTTCTCTGATTTAGTGTTTTTTTTTGTTATTTTTCTGTTTATATTAAAAAAAACAAATAATACTTTGCTAGGTGAAAAATTAGATAGATAACTTATCCTACGCATATTAAAAGAAGAAACAATTATAAATGAATCCGACCACCATCTCTCCCTTGACCATCATTGTTGTAAAGTGTAAAGCATTTGAAACGTCGGGAACCAAAAATCAAAATAAATCCGCGACAATATCAGAAAAGATAGTTTCATTTATAATGTCAAATATTCTCGTAAAGCTAACAAAGTATTATTAGAACAAACAGTCATTGACTTTTCTGGACTTTTTCTGGACATAGCCTTAAAATAAACTCAGAAGGATTTCAAGAAAACTGTATTCAATAATTAACAATTTAATTTATTGCTTCCTTAAATGCTTGTTCAATTTAATTAATTGTTAGAACTCGAATCGCTGACTTATACTGAATGTTACATTATATTATTACTCCATCAAAAATGAATGTAGTTAAAATATAAATTATTACTACTAATATTACTATTAATTTTGGTCAACCTCACACTAAATTTCCGATCGAATAATTTTTTTTATAAGGTTTAGGGTCACTTACTGAGCATAAAATCACAAAATGCTGACAGATCCAGGTGGAGCTTCGACCACAATCTTGAAACAAAGTTTCTGGCCTTTATCTCGAAAACTATGCACTTAAGAGCAAAATCTATTGATACCATTCTTGTAGTGTCCGACCGAAACTGGTTTTTACGACCGAAACCGAAACCGAAACCGAATTTCGGCTACGGTCTCAGTTTCGGCCGAAACCGAAACCGAAACCGAAACTTTCTTACAGGGATCATGTTTTCAGAGAAAAATAAAGAAAATGTATTATAATCAGTTAGTTTTAATTAGTAAAATAAATATAAGTGTTAATTTTATTCGGATAAATAGGTCTACTCGTTTAATTATAAGTGTTAATTTGTAAAAAAAAAACAATTATTATATTGGTACCTACTTAATAATTATTAAATTGAACGCGAAACTCTAAATCCTTAATATTATCACCACTAATGCACTATAGTAAATACCATGTACCTAACTAATGTTTGTTTACATATAGCATTAGCGAAAGAGTTAAATTAACCACAAAATGTTTAGATTTTTAAATTTTTTTGGTAAACTTGATTCTACTATAATAACTAACTAGGTACTCCTTTGTTATATTAAATTACTTTTAGAGGTACTCTTATATTATATCACATGATAAAACTTACCGAATTCAAAACATATCACACGAAAACTCACAACAAACAAAATGCACTGCAAACAAACAGGTTACGACATGATTACGCACGTGGACGCGGCCAAATGTCATCGTCGCTTGGATGTCATTTACCGCGCCGATCATACCCGAGCACAGCGCGGAAACTCCCGAATGCAGTTTCGGTTTCGGTCGTAGTTTCGGCAGGTTTGCTGCCGAAACCGAAACATAACCGAAACTCGTTTTTTTGCCGAAACTCGACCGAAACCGAAACCGAAACCGAATATTCGGTCGGACACTACATTCTTGTAGAGAAAAAAATTTCGCATCTTTTATTTCCCGTAAACTTTTTTATAAAACTTGCATTTTATTGATTAAACCATTTTTTTTGAGAGCTGTCGGCCGAGACTGAAAAACCGGTTCAATAAATGGGCCATAAATCGTAAACGGTAAGTTTTACAAGAAATAAATGATGCGAAATTTTATTTTCTATAATAATGGATTCATTAACTCTTGCGCTAAAGTACGTAGTTTTCGAGATATCGACCAAAAACTTTTTTTCAAGATGCTCGAGCTCCACCTGGATCTGTCCGCATTTTGCGATTTTATACTCAGTAAGTGACCCTAAACTTTACAAATAAAATAAATGGGATCGGAAATTTAATGCGAGGTTAAATTCTATTTTTACTGGCCTATAATAATGGTAGTATGTAAAGGGGGAGTAAAATTTTGTTAGTGAGACTTAAATAGGTCAAGCCATCCCAAGGTTGTCCCTTACTAACAAACATGTTTCACTTAATAGTGTGACATTTAAAAAAGAATATAGAAAAAACTTTTGGAACTTAACTTATAATTTTATAAGTACAGCGCTTTTTATAAAAAGACATCTGCCTATTAATTCATATTAAAAAAATAAATCATTTTTTCAAATATGAATAGAAGATTCTAAGGTCTAAGCAAGATTTTTTTCAATTTCTTCATTTATTGTGCTAGAAATTTTAAATTTGGCAGGAAGGTAGTTTAAAGTAAGTAGATGTCCATTTAAAACGGATTTTGCGATTGGGCCGGATTGAGGTGGTCTTAGGGCTCTCGCAAGTTTGTATGAAAGTCCTTCATTTTTTGTGCTACAGACTTTAAACTTCGCAGGCAGTTAATTAATAGTTAGTAGATGTTCACGAATTTTGTGACAGGGACAAATTAAGGAGGTCTTAAGGACTCTCGCAAGTTTGTATGAAAATTATTCAGTTTTTGTGCTACGTACTTTAAATTTGGCAGGGAGGGAATTAGTAGTTAGTAAACGTCCGCTAATAAAGACTTTTGTGACAGGGCCGGATTTAGGTGGTCTAAGGGCTCTCATTATTTTGTATGAAAGTCTTTAATTTTTTATGCCACAAACTTAAAATTTAGCAGGTAGGTAGTTAATAGTTAGTAGACGTCCGCAATGAAAGAATTTTGCGACAGGGCCGGATTGAAGAGTCTAAGAGCTCTCATTAGTTTGTATGAAAGTCTCTCATTTTTTGTGCCACAAACTTTAAATATAGCAGGAACGTAATGTAATGAACATGTAATGAAAATGTAATGAACTTTGCGACAGGGCTGAATCGAAGAAGTCTTAGGGCTATAGCAAGTTCGTATGAGATTCTTTCATCTTTTTTGAATTACGCATTTTAAATTTGGTAGGAAGTAATTGTCCGTAAAAGTCTACTAAACTGATTTTTTGACAGGGCCGGATTAAGGTGATGTAAGGGCCCTCAGAAGCTTAAAATTTGGCAGACAGTTAGTTTATAGTTAGCTGATAATTTTAAGGATAATACTAATCGGACATTCCATTCAAAAAATAATTTAAAAATATCTATCAAAACAAAATACTAATAGAAAAGTTGAGCTCAGCATAACGGGCAATTTTTTCGGGCAAAAAAATTTACGCGGGCGTAGCTGCGGGTACTTCTAGTAATATAATAATTATATTCTTGTAAAAAAACTCGCGGTAAGCTAGCATGTACTGCAGAAACTTAGGTTCTGGGTTCGAGACCCGTCGGTAAGTTCCATTACTGAGATTCTGTTGAGATATTCTCAGTAAAGTTGAGAAGTTGGTGACGTGTCCATCTTTGTCTCCGGAGAGGTCGTGTGGCGTCGCTCTTACGTGTTAACTCTCAAGTAACTGTCAATATCGGCCAGGAGAAGTCCTCCTTCCCTCCTTTTTTTAAAATACTTTCTTAAATTTGCGAATATTTGACATTTTAAATAAAATTGTATACCGGATTTTTCCTCATGTACTGCATTTTTTCGGAAGAAAAACCGTTTAATAATTTTATAGTTAATTTTATAGTTATTAATCTACATTTTCGGATTTTTTTGCCTTTTTATGGATTTTGGTTATCGAAGTTTCGAATGCTCTATTCTCTCTCTACTCTATAGCAATTATAGTCGGCCACGGGACAGACGGATTTAAAATAACTTTGTTTCTAATAAGAATGATCTATTTCTATATACAGGTTTCATAGAAGTGATGGCGGCCTACATACCGTTGTTCGCGAATATTGATCCAGGACTAGTCTGCTCCTGGGTTTTGGAGTTGGAGGCCGAGGTGTCTCAACGGGACCTAGAAACGATGAACAATCATAGTAAGAATACTAATCCCTACTAATATTATAAATGTGAATGTAAGTTTGTTAGTTACGCTTTCACGCGAAAACTATTCAACCGATCATCATGAAACTTTGTACACATATTCTTGGAGGTATTAGAAGTAACATATTATCCTATGTTACTTACTTTATATTAAAAATATATATATATTTGTTACGAAAAAATAAAAAATTGTTTGTATTAACAATGGGTTCTGAAATAGCTAGAGTAATTTTGCAAAAACTTTCAGGCATCCTACAGATCAACCCAATGAGGTTGATTAGTAATCAAAAAAATGAACGCGGGCGAAGCCGCGGGTAATGCTAGTACAAAATAAATTCGGCAAATTAAAGGACCGGCACTCGGTGGGTAGTGACCCTACTTTCTGCGCCACCGGTCGCGGGTTCGAGTCCCGCTGGGGGCATTCATTTGTTGAGCGCGAATGTCTGTTCCCAGTCATGGGTGCTAATATTTATATTAAGTATGTATTCCAACATTTATATGTGTTCATTAAAAGTAATACAATGAAAACTACGCGAGTCGGTGCAACACGTTGCCGACTTAAATTAATTTTAACAAGGATAGATTGCAATTTTATAAGCACAAACTTATTTGTCTAATAAGTTTAAATATATAAGTCTTTCTAAAACGTTAAAATTAAATTTATTTTACAACCAATGCTCTTTTTTTTTGTAACGTATCCTGGAGGTCCCGTTATCGATCAAAAGGTTAAATAAAAATTTGCACTGCCTTTTGTAAAATATAATTGATTTTACAGGTCCTTCAGAGGGAAGTGACAAAATTAACGATGGTCTTCAGTGCCTGACCGAAATGTTGCCAACCATCACTAAGGCCCATCGGTAAGTTGTTTTTAAACTTCGTACTTTTTTTAATTGATTAACTTATTCGATTTTATTCTAAAATAGCGTCTAGTCGACGTTTTGCTGTACTTCACAATATAACGATTTTTAATTTTTTGAAATGATAACTCCTTATAATATCAGCTATTTGCCAGTGGAAGTCCTGTCAAAATCGGTCCAATTTTTGAGATTGGTCGGAATAATTAGAACGACACAAATTTGATTTTCTCTCAATGTTAAAGTATTTAGTAAGCACCGAATTCTCAATTTTCGGACATTTTTTTTCCTCGACGAGTGTAATTTCTGTTTTTTTTTTCACTTTATAATATTATGAAAATCTTAAACTTGTCAATCAACCAATTCTCGCATTAAAAAAACACACTTTAAATTAAAAAAAATTGGAAAATGAAAGAAATCTTTAAACACTGTTATATGAAATAACAAATATCAACTCGCGCTTGACTACTTTTTAAAGATTTCCACAGTACTACTTCAGCTGAACAGCTTTCCGAGCCGTCGGTAGCTTACTCACAGACTTACAGACTGACATTTAATTATCATAATGTAAAAATGACGATTCAAAAGAGCTTGTAAAAGTCTATTTGAATAAAGAATATTTTGATTTGATTTGACTAAATCATCGTTTTCAGCTCTCGCAATAACTCTGAGAGCTTCGAGGCTGCGATGGAGCGCGAGCGTTGCGAATACTTCGACGGCGAGGAGTACGCGGAGCAGTGCCGTCTGTTGCACGAGATGTTCCCAAATACTAGCGCTCTTGAGGTAAGTTTAATTCAATTCAATTCTCTTATTAATGGCTTCAAAGCGTGCCAGTTGAGCACAGATTATTTCGCCAGTGTCACGTAGAATAGAGAAGACACAAAGGAGATTGGTCGGTAACATGGTAAGTTAGGGTGTGAAATTCGGAAACTGGTGCATTTTTCGAAACGGTTTCGTATTAAATAAAATGTAAGTCCTTACTATCTATCTATACAGAAGTAGGTTAAGTAGGTACAAGGTACACATGTCAGAAGTAAAACTTGTTTGGCAAACTAATTTTTAAATGTAGTTTAATGTCGGGGATAGTGCAAATTCGCCTATCTACTACTGGTGAAGAGCGCGTATCTACACTACATGTAATTTTACAGGAGAAGGTTAAAACATTATATTTCTTTTATATTAACAGATTTTGAGCTCATTTTTGCACTGAGAGTTTTAATCGTGTTCTGTGTATTGTGAATAATATATAATATTATGTGTTAACGTTATTAATTAACTCGCTACAGCAATTACGCGGTTTTGATTTGATCATAAACTTATCAAAATGGTACCTTATAGTAGTTATGCGGTAAATAAGTAAGTAAGTAAGTAACTCTTTATTGTACACCCGAAAACAGAATAAAATAAACAGAAACACAGAAAAATATAGGAAAAAGTACAAGAGGCGGCCTTATCGCTAAAGAGCAATTTCTTCCAGGCAACCTTTAGGTGTAGGAAAATGATATAAGAAAGAGGGGGCGCGAAAAGTAAATAAAGAAAAAACTAGGATGTAAATTTATAAAATATGCTTATCATAAAAATAAATAAATAGAATACTACTTACATATATAATATACTTATAATGTACATACTATATCAATAAATATATATATAGACATATATAAATATAAATAAATATATAAAATATAAGAAGACAAGATTTATTAATAATAGAGTTAAAACAGAAAATAACATTTCAGTAGGAGTTCATTCAGAATTCAAAGTGTGAAAAAGTGATCCTTTAAACGTTTTTTGAAAATACTTAGCGATTTTGCATTCTTGACAGTTTGAGGAAGAGAGTTCCAGAGACGAGAAGCTGTAGTAGTGAAGGAGTTACCGTAATAGGTAGAGGAGTGAGAAGGAATTATTAAGGTATTGAAATCAAACAAAAATATTGTTAAAATAATAATACTTATTAATCAAATGATAACATGACTTATAAAATCTGTTCTAAAGCTTTTTTCTCTCACTATCTATCTATCTATCTCAACCACAACACGTCCACTGCTGGTCGTAGGCCTCCCCCAAAGATCTCCACGACGACCGGTCTTGTGCCCTCCGCATCCAGTAGACACCAGCGACTTTCACCAAGTCTTCGGGCCACCTTCTCAGAGGCCTGCCCACGCTTCGCCTTCCGGTACGTGACCGCCACTCGATAACTTTTCGTCCCCATCGACCGTCCGTTCTGCGAGCGATGTGCCCTGCCCACTGCCACTTGAGTTTGGCTATTCGGCGGGCTATGTCGATGACTTTGGTCCTCCTCATTTCTGATTCGATCGCGCAGAGAAACCCCGAGCGACTTTTGTCTTGAGACATTGCGGTATTGGAGACGAGAAAATATAACGAAGCTTCCCGAATGCTGCCCATCCAAGTTTGATTCGATTGACCTCTTTCTCGAAGTTGAACCTACCTAGTTGGACATTTTGTACTAGGTATACATACTCGTCAACAACTTCAAGCATAGAGTCACCGATAAAAACTGGAGTGGTAGCAACATGGACGTTCGACATAATTTTCGTCTTGTCCATGTTGATTTTTAGACCAACTTATTCGGAGACTCTATTGAGGTCATTGAGCATTTTGCTGAGGTCCTCCATTGTCACAGCCATAACCACAACATCATCGGCAAATCGAAGGTGAGTGATATACTCGCTGTTGATATTGATGCCCAGTCCGTCCCAGTCCAGTAGCTTGAACAGATCATCCAACGCAGCGGTAAACAATTTCGGCGAGATGACATCGCTTTGTCGTACTCCACGCTGCTGTTGAATAGGTCTCGACTCCTGATCCTGAAGTCGGACTGACATATTGGCGTTTTCGTACACACTTCAAGACTTCGACATACCGGTGGTCAACTAGGCACCTTTGGAGAGACTGCAGCACAGCCCAGGTCTCGATCGAATCAAAAGCTTTTTCATAGTTCACAAACGCTAAGCAAAAAGGCTAGTTATACTCCTCGGTCTTCTGTATAACCTGCCGAAGCGTATGAATATGGTCTACGGTATTAAAGCATCTGCGGAAATCAGCTTGTTCGGGAGGCAGGAAGTCGTCAAACCTGCTTTCAAGACGGTTCGTAATGACTCTCGAAAACAGATTGTAAACATGGCTCAGAAGCGCTATGGGTCGGTAGTACTTTAACAGGACATTATCTCCTTTTTTAAAGAATAGTACCACAACGCTTCTGCTCCATGCTCGTGGGGTTTTGCCTTTGCATATGACGGAATTAAAAAGCCTTTGAAGGGCACTAAGGATCGGTTCTCCACCCGCCTTCAGAAGTTCTGCCGTGATTCCATCTGCACCCGCTGCTTTGTTATTCTTGAGCTGTTTGAGAGCCATTCTAATCTCGCTCAGGCTGACGTCCGGGAATTCTTCGGTATAATGTCCGGTAAGTCTGGCCCTCGGGTCGTTGTCCAGACTGATGGGTTGTCGCGTTGATGTGAATAGCTGACCATACAATCTCTCGATCTCTCTCATAAGTTAAGGATTAGATGAGAGTTGAGACGATCCTACCGTCGTCCTTTTTGAGCTTAATAAGCCGGCTTTGTCCTATAGACAGATTTCTCGCAAAAACTTTGAAGCCTTTGTTTCGTTCTATTGCGTCTGTAAAACACTCGGTATTATAGGTGCGAAAGTCTCGTCTTAGGGACTTCGAAATCTGTCTTTTAAGTTGCCGGTACTTGAACGCGTCATCCTGCAAGACTGCAAGATCATCTCTCTCCTTTCTCAGCTCATACAAACTAAAAATTATTTAAAATACTACTAAATGTCAATATTCTATCGTCAAAGCAATAAATAAACATTATTTTAACACTTACCTGATGGTATACTGATTATTTTGAACTATAAACCGAGTTTAACAACAGAAAGAAACGTTAAATAAGCTCCAAATGACAACTAATCACATACGCGGTAATGGCATCTGCCGTCATTGGATACGCGGTTTTGTTTTTCAGCGATTTTTTGCTTTGTATTTGGTCGAATAAAAATGCCGTTAAAATTGCAGATGCCAATCAGAATTCTGCGTGCATTGCCCGCGAAATATTAATTTGGGCACTTTAGTCAGATACGCGGTATTAACCAGTGCTAGTTACGCGGATTTGCACTATCTCCGACAGTTATGTTTATACTAAATAACCCCGTCTAAGCTCGTCGAGAGAGGGAGATGGCGCTACGGTCACACCCACGAGTTAGACAGAGTTAGAAATGTCACTGACTCGCGGTGGGCGAGATCTAACTAAGGCTAACTCTTCCCCGTCTCTGAGCGCCTGGTACTATGGACTTATTTTTTCGTTTCATCGAGTTTGAAATCACATTGATTCTAAAGAAGTTTCACTTCAATAAAGAATAATTTGATTTGAATATGTACCCGTACTATAACCGATGCTAACACAGATAAAGCACTGCGTGTCTATCGCGGGCGGGGACGCGGAGGGCGCGGCGGCGACCCTCCTGCACCGCCGCGAGACCGGGCAGGCGCTGTCCCCCGGCGGGCTGTGCGCCGCGCGCGCGCCGCCGCCGCGCTGCGACGACCGCGAGCTCAAGACTCGCATCATCGCTAGGTACTGACACACACACACACACACACACATACATACATACAGAGAGACACACATAAAATATAGAAACGAATGCACACAAACGCAATCTTAAGACGAGCGTCATCGCTAGGTACTGACACACTCTAACACACACACATACACATACATACAGAGAGACACACATGAAATATAGAAACGAATGCACACAAACGCAATCTTAAGACGAGCCTCATCGCTAGGTACAGTTCGCGTCACGTAAAAAGAACGCTGGAAGAAAGGGGGGGGGGGGGGTTTGCGCATGGTACATTCAACTACTTAGCCTATTCTTTTATTTTTGAACTAGCCTTTCGCTTACTTTCGTTATTGGTAGTACATTGAAAAGTATATTAGGTAGAATGTCATTAAATAGAATTCTATTAATTAATAAAATACTTTTGATTCAGTGTAGAATGTTTAATCTACTTAAAAAAAAATAATTAATTCGTTTAATATTTTTTTAATTATTATCTGCATTATTATCAGTATCTCTCTTTATAAAACAATATAAGTCAAAAATATTATTTGTTACTCTTTCACGTAAAAGCTACTGAATGGATTTTAATAAAACTCTACAATAATATAGCTCATACATCAGAATAACACATAGGCTACAATTTATAAAGATATAGTAGTAAAAAATCCACCGTCTGCTATCTATTCTGGCGTGCGCTGCCAAAACCGCTAGAATTACACCTATGTAATGTATAATGGAAATGTTTATCTTAAACAAGCGACTCACCCTCACTTTGCTCGGCTTCGTCCCTAGATTAAGCGCGAGCGAAGCCGCGGGTTCCACTAGTATAAAATAAAATAAACAAGACCATCCGTACATGGCATAATAATAATAATTATTAAATCAGATCTTTAAGTCTATTATTATTGTTTTTAGGCTTGATTCAAATTTCCAGATACTCCTACGTCGATAAGGAATCTGAATTGAAGGAACATAAGCCATTGGCACCGAAGTTCGAGCCAAAGAAAATGGTACGCTACAGGGACAACAAGATTGTCTCTCTTAAGGGCGAGCGGTACACTGAGGTGAGCTATTATTAACCGTTTTCAAATAAGGAGGAGGTTATTAAATATATTTATATTTTAAATGTGTGTATTATATATATGTAGATATAAATAAAATTAGAGTGTCCGTTTTTAATTACCTTTTCACTATATGCATATTATGAAAGTATATACGGTACTTATATCAAAAAATCAATTTTTAAAATTTTTGTGTGTCTGTCTGTAGTGTATCAACTAGTCCATACCAACAGTGTCCATAACATTTTGAGCTCTTACCATGGAACTAGATTGTGTGTCAATGTCCCAAAATATGCATGCATAGATACTTAATTTTAATTTTAACTAATATTCTAATAAATATATATACACGGTGAAATATTATGTTCGTATATTTATGTGGTATAACAATTAAAATTCTACCTGTAGGTGCCGAAGTCCGGTATCGACGAGGAACAATTAAAAAAGCCAAAAAAGCAGCATTGCCCTTAACCATTAAAACCACGTCAGTACGGTGAAAAAGCGGACCCGTGTCCCTTCACCATCCCCAGACCCTTAGCACCCCCCCGATCCCATGTGACTCCCCAACCCCCCGCGCTCACCCGCCCCCTAACGCGTGTGTGTGACAACACCTCAATCGAACGCGTAAAGCTAAGGCGTATGCACACTCACCGTCAAAACGGCCGCGTTTTTAAATACGCGCGCGTATTTAAAACAAAAACGCGCGATTGGTATCTCGTCAACGGTTATAGGGATAGTGAAATTCGCCCATTGACGTGGGTATTGTATTGTGCGTTGTTGTCGCAGACACGAGTCAGTATCGGCAAAGGGCGTGCGTGTAGTATTAGTGTAGACGCGCGTGAATCGCAAAACGCGACGATTTTTTTACCCGCTTTTTCATGTACTGATTATTTATATGGGTTTGTTGAGTGTGATTTGTGTAAATTTAGTTCTGTTATGATTAATTTTAGGCTCTCTTTAAGACAGCTCAGTATTATTTTTAAAGCTATGACGTCATACTACTGTATAGGAAGGGAAATATGTGTTCGAAGTTGTGAGGAGTTAAATAGGAGGACTCGCGCGGTTGTTATACAGTGTGTGAAAAATACGCTAAGTCACAAAAACGTTGCGTTTTATTTTAGCGTCTGTATTATAGTTTTAAGCGTTCTGACACCTGTGATTTTAAATTATAATTTTTGTAAGTTTTTATATACATCTGTGATGATGATGCCATTGTTTATAGTTTACCCTGTAAGCGGTTTAATTTTAGGGTTTTTTAAATTTAATTCATTACGGCGTGCTCCACGCCTTACTGTGATGGAAGTTATCTAGTTCTCTTGGCGTCAGATAGTGATTTATACGAAAATTATATTATATTTATTCAAAATTAAAACAAAATTCTTTAACTAATTATTATATTAAATATATAAATAAAAATGTCCGTCTCGATCCGGGTTGCCATATTTAAAAAAACAATGGTGGTCCTGTAAAATATTTAATATTTTTAGCAAATAAATGTTATTCCTAAAAATAAATCACTAACTGACGTTTATATAATGTAGACTTTATAGACTAATCATAGAACGATCTCAACAGGAATAATAGTATTATTTTATGTCTCGGCAGAGCCGAGTGTTGTTTATTTTTAATCTATGCAACGCCTCTGCTGTTCTTTTTGACACATTTTGACTTTCCCGCCTAAAATATATATATTTTTTATTTATTATCTTTTTGAATTTAGCAAAAACAAAACAATTTCAATTTTCTACAGATTATTATATTTTTCGATAACATTTAAAATACATAAGTATTTCTTTTATTTTATGAAATAAAATGTTACATAATAATATTTTTAAATATTTAAGGTTTATTTAAACCTCATAATATACTAATATATTTTTTACAGCAGAGGAATTATATTTTGAAATTTCACTAACAGTTTTCTATTTGGTTAAAATTATCGAAAGCAAAGCCAAAATTGGTGCTTAGATGAAAGGCCAAATGATTAGATAAATATTAAGAAAAATTGAATCTCTATTTCTTGCCTATGTTGTTGTCTTGAGTCGTATAAAATATTGTGTTAAATGTTACTGCTCAAAGTAAAATAATTAGATAGTAAATTATTTAAATAATTATAAATGGACATTTTTAAATATGGTTACACTTAACGATATACATATTTCATCAAATAAACATTCATGGACTTATACATATATTATTATAACTAAGATATGACCTTATCCCCCTATGTACTATGACTTGATCCTAAACCCCCTTGTATTACAGGCCCACTCCCAGCTGTGGGACGTTAAAAAGGGTTGATACAACATTATTTAATTATTTTCGCTTTTCTAGTCTAACTTGAATTCAACTATTATATATTGTATACGACTCAACTAAAATATAATTATTTATATGAATTATTTCATTGATCTGATTTTTGTGCCTGTAAATTCCGCGAAGACCCTTAGCATGTCAGAGTTTATTGTGCAATAATTGTTAGAGAAACAAAACTCGAAATCCTGCTAAAATTTTGACATCTCATCAAAGGGATGGCAACACTGGCTTTCACAGATTATTATTTACTCTAATAATTTGACGAACAATACTGTTGATATTAAAAACTACCATTCCCTACCAAAAGCCAGTGTTGCCATAATCTGGCGTCAAAATCACAGATGAAATTAAAAACCGTATGCTGTAATTCCGCATTTATTTTTTACTTTTTTATTAATGGACTTACTGATTTTTTTATTAATTAAATTAATTATATTATTTATAAGTGTAGTTATGCGATGAGCGCGCACTTGATGTCGTATCCTATTCGATGTGAACAATACAATGTATCAATTATATCGTGAAATACCCCAATTTGTGTTTTATTTAACCTTTATATCTCTTCTATCTTCTTCTCTTCTTTTTCTTCTCTATCTTTATATCCATAATCGTATGCAACTATACATATAATATCTTGAAAATTAGATGATAATACTATGCTGAGTGAGAACATAGTGTATTAAATGTATCTGATAATACTTTCTTAGGTTTACGCAAATATTTGACATTATAAATAAATCTATCTTTTCGGATTTTGTCGTGGATTTATTTGGATTTTTGTTTCCCGATGTTTCGAATGCTTTACAGCATTAGAATTTAATCATGGTTACGGGAGAGACTCTCCCGAAGCGAAGATGTTATAATTATATAATATGATTACTTAATGTTTCGCTCAGTTTATAGTCATTGGTGACATGCCAACAGTCGCGGGTGTTTACATTTATAATATTTAAACTTTTAACTTTATATATGTAGTATATCTGGTATCCGTAAAACAAGCTTCGTAGCTTAACAAGGAACTAGATGGCGCTGTTGTAATAATGTCCCAACATATTTATTTATATATATAATTAACATACATAATAATTAATAAGAGTTAGTATGAACATTGCTATATACTTATTTCTAAGTAAAGATACATAACTAATATCTAAGATCTATCTACGAATTAATTCATTTTATATATTTAAATAATATAGATTATGACATTAAATAATAACATTATACCTATAGGAAATTAAATAATTTTATTCAACGAGAACATTTTTCTCCTTAGCAACCGGCACAATATTATCTGTAAAAAAAATAAACAGAAATACACACATACATATTATAAACTTTTGTTACACATTAAAAGTAATATCGATTGGGACTGAACCCTGACCTTTTTGTGATAATAAAATATGAAACATAATTCGTTCAAGTAAAATTTACAATTATATAAAAAAATGTTTTTTGAGCGTTTGTTTGTGATGGAGAAACATCACAACAGAAACACAAATTTCTAAAATCTGAAAATCAAAAGAAATATTTTTCTACCGTTTTTGCAACATTTTTCATTGATGCTCCGCTCCTATTGGTCGCAGCGTGATGTAATATAGCCTATAGCCTTCACCGATAAACGGACTATCCAACACAAAAAGAATTCTTCAATTCGAACCAGTAGTTCCAGAGATAAGTGGGTTCAAGGAAACAAACTCTACAGCTTTATAATATTAGTATAGATAGGTACAGATTCTACTTCAAATTGTATTATTTATATAGATTATACCAATTTTGGAGATCTAAAATCTAAACTTTCAATTTTACTATTATATCTAGTATATATTAATACATACTAAATGACAACTACATATACAAAAACAAGTTTGTCTTTGTCTTAATAAGATAATTTCACAACTATGGGTTAGGCCACTTTTACTCTAAAATGAAAAAGTCACATTATCTACATAATTAGAAGCAACGCTTTTATTTATTATATTAGCAATAATACTGCTAAAGATTACTAAATATCTACATTTTTTTTAATATTTCAAATATGGAAGGGTTCTAATTAAAAAAAAAAATAAAACAACAATCTACAATCTTGGCATTTATTACAAACTAAAATAAATAATGTAATACTCGAGTAACTTTGTTACAGGATGTTTTCAACAAAATTAATATTACACAATAAATACAGATTATATACAATTTTCTATTTAAAAGATTCAAGATACAGATTAAAAAGAGTTTTGACATTTACAACTTATAAAAAAGTGAGAGGAATATTAAAAATCCGAATGAATTTAATAAAGATTTGTATATAGATATAAATTTTCACAAGTCAATTTTAATATAATTATTTTTCTTAACAACTTTTTTGTATATAGTATTAGTTTAATGAATAAAATTTTCCACTTCTATATAATACTCAACTGAACTTGATGCTTTTGTTAAATTAAAATCGATTTTTCTGTAAGAATCAATTAATAATTTAGGAATCGATTCTTAAATGTTTCAGTTAGAATAATATATAAGGAGTTTCTTACATAGACATTTGGCAACACTAAATAAAGATTAACTGAAATAGCAATTAAATACTGATTGACTACATATTTTTAATCTACATAATATATGGCAACAAAAACAATAATTTCACAAAGAAATTTAAGAGTAAGGGTTTATTTTTTAAATTATAATTGACTTTGTAATACTAATTGAAGAGGTAAATAAAATATTTTTTACTTGTATTATTAATATATTATAAGAGATTATAAATTTGTTAAGTAGCAACATTTCAGATGCTTTGATTATTAATTAAATTAATGAAATAATTGATCTCAACAGACATTTGTGCGTTGAAGAAAAGTCAAACCTGTGTCCTTTAATTGAATTAACCTTACATTTAAAATGTATAGAGAAGTAATAGATATTTTTAAAAATTTTCACCATAATATATTAAATTTGTACCTAATAAAATAAGGCTTGATTGAGACTGTAAATTTCATAGAAGAAAATCTATATTATTATAATTCGCGTCATGTAAAAAGAACGCTGGCTGCCAAGTTGCGCAGAGGCGATTTATCGGCCAATTTGGTGGTAAGACGCGGGGCGCGGGACGGCGAGGCACGCGCCGCATGCTTTCCGGCTCGCTATTGGCCCGTCAGTTCAAAATACCATCGCGCAAACAAAAGTTATTAATTACGAAATGGTTTTATATAAAAAATTGAGAAAATATATTTATGACGTATATCGTTTTATAAAAAAAGAGTCTGATAATAATGCAGTTAAAATATATATTAACCGAATTAATTAATTTTTTTGTAATTAGATTAAACATTCTTCATTGAATCTAACATATTTTATGAATTAATAGAATTCTATTTAAGTACGTTCTATCTAATATATTTTTCAATGTACCTAACAATGACAATACGTCGCAAGCGAAAGGCTAGTTCAAAAATAAAAGAATAGATTTAGTAATTTCGTGTGCGAATATACCCATACACGCACGCGCATACACACCCCCCACCACTTTCCTCCAGTGTTCTTTTTACATGACGCGAACTGTATATGTAACACAATATAATACTAAATACACAATGTTGAGTTTTACTAAATTTTTATAAAAAAAAACTATCTGCATATGAAATATGAACTTGTCAAAAATGGCCCAAGTTTGAAACAACTAATACTATATACACTGCTTTAATACTATATAATATAAAATAATAAATACTAATTTATAACATAATATTTTTGCTATTGGCAATACTGGTTTACATACATACATAAAAAAAATGAAAAATAAATAATACTTAGGCCAATTTCTCTCAAAAACAACAATGGATGAACAAACTAACAACGGCCAATATTACCTATGATGCTGTTCACTACATCTGTTGAGGAGGCGGTTCCACCCACATCTGAAGTCAGGATACGGTCTACATTCACCGTCTTGGAGATTGCACGTCTGAGGAGATCCGCATGGAAGTGATGACCGAGGTGCTCCAACATGTCAACTGAAGCGTTGATCATTGCTATGGGGTTCGCTACATTCTTGCCAGCTATGGCTGTGCCTGAAATAGTAGGGTTTGGTTGAGAAAAAATCGAAGTTTCTTATTAAAATTGTAAATGTTTGTGTTGTGACAGTAAAAATAATTAAAAATAAATTGCTTTAGTTATACAATTTCTAATTATTTAATTTTTATTACCAATTTTTAACAGCATAGCATTAAATCTAAAGTCTCAAAGTGTCATGAAGTCAAGAAACGCGCAGGGAGAACCCACTTCGGTGGTGTGTCATAAGGCTTCTTGGTATGTCTCCGATAACAGAGTGGACTATGAAGCATCTGGGCCTCAAACCCAAGACCTTTAGATCTATGTCCATACAAGCTAACCACTAGACCACTAAAGCAACATATTTAATACATATAGGGTAGTATCAACTCACCAGTATTCCTGGTACCAGGTTCGAATACAGCGTAATGGTCTCCATAGTTCCTTCCGGAGAGCAAGCCCGCACCTCCCAATATTCCACACACTACGTTAGACACAATAGATCCATACAGATTTGTCATGAGCATCACATCGAACTGGTGTGGTCTGAAAGTGAATTATTACCTATACTCATATTATAAAGCTGAAGAGTTTGTTTGTTTGGTTGAACTACTTATACTGGTCCGAATTGAAAAATTCTTTTTGTGTTGGATAGTCCGTTTATCAAAGAAGGCTATAGGCTATATTACATCACGCTACGACCAATAGGAGCGGAGCATCAATGAAAAATGTTGCTAAAACGGGAGGTATTTGGTTTCCAGCCTTTAGAACGCGCGCGAAGCCGCGGGAATGGCTATTGTTAATGTTTACATTGGTAGTGTCACTACTTTGTTTTCCAGCAGTCGCGGGTTCGAGTGCTGTTGGAGGCAATCATATGTTAAGTTGTAGATGGTGCTTTGTAAGAAAAACCTCATATTTTATTTATTTACTTATTTATATTAAGTCACGAAACGTTTGGCTCAGTTGGCAGTGACCCTACTTTCTGCGCCAGCGGTCGCTGGTTCGAGTCCCGCTGGGGGCATTCATTTGTTGAGCACGAATATTTGTTCTCCAGTCATGGGTGTTATATATATATATTTATATTATGTATGTATTTAAAATTTATATGTGTAGTATATCAACTATCTGGTATCCGTAATACAAGCCTCGTAGCTTACCAAGGAACTAGATAGCGCTGTTGTAAAAAATGTCCCAACATATTTATTTATTATTAATAAAAACATACAACACTGGCCAAATGTGGGTTGGCAGACTTTACGTCTTTCGTAAACTGGCCAGGTTCTCTCAAACATGCAGGTTTCCTCACGATGTTTACCTTTACCATATAACAAGTGGTAATCATGTTGGAAATCATTCTTAAAATAGAGTATGAAGAAGCGCAAGACTGTATTTGAACCCACTTCACTCGATTATCACCACTGGGCTATCGCTCCTTTAAAAAAATTAAACGTGTGGTGTCGTGGGACACCGGATAGGAACGAAGTTCCTTATTATAAAAATATTTATTTTAAGTTCTATTAGCAGTATAAAGAAAATAATTATTCGAGTATACATTTTTAATGATTTTTTATCGTTAAAAATAAAAAAAAACTACTTTACACAATTATCTTAACACCTTTTTTTATTTACCATGATTTATAAAAAAACCTGTTCAATGCGAAATAGAAAGACGAAACGAAAATAACTGGCTTGCTTTCCATGAGAGAGAGAGAAAGAAACAGACAGAGAAAATGGACACGCCGCACGGCGTACAAATATAGCAAAAAGTGTCGTTACAACTTTTGGTCTTAATTTTTTCCGTCTAGCCCCCTTTCGCAACGCGCGATAAGGAACTTCGTTCCAAGAATATTATTATTCCCTAGATTTAACACAGGCAAAGCCGTTGGTTCCGCTAGATATACATAATATAAACCTTCCTCTTGAATCACTCTATCTATTAAAAAAACCGCATCAAAATCCGTTGCGTAGTTTTAAAGATCTAAGCATACATAGGGATATAGGGACAGAGAAAGCGACTTTGTTTTATACTATGTAGTGATTATAGATGACCTCACCTAGCCACAAGCTGCATACAGCAGTTGTCAATGATCATATCATTATGTTCTATTTCAGGGTACTCCTGAGCCATACGGCGGGACGTCTCTAAGAAGAGACCATCGGATAACTTCATTATGTTCGCTTTGTGGACTGTTGTAACCTGGAATTAAATTATATTTTTATATCTATACTAATATTATAAAGCTGAAGAGTTTGTTTGTTTGATTATTTGGTTGAACTCGCTAATCTCAGGAATTACTGGTCCAAATTCACAATTCAATACTAGGACTAGGACTATTCAACACAAAATATTTTTGTGTTAAATAGTCCGTTCATCGAGGAAGGCTATAGGCTATATTTTATCACGCTACGACCAATAGGAGCGAAGCATCAATGAAAAATGTTGCAAAAACGGAAAGGACGGGCGTTAGTTCTGCGAGGTATCATACCGCGCGAATCAGAAAGAATTTGATTTCCGGTCTTTGGAACGCGTGCGAAGCCGCGGGAAATGCTAGTGTATAATATTTTTTATACTATCTTCTATTTGGTACCTTGTTGGTACCAAATAAAAGATAGTATGGGACTTTCTTAAATAGGAAGTTATGTTATTTATTTCTTTCATGATTGGTATTAAGAATTTGAAATGTTCAGAAAAATCAATGTAAATCCGCAAAAAAAAACAGATAAAATAATATATTTTAAATTACTAAAATTAGGGTTGTCAAAACAAGTTTTTTTAGTCAGTATTATTATTCTCACCTTCTTCCTACCATTCCTCTTGGCGAACTCAAACGCGAACCTGGCAACCCTCTCAGAGTTGCTCGCTGTGACCACTTTCATGGACTCAATGACTCCCCGCACTGACTCGTGTTCTAACATGGCGTATTCACCTTCAGTGTTTTGCCTGTGAATTTAGGAATAAACAATAAATAAATATGTTGGGACATTATTATACACAGCGCCATCTAGTTCCGTGGTAAGCTACGAAAGAAGCTTGTGTTACGGATACCAGATAGTTGATATACTACATATATAAGTTTAAATACATACATATTATAAATATAAACACCCATGACTGGAGTACAAACATCCGAGTTTAACAAATTAATACCCCCAGCGGGACTCGAACCCGCGACCTCTGGCGCAAGAAATTAGGGTTACTACAAACTGCGCCAAACGTGATGTCATATATCAAGATTGTATTCAGACTTTATTAACATCCAATTGCTGGGGGTGGGGTTAAATATGAGGGGGATCAGGCCATAGTTCACCATGACTGGACAAGTGCTTGTGGACTTCACATGTCTTTCGAGAACTTGCCAGGTTCTCTCAGACATGCAGGTTTCCTCACAATGTTTTCCTTCACCATAAGACAAGTGGTAATTATGTTAGGACTGATTTGCACATGAAAATATCAAATGTGCGAAATCCGTATTTGTACCCGCGTGACTCGGTTATCCGACCGAGCGCGATACCACTTGGCTATTCTAGACTTATATGCGTTGATTACTAATTATTTTTATTGGAAACAGAGTTGACTTTGTAAAGAAAAACTGAAAATTTAATTAAATCACTCACTCTTTAGGTGCTTCCTGCCAAATTTAAAGTTTGTAGTACAAACTTTGTACCACAAAAAATGAAAGACTTTCATACAAACTTGCAAGAGCCCTTAGACCTCCTTAATCCGGCCCTGTCGCAAATCCGTTCTTAAAGGATATCTATTAACTATAAACAACCTCCCTTACAAATTTGTTTAATTGTTAAGCGGTTTTCGATATTTCGTCAGAAGTCAGTGAACTTTTTTTAGTGCGTTTTGTTATAATTACAATTTAAATAATCATTTTCTCACCGAATAATAACAATATCGATATCCTTATGTCTTGTCGTAACACCAGGGAATGACTTGCAGTTGAGTACATATGCATACATGTCCAATTCGTTACGGAGAGCTACATTGCGTGATGTCACATAGGCTGCCTCACTTTTAGTTTCAATGTTGCCCTATAAAAATGTTATGTAATAGGCTGTTTAAGTTATAAAATTTAGGTACATACTCTATCAAAATTCCGCAGACTTGCCATCAGGAGGGAGTAGTTAAGTGTAATAGCACAGTCCTTTAGTTGAGAATACTGTGTATGCAAGTGGTATATTAAAATTATTTGGCAACATTAAATAAGTCATATAGTGGCTGAAAGGTATAGAGGACCTGGCATGAAGTCCTGGATCAGGTTAAATAAATATCTCTTCCTCCTGCATATAGAGATACTGAAATTAGCTGTTTCATCTAAAATAATGTGTGATAATGTATAACTAAAAAATAGTACACATATATCTTTCACAGAACAATCTCTCTGTCCCACGGTCCAACACATTAGCTATTTCCACCAAATATTAAGTAAAGCTAACCTTAAGTCCAACCCCATTCCTCTTGATAGTGGTGATAGCATATTGTACATCTTCATCATTATCCACATTGGGGTCAATGTCTACAACTTCAAAGTCTATGGGGGCTCCAATATATCTGCAAAGTTTATAGAAAAATTAGACCTGTGATAATTATATTTTCAAGGCAACTGGTTGTACTATTATTTTTTACTGTTTCTCAAATGTTAAATTTTATGAAACACAAGATAATTTAGTTGCGGCAACAGTAGTTTAAAAAATGTTAAATGAAAAAATAACATCTTCAATAACATAATTAGAGTAAATATTAATTCATAGTTTGCAAATAGAAAATTCTAAAAAAAAGGAAAACCTATTTCAATGTTGTTAAAAAGACATCACATGATATTTGACAATTAACTTAGTGAATAAAAATAAGTAGCAGATGTTGGTATAGAAATGTTTTAAATAATAAAATAAATATATGCGAATGGTGTACATGGTATAATATCTACTACATTGAAACCAGTGATACATTTTTTAAACAATAAAATCTTTTTTTAGCTGTTCAATCGGTTCTAATTGACCTTTTTTGTGTCAAATTACAAATACGCATTTGACGAATGTACGACTTACTTGAAGATATCTCTGACGTAACCCATGCACTCAGGGCCAATTCCTCCACCAGGTAGCATGGTAACGGCATGACGACCCCCGTATTGAGCTACAGGAATAAGTTTCTGCTTTCGTATAACTGGGGTTTTATGCTGAAGCTCGAAATCTGATAATTGAGCAGGTGCGGCAGCTGAACTGAGGTATGCCGCTCCTCTCAGCTCTGGTAGAAGCTTAACTTTAGATAATAACCTCACAGCCATTCTGAAGTATTATTTTTATTGAAAATTCACCGATTATCCCAATTTCAGATTGAATAACCACAGGAAGTGGAAGACGGATTGACAAATGACAGTTCACAGTTCCCTGTTTCACATGCATACAAATTACAACGGTAGATGGCGCTTTCGGTTATCAAAAATAAAAAAAAATTAAACAAAACAAATAATTATGATAGTTACATATTATAATATATTAAAACTCGTGCATTTAAAGAATTCTCGCTCAATTATTATCTATACTAATATAATACTATAGAGCTGAAGAGTTTGTTTGTTTGTTAGTTTGTTTGGTTGAACGTGCTAATCTCAATTCTCAGGTACTACTGGACCGAATTGAAAAATTCTTTGTGTGTTGGATAATCCATTTATCGAGGAAGGCTATATTAGATCACGTTAATACCTAAGAAGTGGAGCATTAATGAAAAGTGTTTCAAAAACGGGAGAAAAGTATTTCTTCTGGAAGTTTACGTCGCGTACGTTTCACAAGAATTGTTCTCCTTTAAAAGTTCTAAAAAAAGTCAGCAATAGCATAATATGTCTATCTTGTTGACTCGCTATAACCTTTTTATGGTAATTAAATTTATTTTAAAATAATGCATTATTTGCGAAGGTGTTTTATAAACATGATACCTATTAATACCTATTAATAAGTTACTCATTATAAGTATTTAATTTCGAACAAAGTTACTTTTAGCATCATTTGATTTCAATGTATATCTGCGAGGTATTTGGTTTCCAGCCTTAAGGATCGTAAGCGAAGCCGCGGGAAAGGCTAGTGCAGTATATAATGCAAAGTAACAAAACATTGTCGATAGAGTTTTGAAAGAAACCTCAAGAATATATATTTTTTAATCCTATAGCTAGCTGCTAAACTGAGCTATTAAATCAATATATTTTCTTTAATGATTTACGGATTGTGTAACAAATAATAAAATGTTTACTATATTTTACTTCCAATAAATTTCAGTATTTTTATTAAAAATTACAAAATTTTGATACTGGCAACTTTGTAAATTATATATTTTTAAGGCTTCATGTGTTGCTGCTTTCTCACCTTTTTCTTCGAAGTATCAGCGATACGAGCGGGCGTCCATTTTGCATCGCCATATTGAAATTGGTCGGACATCTTTGGACGCCATGTTTAGTCGGACATATTTTATAAACATTTTCGCGTAAATTTCAAATATTTTTGAGCACTAATTATCAAACTTTTTTTAACTGAAGTGTGTGGCATTGTTTGCAGTGAAAACTGCCCTGAAAAAATCCTCGCCTACGCAACAGCCCAAATTTGTCTCCAGGGGGCCGTACAGCTTTTGTTATAAGCTAAATAAAGGTAAACTATTTCTACCGAAAACAATCATACTTTTTGACACATTGTAACAAGTGTTTCGAAATTTCTATGTATTTACGGTACGGGGTGTATTCTAGAACGCATGAAAATGAAGGTCATGAAACATAGGGCAAGTATAAGGAAAGATTGGCGTGGTCGTTTTATATAATTATCTGAAAAAAATCACTCATTTGACCCGGCCGGTTGCGGACGTCAAGACGCACCTACTACTAACAAATATATATTTTGAGTCTGATTTAGAATTTTTTATGCTAAATTTGTGGTTTGAAAGCAATGGGAGGGGACAAAGACTTAATAAATTAATTACGCATGTAGGTTGACTTGTAACGTGATATCAACACTCGTTTGTAACGAAACTAGTCCGGCGAATGTTGTTCGGGCATTAACTTCTTATCGATGTTGTCTTCAACAAACTCTACAACTTTTCCCTTATTTATGAAGCTATATTCTAAAAATAGGTATTTAATAATCTCAATTACTAATGTCTTTTAAATGATAATGAATATTGCTAATTTCCATGACAAGTCTAATTACTACAACATAAACAAAAAGTGACAGTATTTTTTTTAAAAAAAAGCTAGACAAGACATTGGAATAGACAATATAAGGCCACAGAATTATGTTAATTTTTAAATGCTTAGATTAGATAGAAGGTTGAACTAATAGAAATAAATCATAATTTGCAACAAATATGATAATTTATGTTTTAAATAAATAATGTAAGGAAATTTACATTTTATAATTATAGTATTTTAAATAGCTGTTATTAGTAAATAATACATTACAAAATAATTATAGCTTAAAATATATTGTTTTTAATGTTTTCTAATACTTTGTATTATGTAAAATATAGATATTATATAATTTATCATTTTATATATTGGCTTATTCAAATTAAATTTCTTTGTTATTAGAGGTAGGCTGGCCTCAAAATGATGAATCAAGAGATAATGTGTGAAGTGGAAATAGACACCCATGGGGGTATGGTGGAAATTGATGGGGAAGAACAAGTTGGTGTTAAGGTCTGTTTAGTAAAACAAGTTGATATTAAATAATATAGTTTAAACAATACATTTTTATTGCTATGTATTAATTACAGTATGAAGCAATAGAACCTGGCCAATATGAAGAATATATAACTGATGATCAGTATGAAGAAGTGGAAGAACAAGTTATTGGTATGCAGCATTTGGAGGAAAGTAAGTTCTGATCCAAAAAAATCCCTATGATTTGTGTTAAAAGTGATAATCAAGAGAATGTAGATATTTTGACTATACATAATGATACTATACATATTATGTATATGGCAAAATTTATAGTACTATACTTTTTTATTACACACTCACATTTACACTGATATTCAGATATGAAAAAAATGAATTGAATATTTTGTTTATTATTAGTAAATACAAATGGTAGTTTTGCTAACAGCATATAAACTTTTCAGTTGGCAGCGAAGAAGTCATTCTACCCGGTATACCAGATGAAGTGATGCCGCATACAGAGAACCCATATGACAATGTTTATCCTGTACCAGCTTCTACTAGCAGGTAAGTTGGTGTTAGGAAAAAAGTTATTTTATTTATTTATTTATTTAATTTTTAATACATGTATGACAGAAACAACATAACGATAATACCTGCATTAGTATAAAACTGTGTCGCAAATGAGTCTTGGGTTTTTTTATGCGTAGGTCTGTGGCCTGTAACTTAGCCCATTTTAACGTCCCACTGCTGGGCACGGGCCTCCTTTCAATACACAGGGGATCATGCCATAGTCCACCGCGCTGGTTGAATGCGGGCTGGCGAACTTCACATGTGTTCCGAAAACTTGCTAGGTTCTCTCGGACATGCAGATTGCTGCTTACGATGTTTTCCTTCACTGCGAGACAAGTGGTATTCATGATAGAAAAGATTCTATGAAAATATCAGAGGTGCGAGGCCCGGATTTGAATCCACATCACTTGGTAATACAAGCAAGCCCGTTACCACTGGGCTACCACTGTTTTCACTGTCTGTGTCACAAGCTGGCTTGAGTTTGTAATTTTTTTTGTTCTAGAAGAGGTCGAGGTAGGCCGCGTGTAAATGCGAATACAACTAATAATATTCATCATTTAATGCCTATTGGTAAGTTTCCTCATATCTTTATTTATATCATGGAAATATAATTTTTTATGCTTAACTTTGACAGTTTTTTTTACAATTGACATGAATTGATGAAGTGTCAAAAAGTTTTTTTTTTAGTTTATGAAATGTGTGAAGTATGTATATAATAGGGCTTCCACACGATACAATTTTATACCCAATTTTACCAGATTAGCAATCGAATGGTGTAGTGTTGACAGAAATATGAAATTGAAGGTCATTGGTTGGTCGGGATTGCCTGACTCGATTGTATCCAATCAAATTGGGTGGTGTGGACGCTAGTTGGACAATTTTTTTGCCCATAGAGACACCATAGAGTATATTGCGACATTTTATATTTTCTTGTGTAACTTGTAATTGCTCCTTAAATGGAAAATTATTGACAAAAATATTGCTCTAGAGCAAGTGGAAAAAATATTAGAAAATATGAAAACTACTAGTTTATTTCTTTTTAACAACCATAGACAAAATATGCTCTTTGATTTCTTTTTTGAATATCTACATTAACTGCAGATTGGTGATTTTCAACATATGTGTGGACGGACAATCAAATTGTAGCCAATTTGATTGGCAATCAAATTGTATCGTGTGGAAGCCATTTAAAATGACTATCAAGGAACTGAACTATAATAGTCATAAATATGGCTGTTTCAAGGTTTAAAACTGCTTATACACAAACATCTATCACCCACCCATAAAACAGCAAAAGTTAAAAATAATAAAAAACGTAAAAAGGGAATATGACCCATATTAACTTCATCCATTCACATCTTCAGTTCAAAATTAATAATTATTTTTTTAATATTTTAATAACGCAATAAATATTTAAGGGGAAGTCCCAATGGGTCTCATGGAGGGGAATAACCGAGCAGCTCGCAGATGGGAGCAAAAGCAAGTTCAGATTAAAACCATGGAAGGAGAGTTTTCTGTCACCATGTGGGCTACAGGGGACGATGATGGTAAATATATGTCACCGTAAAATTGTAAATACAGATAGATTATAATCTAACTCGCGAGATTGTAAACTGTCGAAATATTACGAACCATACTGCTTACAGTTTAACGCCTTTTTAATTAGATTTTCTGTAGATTATAATCTATCGAAGGGAAGTCGTCAATTTGTGTATTGCTATGAGATGGAACTCTCGCGCACTGATTTATCCACTTTTTATGTATTTTCTTTTCACTATTCACAAAGAATGTAGTTGGTGAACTCAGTTGGTAGTGACCCGCCAGCGGTCGCGGGTTCGAGTCCCGCTGGGGGCATTCATTTGTTGAGCACGAATGTTTGGTCTCCAGTCATGGGTGTTAATATTTATATTATGTATTTATTTTAAAATATATATATGTGTAGTATACCAATTATCTGGTATCCGTAACACAAGCCGCGTGGCTTACCACGGAACTAGATAGTGCTGTTGTAAAAATGTCTGAACTTATTTATTTATTTATTTAATATTTATTTTTATTGTCTATGGAATTACTTTCAGATGACGGATCGAACCCTGAACCAGATCCTGACTACACAGAGTATATGACAGGGAAGAAAAATGTCCTGGGGAATGATAATATGCCAGGTAAAAAACTTAAGGTGTAGAGTTTGTGAAGTTAGGGCTTGTAAAGTTAGAAGCTTGACTCTACATAAGATCTGATAACTTTTTGCCAGTGAGAGCTATATGGTCTCATCTTGACAACATTTTGTACGTAAATGTTTTTGGTGGGATATTTTTTACTGCGAGAAAATATCTCGTTTCTATGATATCTATACACTGTTAAAACATCTAGGGATGAGTCATATAATATTCAACTAGTGACTACTCGTCCCTATACTGGACCTCACTAATATAATATGTACCGGTTACATAACATAGAATTAAACACAGACAGAAGGTGTAATTTATAAATAGTATAAATATAATTTGTAGTGTATATTTGCAAATACTTGCAGGATTAGATCTATCGGACCCCAAGCAGTTAGCAGAGTTTGCGAGACCCGGACACAAGATTAGACTAAAGAAACCCTCACCTGAGTCGTCTGATAGAACTATAGGTAATTTATTTTTCACTAGCCTTTCCTGCGGCTTCGCTCGCGTTCTAAGAAAAATCAAAAGAACTATTTTTCTCTTATTTTTGAAACATTTTTCTTTGATGTAAGAGGAGCATATATATTGGTCGTAACGTGATGTAATATAGCTTAAAGCCTTCCTCGATAAACTGACTATCCAACACAAAAATAATTTTTCAATTTGGACCAATAGTTCTTAAGCTTATTAGCACATTCTACCAAACAAACAAACAAACTCTTCAGCTTTATAATATTAGTAAAGACTAGTATAGATTTATGACCATATTATGTTACAAGGATTTCTTCCATATCATAATTAAAAAAAATAGTTTTTTTTTTATAAATAAACAATACAAGTTTTTGTGATTAATAATAAAATAATAATGATGGAACTTTATTTCAATCACTCTGTTTTAGGAATAGTAACTAGACCCCGACCCGACTAGATAGTTTCATTTATAATAATTAAATAAGTAACAATTATTTAATCTATTTGTTTATATTGCTTCCAGCGTGTCCCCACAAAGGTTGTACCAAAATGTTCCGAGACAACTCGGCCATGAGGAAACATTTGCACACACACGGACCAAGAGTGCATGTGTGTGCAGAGTGCGGTATGTACATACTTTTGAAGTGAAACTTCTTTAGAATCGATATGATTTCAAACTCGATTAAACTAAAAAATAAGTCCATAGTACCAGGCGCTCAGAGACGGGGAAGAGTTAGCCTTATTTTAAATTCAAGTTTTACTTCTGACATGTGTACTTTGTACACACGCACTTTTTATACTAATACTTTTATATGTTGGGAAAAGCATTTACGCATACCACATATACATATTACATATCACTACATAGTATAAAACAAAGTCGCTTTCTCTGTCCCTATATCCTTATGTATGCTTAAATCTTTAAAACTGCGCAACGGATTTTGATGCGGTTTTTTTTAATAGATAGAGTGATTCAAGAGGAAGGTTTATATGCATAACTAGCGGATCCCGCGGCTTTGCCTGTGCTAAATCTAGGGAAGAGCCCAAGCGAAGCGAGGGCGAGTCGCTAGTTGTCTACTAAAACCTAAGTAACTTTTTCTCTATATAAGAGAAACTAAACTCTGCTCTCAAGAAGTACCAGTAGCTACCAGCATAACATACCGCCCACCAAAGTGGAACACCTCCTTGTGCGTTTCTTGGCTTTATCATCATCAGCCGTTTTTTTAACGTCCCACTGCTGGGGGTGGGCCTCCGTCAGTACGAGGGGGATCAGGCCATAGTCCACCGCGCTGTCCTAGTGCGTGTTGGCGGACTTCACATGTCTTTTCGAAAAATTGCTAGGTTTTTCTAAGACATGTAGGTTTCCTCATGATGTTTTCCTTCAACGAGACAAGTGGTAATCATGATAGAAAATGATTCGCACATGAAAATATCAGAGGTGCGTGAC
Source organism: Boloria selene (assembly GCA_905231865.2). Lineage (NCBI taxonomy): Eukaryota > Metazoa > Arthropoda > Insecta > Lepidoptera > Nymphalidae > Boloria > Boloria selene. The sequence goes on along the minus strand of HG993161.1, from coordinate 4,656,952 downwards.
CCGGATTTGAACCCGCATCACTCTGTTATCCAAGTGAACGCGTTACTGCTGGGCTACCACTGCCTTCTTGGTTTACGCTACTGAGCCCAAGGTGTACGGTTAGCTTTGATCCCAGAAATTAATGCTAAATTGCGTGGAAATTTATAGGAATTGGTCATTTCTTAAAACCTAAGTTAACAAATCAATTTCATAATTGTATTATAAAATTTATTTTTCATTATTACATTATTAATACATTTATTATTATTTATTTATTTATTATTACATTATATTTTATTATTTTAGTTTTATTATTAATTATATTTTATTCATTTATTATTTTATTATTCATATTATTATTATTACATTACAGGCAAAGCGTTTGTAGAAAGTTCAAAATTAAAACGACATCAGCTGGTCCACACGGGGGAGAAACCTTTCCAATGCACATTTGAGGGCTGCGGGAAGAGGTTCTCCCTAGACTTTAACCTAAGGTAAGAATATATATTTTTCTTTGTTTTATTTTTTTATTTATGTATGTACTACATAAACCACTGATAAAAAAAGTGTATACTGACTTCTTGATGAGACGTTTTGCGAAGTTTGTAGAAAGTATTCTTGCGCCATCGGTTGCGGTTTCGAGTCCCGCTGGAGGCATTCATTTGCTAAAGTCGGATGGTTGTACTCCAGTCATGGGTGTTTATATTTATAATATATATGTATTTTAAACTTATAAATGTAGTATATCAACTATCTGGTATCAGTAACACAAGCCTCGTAGCATACCACGGAACTAGATTGCGCTGTGTGTAATAATGTCTCAAATAGAGATTTCTACCAGAAACACTTAGCATGAGATGGAAATAATAGTAAAGTCATTTTTTTAACCACCAATATTGCATGTGTACTTCTTTCTAATACATTGTAACTAGCAAAATGCAAAACTTTATTAGTTAATGCCATGATTTGGCAAAAAAAAACTACTGTACAACTGTATTGTCATTTGTCTCCTATACTTACAATATAATGGGACAATTATGTTAATTTTAATATGCAATTCAATGATTTTACAAGTAACCTGCAACAAACCAATTATCTAAAATCGAACCCACTATAACCTACTAATTAGCTTCATACATTTTTACAGAACACATGTCCGTATCCACACAGGAGATAGACCTTATGTCTGTCCGTTCGACGGTTGTAACAAGAAGTTTGCGCAAAGTACTAATCTGAAGTCGCACATCCTCACACATGCCAAAGCAAAGTAAGTGTATTAATGCTAAACCAATGTCTTGATCTTTCACTTTTCTTTTTTGTACTGCAGTCATGGGTGTTTGTATTTAAAACTTATGAATGTGTAGTGTATCAACTATCTGGTATCCGTAACACAAGCCTTATAGCTTACCAGGGAACTACAGTTCTCGAGGCATAAGCTCAGCTTTGCATTTGTGTGAGTGCAGTGTACTGATAGGCACGACCGTAGCATAGTGCGTTGCGAGTTGATTTAAACCTGTTTTAACTGGTTTTTGATGCGCTATTGGCTTTAGGCTATCACTCACACAAATGCAAAGCTAGCTTATGCCTCGAGAACTGTACATGGCGCTGAGTGTAACAATGTCCCAATATATTTATTTATATATTCTCAAGTGCACACATTTGTAACAGTATTTTATGTGTCATATCGGTTATAATCAATTTGTAATTTAAAATATAATGTTTTTTAATCTTTAATCATTTAAAAAGTAATATTGGGGCCAGAATTAGCATTAAAAGTTCAACAGCTATAATTTTTTCAACAATCACGTATTATGCCACATATTATGTATGTTACCATACAATTGTAAATATCGTTAAATTACTATTTTAACTCATTATTTTTCGGTACATTACAATCTATCGATATGAATCCGTCATATTGTGAAACAGCGACGGAACGCATCTAGCACGCTGATTGGTTGAACGTATTGCCATATTCTTTTACTTATATAGTTTCACTATCTCGAAAGATTGTAAGCAGCGAAATTATAATCTAACGGTATTTAATTATACACTGACATATACACGCGGTTTAAGTCCTGTAAAGACATTATTATACAAATGTTACCAGTCTGAAGGACTAACAAATAAAACTATTTTATTTATTTAAACACTATATATATATACTTATAATATTAAAGGGCTGTCACATCATTGGATTGGTGCAAGCCCAAATTGAGAATAGGAACCACAGATCTGTTTATTATCCAAGGACTGATCGCAGATGGCTAAAAGGAAAAAAAAATTTAAACACTATTGCAAAGTAAACAAAACCTGTTTTAACAGAAAAATGCCAATTAGACAAAATCAAATATCAAATCACTTTTTTGATTTATTGTAATGCATAGATTAAAAATTGTAAAACAATTAAATTTCAGTAGTAAATGTTAAAAGTAATGTATTTCTTACTTATTTTTCAGATCAAGAAACTCCCTATCGCGCAATGGTGGGGCTTCTTACGAATCAGCCAGGACTACTCCCCAATACGTACAACTTGAAGTCTCTCCTGATGATTCAAATCCTCAACTAATCTTCTATACCCACGAGTGATAAACAGTGACATGTGATATGCGAAATAATTAGTGATGTGCTCGTAATAGTGATGTAAAACATGGTGTTTTGTGGACTTAGTGATATGTTGAATAGTGACTTCAAGTATGTGATACATATGTACAGTTTTATATATAGTTTCTAGCTAGACACTGTTGGTATAAAGAGCATTTTTGTCTTGGACTGGCAACACTGTTTAGGGTTGTTATTTATTATTTTATTTTTTTCTAATGGTCTCACTATCAAAGTCAATTTATAAAATTATTGTGAACAAGTCAATGTTACTTTATTTTTATAATGAATGGCATCCCTAAATAATTGGTATTTTTCAAGACTGTATTTAATAAAATTAATCGGTGGAACTTAGTTAATGCATTTCAAATTAGTTTTTCTATCAAACTTGGTAGGTGTTGCCATGAGAAATATTTAACACCACGCATAATAACTTCCTGAAAAATACGCTTGTATATGGTAACACTAGTGTAAAGAATAAATATTGATCAGATAAAAATAGTTGTATTTAGTTTTAAATTTTGCATATCATTTACTTATATAAAATAAGGTGCAGAAAATGAAATATTAAAAAATATGTGGAAATTTTGTCAAAATCTTTTTGTAATATTTAGTTTTAATTTATTATTAAGGAAATCGAATTAACACATTTTTAAAATTCATTAAATATATGTAAATGGTATGCAGTAATTTCAATGAATTCTTCCTCTAATCAGAACAAAGCAACAGGTATTAAATAAAAATTTTGTTTTTTTTTAACTGGCCATAATAAGATTCTTTTTATGATTCTGTTGGCTTTGTTCTACAGAGTATAAATTGTACAATGTATGTATAAAAATGCCAAAAAAGTTGTAATATAGATTAAATATATTTTTTAATTTGACAAGTTTTTCTGAAGAGAATTTTGTTGGGCGTAAATGTTTGTAATTTAGTCTGTTAGTCCATCAATAATATAAATGATAATATATTATGTACTTTAAAGTTTTACTTCATATGTATTTTTATTAAGTGTAAAGTCATATCTATAGAAAAATATTTTTAATTCAATCATATAATATAAATATCTTGGCATATAATTATCAGACTAAAATACAAATAGGTCTGGAAATAGATCTTTTTTCTAGTTCCAATAGATGTGTTAACCAAAATTTTTATGTATTTGAAATATCCAGGAAAAAAGTTTTATTACTTAATTATTTTGTCTGTTTTTGACAACATCCATAAGAATATTGTATTTAATTAAGTGATATTAAAAAATAAATGACCAATCCTGTAAAATAAAGACAGAAAATGTAATATTATATATAATATAAAGGAAACTAGCAACTAAAAATATTGTTAATAACTAGTATGTATGCTTAGATCTTTAAAACTACGCAACGGATTTTGATGCGGTTTTTCTCAGAAGATGATGAAATTGAATTCAAGAGGAAGGTTTATATGTATAATACACTAGCGGAACCCACAACTACCCTCGCATTAAGTCTAAGGATGAACCCGTGCGAAGCAAGGCTGAGTCTCTAGTAATATATAACAATCAATAGATGTTCCTTAGTCCAATAAAACTCAAAAACAGCTGTACAGATTATCAATAATTTTTTTCTTTTGTTAAGGATGGTCTAAGTATGAAAAAATAGGGAAACCCGCAAAAGTAAAAACATGTAAATAAGAAAAGTTCAGAACTGTTTATTTTGTATGAGAATCATTAACTGTTAAATTAAAAACATATCTAGGGAAAACCTGAGTAAAGCAAGGGTGAGTCACTAGTTAAATAAAATTTAAATAGCTTTATATGTACTGTAGACTGTCCGTTGAAATTTTAAAAGATTTACGTAATCTATGGTCTTGTTTTTCTGGAACATAAATATCAAA